>OY755044.1:97186494-97506083 GCA_963576565.1 Aspidapion aeneum | reverse complement strand
TATCAAAAATTATGAAAATTATGAAAATTATCAAAAATTATGAAAATTATGAAAATTATCAAAAATTATGAAAATTATCAAAAATTATGAAAATTATGAAAATTATCAAAAATTATGAAAATTATGAAAATTATCAAAAATTATGAAAATTATCAAAAAAAATTATCAAAAATTATGAAAATTATTAAAATTATCAAAAATTATGAAAATTATCAAAAATTATGAAAAATTATCAAAAATTATGAAAATTATCAAAAATTATGAAAATTATCAAAAATTATGAAAATTATCAAAAATTATGAAAATTATCAAAAATTATGAAAATTATCAAAAATTATGAAAATTATTAAAATTATCAAAAATTATGAAAATTATCAAAAATTATGAAAAATTATGAAAATTATGAAAAATTATGAAAATTATGAAAATTATCAAAAATTATGAAAATTATGAAAATTATGAAAATTATGAAAATTATGAAAATTATGAAAATTATGAAAATTATCAAAAATTATGAAAATTATCAAAAATTATGAAAATTATCAAAAATTATGAAAATTATGAAAATTATGAAAATTATGAAAATTATGAAAATTATGAAAATTATGAAAATTATGAAAATTATGAAAATTATGAAAATTATGAAAATTATGAAAATTATGAAAATTATCAAAAATTATGAAAATTATCAAAAATTATGAAAATTATGAAAATTATGAAAATTATGAAAATTATGAAAATTATGAAAATTATGAAAATTATCAAAAATTATCAAAAATTATGAAAATTATGAAAATTATGAAAATTATGAAAATTATGAAAATTATGAAAATTATGAAAATTATGAAAATTATGAAAATTATGAAAATTATGAAAATTATGAAAATTATGAAAATTATGAAAATTATGAAAATTATGAAAATTATCAAAAATTATGAAAATTATGAAAATTATCAAAAATTATGAAAATTATCAAAAATTATGAAAATTATCAAAAATCATGAAAATTATCAAAAATTATGAAAATTATCAAAAATTATGAAAATTATCAAAAATTATGAAAATTATCAAAAATTATGAAAATTATGAAAATTATCAAAAATTATCAAAAATTATGAAAATTATGAAAATTATGAAAATTATCAAAAATTATGAAAATTATCAAAAATTATGAAAATTATGAAAATTATCAAAAATTATGAAAACTATGAAAATTATGAAAATTATGAAAATTATGAAAATTATGAAAATTATGAAAATTATGAAAATTATGAAAATTATGAAAATTATGAAAATTATCAAAAATTATGAAAATTATCAAAAATTATGAAAATTATGAAAATTATCAAAAATTATGAAAATTATCAAAAATTATGAAAATTATGAAAATTATCAAAAATTATGAAAATTATCAAAAATTATGAAAATTATGAAAATTATCAAAAATTATGAAAATTATCAAAAATTATGAAAATTATCAAAAATTATGAAAATTATCAAAAATTATGAAAATTATCAAAAATCATGAAAATTATCAAAAATTATGAAAATTATCAAAAATTATGAAAATTATCAAAAATTATGAAAATTATGAAAATTATCAAAAATCATGAAAATTATCAAAAATTATGAAAATTATCAAAAATTATGAAAATTATCAAAAATTATGAAAATTATGAAAATTATCAAAAATTATGAAAATTATCAAAAATTATGAAAATTATCAAAAATTATGAAAATTATCAAAAATTATGAAAATTATCAAAAATTATGAAAATTATCAAAAATTATGAAAATTATCAAAAATTATGAAAATTATCAAAAATTATCAAAAATTATGAAAATTATGAAAATTATCAAAAATTATGAAAATTATGAAAATTATCAAAAATTATGAAAATTATCAAAAATTATGAAAATTATGAAAATTATCAAAAATTATGAAAATTATGAAAATTATCAAAAATTATGAAAATTATCAAAAAAAATTATCAAAAATTATGAAAATTATTAAAATTATCAAAAATTATGAAAATTATCAAAAATTATGAAAAATTATCAAAAATTATGAAAATTATCAAAAATTATGAAAATTATCAAAAATTATGAAAATTATCAAAAATTATGAAAATTATCAAAAATTATGAAAATTATCAAAAATTATGAAAATTATTAAAATTATCAAAAATTATGAAAATTATCAAAAATTATGAAAAATTATGAAAATTATGAAAAATTATGAAAATTATGAAAATTATCAAAAATTATGAAAATTATGAAAATTATGAAAATTATGAAAATTATGAAAATTATGAAAATTATGAAAATTATCAAAAATTATGAAAATTATCAAAAATTATGAAAATTATCAAAAATTATGAAAATTATGAAAATTATGAAAATTATGAAAATTATGAAAATTATGAAAATTATGAAAATTATGAAAATTATGAAAATTATGAAAATTATGAAAATTATGAAAATTATGAAAATTATCAAAAATTATGAAAATTATCAAAAATTATGAAAATTATGAAAATTATGAAAATTATGAAAATTATGAAAATTATGAAAATTATGAAAATTATCAAAAATTATGAAAATTATCAAAAATTATGAAAATTATGAAAATTATCAAAAATTATGAAAATTATCAAAAATTATGAAAATTATGAAAATTATCAAAAATTATGAAAATTATCAAAAATTATGAAAATTATCAAAAATTATGAAAATTATCAAAAATTATGAAAATTATCAAAAATCATGAAAATTATCAAAAATTATGAAAATTATCAAAAATTATGAAAATTATCAAAAATTATGAAAATTATCAAAAATCATGAAAATTATCAAAAATTATGAAAATTATCAAAAATTATGAAAATTATCAAAAATTATGAAAATTATCAAAAATTATGAAAATTATCAAAAATTATGAAAATTATGAAAATTATCAAAAATTATGAAAATTATCAAAAATTATCAAAAATTATGAAAATTATGAAAATTATCAAAAATTATGAAAATTATGAAAATTATCAAAAATTATGAAAATTATGAAAATTATGAAAATTATGAAAATTATCAAAAATTATGAAAATTATGAAAATTATCAAAAATTATGAAAATTATCAAAAATTATGAAAATTATGAAAATTATCAAAAATTATGAAAATTATCAAAAATTATGAAAATTATCAAAAATTATGAAAATTATAAATATTATGAAAATTATCAAAAATTATGAAAATTATCAAAAATTATGAAAATTATCAAAAATTATGAAAATTATCAAAAATTATCAAAAATTATGAAAATTATCAAAAATTATGAAAATTATGAAAATTATCAAAAATTATGAAAATTATCAAAAATTATGAAAATTATCAAAAATTATGAAAATTATCAAAAATTATGAAAATTATCAAAAATTATGAAAATTATGAAAATTATCAAAAATTATGAAAATTATCAAAAATTATCAAAAATTATGAAAATTATGAAAATTATCAAAAATTATGAAAATTATGAAAATTATGAAAATTATCAAAAATTATGAAAATTATCAAAAATTATGAAAATTATCAAAAATTATGAAAATTATGAAAATTATGAAAATTATCAAAAATTATGAAAATTATCAAAAATTATGAAAATTATCAAAAATTATGAAAATTATCAAAAATTATGAAAATTATCAAAAATTATGAAAATTATCAAAAATTATGAAAATTATCAAAAATTATGAAAATTATCAAAAATTATGAAAATTATCAAAAATTATGAAAATTATCAAAAATTATGAAAATTATCAAAAATTATGAAAATTATCAAAAATTATGAAAATTATGAAAATTATCAAAAATTATGAAAATTATCAAAAAAAATTATCAAAAATTATGAAAATTATCAAAAATTATGAAAATTATTAAAATTATCAAAAATTATGAAAATTATCAAAAATTATGAAAAATTATGAAAATTATCAAAAATTATGAAAATTATGAAAATATGAAAATTATGAAAATTATAAATATTATGAAAATTATCAAAAATTATGAAAATTATCAAAAATTATGAAAATTATCAAAAATTATGAAAATTATCAAAAATTATGAAAATTATCAAAAATTATGAAAATTATCAAAAATTATGAAAATTATGAAAATTATCAAAAATTATGAAAATTATGAAAATTATGAAAATTATGAAAATTATCAAAAATTATGAAAATTATGAAAATTATCAAAAATTATGAAAATTATCAAAAATTATGAAAATTATGAAAATTATCAAAAATTATGAAAATTATCAAAAATTATGAAAATTATCAAAAATTATGAAAATTATAAATATTATGAAAATTATCAAAAATTATGAAAATTATCAAAAATTATGAAAATTATCAAAAATTATGAAAATTATCAAAAATTATCAAAAATTATGAAAATTATCAAAAATTATGAAAATTATGAAAATTATCAAAAATTATGAAAATTATCAAAAATTATGAAAATTATCAAAAATTATGAAAATTATCAAAAATTATGAAAATTATCAAAAATTATGAAAATTATGAAAATTATCAAAAATTATGAAAATTATCAAAAATTATGAAAATTATCAAAAATTATGAAAATTATCAAAAATTATGAAAATTATCAAAAATTATGAAAATTATGAAAATTATCAAAAATTATGAAAATTATCAAAAAAAATTATCAAAAATTATGAAAATTATCAAAAATTATGAAAATTATCAAAAATTATGAAAATTATGAAAATTATCAAAAATTATGAAAATTATCAAAAAAAATTATCAAAAATTATGAAAATTATCAAAAATTATGAAAATTATTAAAATTATCAAAAATTATGAAAATTATCAAAAATTATGAAAATTATCAAAAATTATGAAAATTATCAAAAATTATCAAAAATTATGAAAATTATGAAAATTATCAAAAATTATGAAAATTATGAAAATTATCAAAAATTATGAAAATTATCAAAAATTATCAAAAATTATGAAAATTATGAAAATTATGAAAATTATGAAAATTATGAAAATTATGAAAATTATGAAAATTATGAAAATTATGAAAATTATGAAAATTATGAAAATTATGAAAATTATGAAAATTATGAAAATTATGAAAATTATGAAAATTATCAAAAATTATGAAAATTATGAAAATTATCAAAAATTATGAAAATTATCAAAAATTATGAAAATTATCAAAAATCATGAAAATTATCAAAAATTATGAAAATTATCAAAAATTATGAAAATTATCAAAAATTATGAAAATTATCAAAAATTATGAAAATTATGAAAATTATCAAAAATTATCAAAAATTATGAAAATTATGAAAATTATGAAAATTATCAAAAATTATGAAAATTATCAAAAATTATGAAAATTATGAAAATTATGAAAATTATGAAAATTATGAAAATTATGAAAATTATGAAAATTATGAAAATTATGAAAATTATGAAAATTATGAAAATTATGAAAATTATGAAAATTATCAAAAATTATGAAAATTATCAAAAATTATGAAAATTATGAAAATTATGAAAATTATCAAAAATTATGAAAATTATCAAAAATTATGAAAATTATCAAAAATTATGAAAATTATCAAAAATTATGAAAATTATGAAAATTATGAAAATTATGAAAATTATGAAAATTATGAAAATTGTGAAAATTATGAAAATTATCAAAATTATCAAAAATTATGAAAATTATCAAAAATTATGAAAATTATGAAAATTATCAAAAATTATGAAAATTTTCAAAAATTATGAAAATTATGAAAATTATGAAAATTATCAAAGTGAACTGAACAATTTTTTATGTAATTTTTCTTAAAAATGCTTCCAAACAGGCAAAGGGAGACATAAAACCCGTATTTTTTGTGTTACGTAATTTATGATTGACTTCTTAATAGTTTTATGATTTTTAATGGTAATGGTTCATCGAGAAAAATACTCATTTTTACCAAGTAAATTTTAAAACTGTTAAATATCAAATATGAAGCAGTGATCTTGTAACGGTCCAGAATTACTGTACAAATAAATTATAAAGTAACTGTTCTTTTACTCAAATCACCCAGTTCAACTACTTTCACCTTTCTGTATCTAGGAGAGAGATAACCAGATTGATAAAATACTCTGCCAATCTATGGGCACCTAAGCTCACACTAGGTGCTATAGTTATAGTGTGAGCTAATATAATCAAAAACTGCAATATATTTTATTCAACTCCAGACTCAATTACCTTTCGTTTGATACCACACAAGCCATGTTTTGACTTAAACTCAAATTTTTTTAATCTACCCCCCACCCTTTTGAAAAAACTAAAATGTATTTTGTTTAATTCCAGACTCAATTACCTTTCGTTTGATATCACACACGCCATATTTTCACTTAAACTCTAATTTTTGACATCTACCCCCACCCTTTTTTTAAAAATAAACTAAAATTAACTCCAGACTGAATTACCTTTCGTTTGATATCACACACGCCATATTTTCACATAAACTCTAATTTTTGGAATCTACCCCCACCCTTTTATTTAGCTTGCGTTCGGTGGATTTTGTTCATTTTTAAATGGGACCATCACGGCCCAAGACCCAACTTAGGTACCAAATTTCATTAAAATCGGACAAGCGGTTTTTGAGTTATGCGGGTTGGTCGTTACAGACAGACATACAGACAGACATACAGACAGACAGACAGACAGCAAAACAAAAAAGTTTTAAAATCATCTGAAACACAAAGATATATAAAAAATTTTGAAATCGGAGCAACTTTTTTTTTCTCGAAAAAATTAGGATCACCATAGCTCACACTACTTATAGTAGTAGTGTGAGCTAATAAATGTGTGACATCTATTTTTACTTTTCTACTTTATTGCTGGTAAATAATTTCTGCGGAGTAAAGAAACAACTGTTATATATTAAAGATTAAAACTTACAATAAGGCATATGTATCCAAATCAAAATTACTACCAATAGTCTTATAGATAGCTAATACTGGGATTGAACCTTGGTGGCTGTTATAGAAGTGCTGCATAATATTTAAAATATCATAGAGCCTTTTGGGAATAGATCCTTGCTAAATTTAAGATCAGTTTATGGTACTTTCCTACCTTTAGAGTTGTGTCTCCTGTCTTCTATCATATTCCTGTCGGGCCGTGTGTTTCATCTCGGACCCTAGTGTCGTTGTTTCACATCTTTCATGGTCGTATTTATAGGGCCTCGCCCTTGTACCTTCTGATTTATGAGTGAAGCCATGGGGTGTGGTAAGAAACGTCTTTGAGACACTGCACACTGAAAACATCTTCACTCGAACGTTACACGACCGCTTGATTGGACTACTAGCCTTCTTTGAGTCGCACTGTTTACCAAGTTATCACTATTTTGGTAAAAGGGGGCCTAGGCCTATGTCCCAAAAAAAATATTTGTTTTGACATTTATTTGACATCGACCATGACACAGAACAGGTGACAGATTAAACCCCGTATGCACCTGCTTAATCGCTAGGTTAAGTCCTTGTCCAACGAAAAATAAATGGCCATTCTTTTGCGTTATCCTTCCTTAGTGAAAGCTGCGTCTCGCCATAGAAAGAGAGGCCTATTGGACTGGCATGAGACTGAGGGCCGGTTTATCCATAGAGGGTTAGCCCTGACCCGTGGGTTAAAAAAAGAGATGACTGACATACTTACTACGTGCCAAAAGAAGACATCTATCAAAGATAACCCACGGGTCAGGGCGAACCCTCTATTGAAAAACCGACCCTGAGGGCCGGTTTATCAATGGAGGGTTACCCCTCGAGTTAGGGATAGCCCTGGGCTAAAGTTGTCAAAAGTGTTTATCCATCCAAGGTTATCTGCAAACTCGAGGGTTAACCCTAGGCTAACTTGACCCGTGCTCGGACGGCAGGGTAGCGTGCTTACCCTGGGATGCACCGTAGCAAGGCTTAGCTAATCCTTTTGCCCTCTTTGTTGTTTTGTATGGGAGCAACAAGGACTTAATCGCGTTTAGACCCATAAGCGCGCTTAAGTGCTTACGGTGCATATGAGGGTTAGCTCTGGGCTAACCACAGAATATCGCGGTTTGGTTCGTTTTTGTACGTCAATATGTTATGGGGTTAACCTCAAAATATCCTGTTGTTTTTTATCTTCTGTGTCGATCGTGTTGAATTTTTTAAAAAGTGGTGTTTTAACTTAAAATTTTTGATATTGTGAACAATTGCGAAGTGATGGAGGACATAGACTTTAGCGATGATGATGTTGATGTTCTGCAATTTGTCGAATATGAGCGGCGGCCCTACCACGTAAGGTTGAGGTCAAATCCGTTCGAAGATTTTGATGATGTTGACTTCTTTGCACGTTTTCGCATGAAAAAGGAAACGATATTGTATGTGCTAGAACAAATCGAGCATAGCCTCGAATTCCCAACTGACAGGTATGTACTATGTTTGTGATTTGCAATAAAATGCTAAAGTTAGGACAAAGAACCCAAATAAAGTCCCAACTAATGCAACC
This sequence comes from Aspidapion aeneum, assembly GCA_963576565.1. Taxonomy (NCBI): domain Eukaryota; kingdom Metazoa; phylum Arthropoda; class Insecta; order Coleoptera; family Brentidae; genus Aspidapion; species Aspidapion aeneum. The sequence continues at coordinate 97,497,519 of OY755044.1, read as the reverse complement.
CACCTAAGAACACCCATCGTAAAGGCAAGCTTTATAGGAAGCAAAGGCTGACATTGATTTCCTATTTTTTGGTTGGTAAAGATGTTGTTTTACACAGTCTGAAGGTACCTAAACATTACACATTTTTGTAAATGAAAAGTTATGCTGCAAACTGCAATTTCTATTATTGTTAAATGGATCTTTAGACTGTGTTAAAAGCAAATTTTTAAAATAAGAACAAACTGCCAATGCAAAACTGAGGAAAACATTTCAAAAACTCTAAACAAGTGTTTTGAAACATTTCTCTATTTTTGTTATTTTAGGAACCAATCAGTGACACCCATTAATCAACTTCTGCTGGCATTAAGATTCTACGCGACAGGTGGATTTTTGCTCACAGTAGGAGACAGCATTAACGTGAGCAAGGCAACTGCATGTGCCATTGTAAAAAGGGTGTCATTTGCCCTTGCATCACTTGCTCCCCAATTTGTAATGATGCCAACAACAGAGGAGGAAAAGTTTGAGATACAGCAGCATTTTTATAATGTTGCCAGACTGCCAAGAGTTTTGGGTTCCATGGATTGTACCCATGTGAAATTACAATCCCCAGGTTAGTACTGTTCTTTTTTTCACAATTTAGGTAAATGTTTGCAAACAAAATAGATAGTCAAAACTGAGGTCAAAACCTTTTATTAGCTTACCTCTCTGAAAAAACAACAACAAAAATACTACATGTTCTTATATTTTAGGAGGTGACAATGCTGAAACATTCAGAAACAGAAAAGGATATTTTTCAATAAATGTCCAGACAGTGTCTGACACTAATCTCAAAATCAGGGATATTGTTGCCCGGTGGCCAGGGTCAGTACATGATCAGACCATTTTCAACAATTCCAGTATCAAGAGAAGGTTTGAAAATGGTGAATTTGGAAATTCACTACTTGTTGCTGATAGTGGTTATGCAAATACAATGCATGTGATAACCCCTCTTCTACAGACAAACAATGAAGTGGAAGAACTTTATAATGAATCAGGTAAGTTGTTATGATGTCTTTTTTTTGTTTTTTCAGTCTTTAAATTTTTTTATGGCAAACACCAAGGTATTTCAAACATTTTAAATTAGTGTGGTTCAAGGAAAACGTAACAGAGGCTTTTTTGGGTATTTTTTATATGGGTTTATAGAAAAACCCTTGGACATGTCGATTTTGTTTGTGAGGAAGTGATTGTTTTGAAGGTCTCGTAAAATTTTAAAAATCTATTCATTAACTTTTAAGATACTATTCTGTACCATGAAGCAAAAAAAATGTTTTTTATGTACATTTCTAAGATAAAATTAAAACATCCCCAAACATGTCGACTTATTTTTTTATGTATGAACATTTTGCACTGACTTTTTAGCATTTTCCTTATTTTATTTTTTTTTATAGCTCCATGTTAAATTTGGAAATGACAAAACGAATCAATAGAATATTTTTAACCTATAAAAAAATACTCTGCCAATATATGGGCACTTAAGCTCACACTAGGTACTATAGTTATAGTATAAGTGTAAGCTAATATAACTAAAAACTGAAATATATTTTATTCAACTCCAGCCTCAATTACCTTTTGTTTGATCCCACACAAGCCATGTTTTGGCTAAAACCTTTTTTTTTAACTAAAATGAATTTTGTTTAATTTAAGACTGAATTACCTTTTGTCTGATGTCACAAACGCCATATTTTCACTTAAACTTTAATTTTTAAAATCCACTCTCACTCTTCTTTGTAAAATAAACTAAAATGTATTTTGTTTTACTCCAGACTCAATTACCTTTCGTTTCATGTCACACACGCCATATTTTCACATAAACTTGAATATTTGAAATCTACCCCCACTCTTTTATTTGGCTTGCATGGGGTGGATTTTGTTCATTTTTAAATGGAACCATCTCAACCCAACTGTAGACCCAGACCAAGCGGTTTATGAGTTATGCTGGTTGCTCGTTACAGACAGACATACAGATAGCCAACTGAAACGCAGATATATAAAATTTTTTGAAATCGGATTTTTTTTCTGGAAAAAATTAAGATCACCCTAGCTCACACTATTATAGTATGGTAGCACACTACGATAGTATAGTAGTAGTGTGAGCTAAAATACCAAAAAAGCCTGTTACCTTTTTTCTGAAATACTGTATTATTTTTAGTAAGACGGACAAGAAACCCAGTGGAACGACAGTATGGGGTCTGGAAACGCAGATTCCCAGTTTTGGCTATTGGTCTAAGGCTCAAACTGGAGACTTCATTGGCGGTAATTGTAGCTTGTGGAGTTTTAAACAACATTGCCATTGATCATAAAGAAGATGTTCCGCCAGTGGATGAGCAGCTGGGAAATATAAATTATGACGAAAATATCGAAGTTGAACCCTTAGAAGGAGAGGTGTTGCTGAATGCAAGAGATTTTTTATTAAACAATTATTTTCCAAATGTTGTTTAACTTTTTTTCTATGTTTCTTTTTTTGCAGCAAGTGTGAAAAAAATAAATAAATTCTTTTAAAAATGTGTAGTTTTATTTAAGTAGAGTTAACACATTTTAAATGTAACAAAGTTAAATTATAATAACCTTTTTAACAACAGGAACATATTGACAATCAAACTAGTCTTTAAAAAAAACATTTTAAAAGTAGTTTCCTACCTACAAATATTTTAAACAACCAGTCTAAAAAATAATATCTTAAAATCAAATACCTATAAAGTTAAATCACAACTTTTGTAACAACAAGAACTTAAATTTAAACTAATCAAATGCTTATATTAGAAATACATTAAAGTAACTTAAAAACACAGTTTGTGGCAACCTTTTCTTTACAAAAGAGTAGTCTTTAAAAAAAACATTTTAAAAGTAGTTTCCTACCTACAAAATTTTTAAAAAAGAAGTTAAAAAAAAATCTTAAAAGTAAATAGGTACCTATAAAGTTAAATCACAACTTTTTCAAAAACAAGAATATAAATTTAAGGCAATAAATTTCTTATAATTAGAAATGCATTTTATGGCAACCAACCTACAAACTTAAATCACAGCAATAGTAAGATTTACACAGGGTGTATTTCAATAATAATTCACCAAACTTTAAGGGTTGGTTTTAAAGCTAAAAAGTAGATAAAAAATTTTAGTCAAAAGGTTTTTCTTTCCAAGTTACATATAGCATTTATGAAGTTTGAAGAGTGAGGGAAAAGTGTTAATTTGAAAAATAAATAGTTCTGCGAATTAATTTTGTGATTCATTATATTCAAAAAATGTACCATTACTGTTTTCAGAAAAATCACAGGTGAATGAGATACAATGTGGCCAAATAACCCTTGCAATAGGTATACATTTTTATGTCTATCAAATTAAAAAAAAAAATAAGATTTTGTACACATCTGTAGGCCCCATATTAATACAGAAAATAGTAATTTTTTTTTTATAAAAGTTTTTATTTTTTGATAAAAATACAGATTTTTTGTAATTTTTTTGAGAAAAGGGAAGTTGTGGGATTCTGATTTTTTAGTAAAAAAATACTTGGTATTAAACATTTTCAGGTTCTATGAATACCACAACTCAAATTTACCATTCATGCTGTCATTGTCAAATGGATTTTGGAGGCCTTCAACACTTAGTTTTATTGTTTCCATTAATTCTTTTTCCTCTTCTGTTTTGGGAGTTGGAGGTGGCAGGTGGGGTCCACCTCCTGTGCCTTTAACATAACTTTTGTTTGCAGCATAATCAGATTTGATTTTTTTTTACTGCTTTATATTTTTCTTGTAGTTGCTTTACAGTTCTACACTAAAAAATAGAGATAATATAAATGAAAGCTTACCTTTATTATTAAGAAGAAAAATGAAATGTTTATTTTACATGTAAGGGAGGTATTTAATTTAAATTGCAGTCTCACTGTATAATAATATCAAGAGTGTTGCAAAAACTGCTTCAAAAAATTGTAACATTTTGATTTACTTTTATTTTAAATTGTCTGACATATGTAAGAGATTTTGAAAAATCACAGAGATGTACTTTTGTTCTGTGCAAGGCAGTGCCCAGGAGGGATCAAGAGGGACCAATCGCCCCGCTAAATATATCATAAAATGTTAGAGGATTAAAATCAAAAATGCAAACCTTAATGTGCAATGTTCTTACTGAAGACTACAATGTTATATTGTTAACTGAAACGTTCCTGGACAGTTCCGTATTGACAGGTGAACTTGGTTTGGATAGTTACTTTGTGTTCAGATGTGACAGATCGGAAAAAACTAGTAAGTGCTTGACTCAAGGGGGTGTGCTCGTTGCAGTCAAAAATACTTTTTCATGTCATCAGTTATTTGCAAGGATTGACAGTGTGGAACAAGTTTTTGTATCAGTTAACATTCAAAACAGGAAGGTTTTGATTGGAAATGCTTACATCCCTGGTGTCTCGGGTGTGGATGTCTATGAGAGCTTTTCAGCTTCAGTTATGCAACTGGTAGATGAAATTGAGTTTGCTGACATTTTTCTTTGGGGTGATTTCAACCTACCAAAAATATCCTGGGCAAGCGGAGAGAGCGGAACATTACCATTGGGAAATCTCTCTGTGGAGTCTTCTGTGATCTCTGATTGTGCAGCTTATTTGGGGTTATTTCAGAACATCCAAACCCCAAATATATATGGTAATTTCTTAGACTTATTGTTTTCCAATCATGTAAATATTAATGTTTCCATCTGTGATAAGCCACTGCTGAAACTGGACGCTCCGCATCCGGCATTTGAATGCAGTTTTGACCTGGGCAATAATCAACCAAAGAATATGTCCTGTGATTATTTTTATTATGATTTTAAGTGTGCAAATTATCGTGATTTAAACTGTTTTTTGTCTAATGTTGACTGGTCCTTTGTCTCGGAGTGTACAGATGTGGAATTGGTGGTTTCTGAATTTTATAGAATACTTTACTATGCAATTGATACATATATTCCCTTACGTAGATATGCAACACCTAAGTTTCCCTTAATGGATGGGTAATGATTTAAAAAATCTAATTATTCAAAAAAAGAAAGCTCATAAGATTTTTAAAGCTTCTAAATCTCTTCAACATTACAATCTCTTTTCAAACTTACGGGAACAATGTAGAGATTTGTCCGGTATCACTCATCAGCGTTATATAAAGTCCTTGGAAACCCAGTTGACAGATAAAAGATCATTTTGGAAATTTGTAAACTCTAAAAAGGGCAACTCTGAATATCCTCAGTCAATGAATCTTAATGAAAAAACTAGCAATCATCCGCAGGAGGTTTCCGAAATGTTTAACACACATTTCTCTTCGGTATACTCAGAGTACGGGGATACAGATAGGTCATTTGTTTATGAAAAGTCAGTCAGTCTTGGTTGTTTACAATTATCTGTAATTGATGTTTTTAATAAGATTTTTAATTTGAAAGAATCATTGGGCCCTGGGCCTGATGGAATACCTGTCATTTTATTACAAAATTGTAAGTGTGTTTTAACGGAAATACTTTGTAAAATTTTTAACTTATCTTTAACCAAAGGAATATTTCCTACGTTTTGGAAAAAATGTTATGTTACACCTGTCTTTAAGGATGGTAATCGTTCTGATGTTAAGAATTACCGTGCTATATCGAAAATATCTTTGGTCTCCAAGATCTTTGAGTCACTAGTGGCGGATAGGTTAACTCCTAACTTTAGGCACATAATTGTCAGTGAGCAGCATGGGTTTATGAAAGCTAGATCCACAGTCTCTAACCTTTTATGTTACGAGCAATCATTGTTGGAAGCTTTGGAGAGTAAGTGTCAGGTAGATGTCATCTACACCGATTTCTCCAAGGCTTTCGACAGGGTGGATCATGGGATCTTGTTGAAAAAGCTGGAAGCGATTGGGATATATGGGGAGCTACTCAATTGGTTTGAAAATATGTTGAAAGGCAGGACGCAGGCCGTAAAAATTAAAAACTATATGTCATCTGAAATAATAGTTACATCAGGTGTTCCACAAGGGGGGCACCTCTCCACTTTCTTATTTAACTGTTTTATTAACGACGTTAAAAGCTCTTTCCATCATTGCAAACTTCTTGCTTTCGCTGATGATTTAAAGCCCTTTAGACTTATCCGCTCGCTAAGTGATTGTCGGTTATTGCAGGAGGATTTGGAGCGTTTTTCTCTATGGTGCACTAATAATAATCTATCTCTTAATATAAAAAAATGCAAAATAGTTTCGTTCAGTAGGTCCAAAAATCCACTTATTTATAATTATCTCCTTGACTCAGAAAAACTTGAAAGACAGTCCCTAGTTAAAGATCTTGGTGTCTGGTTTGACTCCGAGCTCACCTTTACTCATCACATTGATATAATCTCCAACAGGGCAATGCGTTTATTAGGGTTTGTCTTTCGAACGCTGCGTGGATTTGAAAATATCTTTACATTCAAGCTACTTTACTGTGCTCTAATTCGCTCAATTTTGGAGTATGCCAGCTGTGTGTGGCAGCCATTCTATGATATCCATAAAAAAAGATTAGAAAAGATCCAGCACAAATTTCTTCGAAAAATAGCTTACAAACTGAATATATCAGTTGAAGAAATTAAATGTGTTGAAATTATGAAGCTATTAAATTTATCAACGCTAGAAAGTAGGCGAAACTTTTTTGACATCTCCACCTTTTATAAAATCTTAAATAACATGATTGATGCACCGGACCTCCTTGCAACTGTTGGTATTTATGTTTCACCAATAAATTCTAGAAATAAGGTTCTGTTCAACATAGAGTTTCATAGAACTAACTATGGGGTCAATTCTCCATTATGTAGAATGTCTAGGCTGACAAATGATGTTTTGTCAAAATGTGACATAGATATGTTTAATGATTCATATGGAATTTTTTGTAATAAAGTGAAAAAACTTTTGTATGTTTAGTGTTGGTGCTTGTCTGATCTGCCATCTTGTAGTCTTGTAGTTTTAGGATTTTATTGCATAGGTAATAATGTTTCATATCATTTTTACCTGTGCCATTTGTTACCATTTTGGATTATTGATTTTATTTTATTTTTCCCAATTTGACTTTTGTAATAGATTTAAGTAAACTATTGTAAATGCTATATGCGTAAATAAAATTTTGAATTTTGAATTTTGTGTGTTTAAAGAGATTTCTCAGCAACAAAAAAATAAGAAAAACAAATCGCACAGTACACAAATTGTCAAAAATTTTGTTTCAAACTTTTTATCACTCCCTGAAATATTTTTCTGGGTACAGGCCTTACTCTATGGCAAGTAGAAATAGAGATAATTTCATACGTATCTATCATGACTAAAAAGAACATGATAAGGCACATATTATTATGCAATAAAATTTTTCAGTGGCATAGCAAGGCCTAAAGGGGCCTGGTATCAACATTTGGCTTGAGCTGCCCTACCCCAGTGAAAGAGTTATACAATTAATAAACTTAAAGCCTTGGTGGGACTCTATTTGAATTTTTGTTAGAACAAATCTAGACAAATGTAACAGGTGAACTGAACACTTATGAAAAATGGCTTGTATGAGAGCCATGGAGGGGGCCCCATGGATGGTGTACCCAATATCATTGATAACTCAGATACTCTATTGCTATGCCTGCTTTTAATTCTTATTGGGATAGTTAAAAAGTAGGTAGGTATGTTGAATTTTTATAAACAAAACCAGTTTTACTTACGGAATCCGTTGCTACAATATGGAACGCCTTGGTTATTCTTTGCCATGCATCCTCCTTTGTTTTGCTTGTTTGTATATCAGATTTTTTACATTCAATCACTTTTTTGAATTTATTGCACATTCTGAGCAATATTTGCACCTCGTTTGCTGTGAAGTTTTGGGTTCTTTTTTTATCCGACATGCCTGTTTAAATTAAATTAAAACAAGACCAACCATAAAAGAAACACGAAAAAAACTCGAAAAATTAAAAACACAGAGCTTAAAGTTTGGTTATGATTTAAAAAGCACAGAAAATAACAATCGATCGTGTCAGAAAACCACAGACTATTTAAAAAGAAGGGTAAACTCAAGGACTGTACACAGAGAACAGGACGGTCCACTTCCATAAGCCCCATATATTCCAAATTTCGCTACGTCACAAAATCCTCAAGGTGTCTAGCCATCCTTCTATGAACCTACTCATCCTTCTCAAAAGACCCTTGATCTGTTTGATAGGGTGGTCTTTCTTTTTCTATTCAGATTAAATGAAAAAGGACAACCGAACTTATTGATTTTTTTCGCGAATCCAAAGTGAGGTTAATTTTTCCGTGCATTTCGCATTTTTATTTATTTTAAGGGAAAAAATTTGTGGAATCTTGGTTTTGTATTGTTATTTTCGATATTTTAAACAATTTTCGGAATCGCAAAATCCCAGGAGAATCCTGTGCGGTTTCTGGATGTAAATCCAACTATTCGAACTTAGAAGTTCTACGTTTATGAGCATTGATTTAGAGGTATAGATAAGGAAACAGAGAGAGAATGCTGAGCAAAAATCAAATCTTCTGTCTCATGTGACGTATGTATTTTTTAAACGGCAATGAAGATGGAACACGACCCATTGCAGGCACGATAGAGAAGGATATAAAAATAACAAGAGCGAAGTAAATTTAATTTAATAACTTATCTTAAAGGGTCGAGACAGTTTGCATCTTTGTCATATCCTCCCGCTCTGCATGCGAAAGAGATATCCAAAAAGCACTATTCTGAAAAGTGAACACACGCGTAGTAATTATTCGTTTAGTAGTCATCTCAAAATGCGCCGTATGTCTTGCATCTCTCTCAAACCCTCCCACATCGAGCGGAAAAGAGACACAGCGGGCCAAAATGTCCCGGCAAACGAAACTAACGCTCGTATATTCATTCATTCATGTGTGGAAAACCAGTGTTGCTAGTTAGCTTTCGATTTTTTCAGTGATTTTATTGTGTTTTTTGGCAAATTAAAGACAAATTTCTGTTTTTTTTTAAAGAAAGACGATAAAAACTATTTTCTTAACCGATATAATGGTTGGGCAGTGTACTGTGTGTAAAAAACTTGATGTTTTAGATAAAGAAACATCATTTCATCGGTGAGTTAAAATGTCAAAATATTGCCTAATGCATTGGCGTAGATGTTTAGTTTTGTGCATGTTTTGTGAATGGTTGTGTGTGAAAATATTATTTTATAAAATGATAATTTTATTGAACTAGATGTTGTCATATAGGTAGGTACTTTAGTTTATTTTGTTACGAAAGGGGATAACTAGGTAGAAGTTAGGTACACGGTTCTTGTTTATTTATTGTTTTTTGAAAAATTGTACGTTTAATATTTGTCAAAATTGGCTGACGCCAATTACAATTTACAATTTGTTATGCGTTTATACAACAAAATAAACAAATATTTTGGCTCAAGGAATTTGCCTACCTATCTAGGTACATCTTATAACTTGAAAAACCCCAAGCAAACTACAGGTACCTACATTTCTTACAAATCCAATTTTTCAAAATCAAGGCCTTTATTTTTTTTATACCTATCTATAGGGTCTTTCAAAAGTAGTGGAACAACAAAATTTATCAGACATAAGCAACTTTTCAACAAATTATATAAATTTCCGACATCACAGGAAAATTTTGCCAAAATTATAGCTGGGCGTGAGTTGCAATATGTACATAATGTTTTTGGTTAGATCGGTTCCTTTCGTTAATATCAATTTGCTTAGACTAATCTGCAATCACCTGACCAAAAATCCGTCGCGTCTGAGATGCAAATACCGAACGCAGCTACAGTAAGCAATTTTTGACGCTGCCATAGTTGCTAAGAGACTTGGGATTTTGAATTAAAAAAAAATAGTTTTTTTAAACTTAACCTAACCATTTTTACCTGTTATTTGTAGCGGTTTTAGTTAGTAATCTCATGTCGTTAAAATTTTAACTTCACTATTTATTTGTTTTTAAAGTAAGATACCTTACTTACTTAGTGGCCTTTTGACTTCCTTGGCGGACGCTTTAACTATAAGATTGTCAATAATGTAAACAGGGTACTAAATCTTAACTTTTCGACTAAAAAAAGGATCAAAACATTGAATTTAGATGACCAAGTATACAGGGTATAATTTAAATGATGCACCAAACTTTAAGAGTTGGTGCAGAAGGTCAAAACTGGAGAAAAAGTTCAAATAACTAGTGGTCAAAAGTTTTTTGTTTCCAAGTTAAAGCATTTGACAAGTTTGAAGAGTGAGGTAAAACTGGGACATTTAAAAATGACAAATTTGACATCGTCAAATAATTTTCTAGTTCATTGTGATCAAAAAATTTTCTATTCCTTTTTTGGCCACATAACCTTTGCAATAGGTATAAATTTGTAAATTTTTGTGAGAATTATTTTTTTTCTGAGCTATTAAATTCACAAAATAATTTTGAGATAGGCTTTTGTAAACATCTAAAGGCCTCTTAATAATTATAAAAAATTGTGATAATAGTACCAAATTTAAAAAGATTTTTTGAAAAAAACAGATCACAGTCATAATTTTCAGTAATATTTTTTGTTTAAATCATTTTATCACATAATTGTTACTTCTATTGTAGCACATATCTCCAAAAAATTCTGATTTTCTATTGCAATTTTCAAGGAAGTTATAATAAAAAATCGAAAAAAATCCTTAACTTTGACACCCAGTATCTAAAAAATAAAGAGGTTTATTGCAAAGTGGACTGGGAAAAATATTCTTCTTTTGACCTTCTCTACCACGCCTTAAAGTTTGGTGCATCATTAAAATTACACCCTGTATTTTAATATTTTTATATAAGTTATTTATTGTTACAATTCTAATTTTGATTTTTGAAGATGCCAAAGTTCACCAGTCACAAATATCAGGCACCGAAATTAGTACAAAAAATGCAGATCAATATCATAATCAACAACAAAAATATATGTATAGATCCTGTCAGTCCTTATTGGTCCGGTTCAGGTTTAAAAAATACCTAACCAAACCTTACTACAATTTTTATATTCCTGCTGAGTTCTTAAAAGTAAGTCCTACCAGGTCCTGATTCTTATTGGTCGTTAACAGTATTAACATATTGATCAACCCATCGGTTTATTTCTTCGGTGCAAATAGTTGTTTTGCAATTAAATATTTTGGGATAACGCTTCTAAAAACTTTTTTTACAAAAAATCTTCAAATTTTAAAAAAATTTAAAATTTTTGAAAAATTCTTAAAACCTTAAAATGATAAATTTTTAAAAACATTCTTAAAACCTAAAAATTCTCAGAATATATTTCAACACTCGACTCAATGGACTCAGGTCTACTACTGACTACAAATAGTTAGCAAAGTCATATCGCAAGAAAATTACGTAAAGTATTTATTAGACATTTTTGAATATTCTGTGTTTTTTAAATATTTTATCAAAAAAAGTATAATCGGAAGCCGAGTTGTACGGCGCCCAATGTTTTTTAATCTAATTTGTCTATAAAAGACGTAATGAAGAGGAGAATGATAAAAAAAAATCGTGTTAATAATATTATTTATGGACTTCCTATGTTAAAAGTCATTTTATTTATTTTTATTTTACTTTTATTTTATTTTACTCCGCCACTGCCTACATCTAGGATTAAACCGCACCTATCACAGACATACGTAGTAAAGCAACAACCCGGCGTTGCCACATAAGAATAAAACCAAAACAAAACACGTTTTGTATCTCTTTCCCACTCACTAAATTTTGTTTTGCATACCGTTCCAAAACAAAAATGAATTTATGAATGAAATACGAGCCTATTCCAAGTCTACTACTTGAAGTTAATGTTTATGAGTTTTTTTAAATTTCCACCTTCCAATGACTGTTCCCAAGACTATTTTGCAAGAGTGGCTAAGGCGTTGTGGAAAAGACAATATGGGTCCCACGAAAGCATTTCTACAGAACAGTTTTCGAAATTCCTTTTCAAGATAAATTGCTAGGTAAATATCTTTTTAAATCTATTTAGGGCCACATTCTTTAATTATGTAAGGTTAAAATTCAGGATCTTTTGCCGCATTTTCAAGAAAAATATAAAAAAATCATTCAGTGTATAGTACTTGCCATAGGCAGTTACATTTTTGTGACTTTGACATAAACATACCTATTTCCAAGCCTATTTCCAAGCATATTTCCTAACCACAAATATATTAAAAATTAAATATGTTGTGTAGGTATACCTTATGTTGTGTTAAGCCTAAATCATTTAGTTGTAATCTGCAGAGTTTTTTAAGTGCTGGGTGGAATAAAAAATATGCCACTTTAGTCAAACTCAGTATGTAGGTATGTGGGCACAATAGATCCATATGTGGTCACAGTGCATGGAGGTCCAGAAGGGCCTGCCACCACTTTCGAATATATACATACCTTATGTTGACAAAAGAAATGTTCTCATAAAAACAACTCAACAACATACCATTTTTCAGATTTTTTGATAAAGAAATAGGTTAAAAATGTCACAAAAGTGTAACCACCTATGGCCAAGACTATGACACAAAGGTAACCCTCCCCCCCCCCCAGAGATTACTTAATGGAACACTAAGCCACATGTGAATTTATTTAGGCCTGTGTGTTCATCTATGAACAAGGCGTGATCAGCTGAACCAAATTTGTTCACCATCCTACAGAACTTTAATTAATTCTTGATCCTGTAGTGTATTGTAGTGTCCTATGGAGTCCTGTAGACCTACTGTGGGCAGCTGATCACCCCTTGTCTATGAAGAAACCTCTACAACCACAGAAATTAGACATTAAACATAGTTTTTAATTTTTTTTTCTGTAAATGTGCAATTTAATTGTTTTTCTGTTTTGTACTAATTTGACTCCAATAATAGTGAAGTTATCAATAGTGCCAACTTAATTTGGGACACCTACTGTAATTTTGACAAAAATGTCATAACAAAATAATACTTGGACAATTTCTAAAACCTCATGTTTTTTTGTGAATTCCATATGTACTAGAGTACAAAATTTACACTGTAGAAACTACCTTTTTTAAAAAAAGTTCCTTATATATGTTTTTTTATTACAGGCTTATGTACTTCCAAAACAATACTAAGGAATACATCTGTGCCAAGTCAAAACCTATCAGTGAAACCAATAGAAGTTGATCCTGAAGAGCCAACTGCAGGTACAAGCATCGAAATCAAGGAACATTTGCGGGTTGATGTTGGTACAAAAGAAAACTACTTAGTTAAAGTCTGATTTTTTTTTGTTTTGTGCAAATTGATAGAGTTATTGTTGAATTTTTTGTATCAGAGTCTGCTATTGTACGAAAATGAGTATTCAGTTGGTTTGCAACTGTTAGTGTGTGTCTTTAATAGTTTCAGAATCTATTCTAAGTTTAATTTAGTTGTTTTCTTTGCCTCCCCAATAATTTATTTATAATGTTCTAAGTTTTTGTTTTGTCAATTTTATCAATTTTAGTTTTTGCACAATGGAGATTTTGCTTTAGCACAGTTTTTTTAAAGATATATTTATATTTTTTATATATATTATTAAAATGTAATATATTATTATATTTTTTTCAATTTTTTAGAAGCTAATGTCACTTAATAAAAACAAAATGATGCTGAGAAGTAAAAAGGTCTTGCAGTTGGGTAAAAAATACTAGGACATTTCTTAGAAAGGTAAAATACCTACATGGCCTAGATTTTTTGCCCCCATGGTTCATTCTTCTTACATTTCATTTATCAAATTCAGGATTTGTTATCCTGATGTTTATGGTAACAAATTCCTTATTGCTTCTAATCAATAACCCCACTTAATATTGTATACAGGTGTGTTATTTTTTTGCTATTATGAGTGATATAACAAAAAAATTCTAAAAATGTATACAGATGCCTAAAGACTTTATCTACTTAGATAATTTCTAGTATTATAAATCAATAAATATAATAAATTTGGTCGAAATTAAAATAGGAAAATAACTTTTATTTAATCATTTTATTTTTTATCTTTAAATATGTAAACATGTATCCTGAGATGATATCTTTGGGGGCACTAACATATACCTCATAAAATCAAACCTATATGTAACATTTAGATGAAGCAATAGGTTAAAATACTGATAACTACAAATTGCTTCAACAGGACAAAAAGTGAGATTTTAATTACTAAAATAATAAGGGACAAAAAGCTAGTACTGCTGCTAGTTAGGTGAAGTTGAGCAATATACACACCTCAGTAGGTACACATGTTATTACCTTTTAAACATAGCAATGTTGTAGAACACTCTACATCAGTTGAAAGAAAAAACTGTATAATGTATTGACAAAACATTTAATTTATCATGTCATGTGGAATGAGGTTTCATACTGTACAAATGACATGATAACTGAACATTTTTGCCAACAATATCTCGTTTTTACCAAAGACAGTCAGTTTATGGTCCTTGGTTTTTTCTATTCAACTGATGTGCCATGTTCTACCACAAGCCGCTACTGACAGAAAGTGAATATTTCTTAAGTGCAAAAAATACCTCTGGGCCTGTTGCTGATCAATAGCAAAAACTTTGTACAGGGACTTAAACCATATTTTTGTTGACCCTGTTAGTCCTTAAAGGTTGTGCCAGGTCCTGATTCTTATCAGTCCTGAGTGGTCATTAAAAGTGTCGAGATTTGTATAGGTCCTTACATATTGATGAGCCCCTCACTTTAGGTGGTACTACTAGGTGATAAGTGGAATGAAATGGATGCATTGTTCTACAGGAATTAGCAACAAATTTTTGGTCCTGTAGTGGATTGCAGGGTGCATGTATACTGCTTAAGCTAGAAAGCCGCTATCTACCTACAAAATTTTCCTAGTTTTGATTAAAAAAACCTGAAAAATAATATACAAATGCTACTTTCTGATAATGGTAAGTTATTTGCTTCTTAAAAAGCTTAAGAAGATTTGCTAATAGAAATTGATAAGTAGAATAATGTAGTGATTAAGACAGCAAAAAGCCAGGCAATATAGTGTCTTGCACAGTCCTGTAAATGAATTTTGTACACCTACTATGGGCAGCTGATCACCCCTCATTCTAGGCTTAGGTATTCTAATGGGGAGTAAAATACTATTCACAAAATATTCTAGATGATATTCCAAATATTAACACTTTTTTTTAAGCAAATGCTGATGAATGACAATGAAAAAATTTATTTGATTTTATTGATGATTGAGGGGTTCTGTAAACTATTTTCTGCAGAAGACCTAGGATATTTTTACATAAAATTGTATATTATTATTATCTTTCTACATTACAGCGAGACATGGTTTAAAAAAAACGTTTTAAAATTAGTTTTTGTTTATATTTTACGAAAAGTGAGGTTATGTCGTTGAGTATTTTGTGACGTATTAGCTTGTCTAACGAACTGTCACGATCAGCTGTTTTCCGATCCAAGATGGTCGCCATGGGACAGACAAAGCGTTTTCCCATAAGCCGCAATGTTAACAAAAACGTAATTTTTAAAAAAAGTGAAACGATTTAACTTACAACAAAGATGCTGTTTTAAGTATTGAACCTTTGTATACATGGGAAAAATGCGTTTTTCTTAAAAAAAATCAATTGAAGCCAGTAAATCTCAAATAAAAGGGACCATGTTTTGTTCAAAAGTCAGGTTATGTTTTTATTTACTTTTGTTTTTTTTTTACTTTTTTTCCAGTTTTTTACTCAGTTTGAATCATTATTATTAGTTTCTGTGCTGTTATGAATTGTGGCAGCTGGGGACCCAACAAACAATTAAAGTTGTAACGACGAAACCTCAACTAGATAGAATTTCTTAAAAGTAACCGCAACGTACTCCCGCTACGTCTCAGTATACCATACAGCGACGTTATAATTCCCTAAGTGGGGAACCAATTTCTGGTTATAACTACTTGGCCAAGTGTTTAAAGTCACTGTAGTAACAACTACACTACTACGTCGTAGCCAGGTATCTACTACGTCGTAGAGGCTGTTTTTTTTCCGTAATGGCATAAAAGTTGCGATGTAGTTGCAAATAATATAATCGTTTCTTTTTGGTAAAATTGTTACACAATATGGTGGACACAACAGTAAACAGACTCGCTTAGTTTTTTTGTTTGGTTATGGTTATAATATGAACTATGTTATCCAAAAGTGTGAGAATTTACGAGCAGGGGATCAAAATTCGAGTGCGACGCAAAGTTTTTTGTATAACATGCATTATATATATTGCAAAAAACCGGTGCACCCGTAAAATTGAGCCGTTTTCTGGTAGCTGATGGAATTTTTGTGTTGTGATTTTGGAGGTTATGTTTTCATAATCGACAGTTAACTCCAACAAATGGTGCTTAAGAAGAGCATTTTTGGTAAGCTTCAACTAATTTGTTTATAAAATAGTATGGCTCTTTAATATGAGCTCATAAAACGACAACAAAAATATTAAATTTTCTTTCTTACATAAAAACATGGCGTCCCAAACTATATTCCCTGATAGTCGAAAAGGTTACTTGAAAGTAGTTGCGGCTTTAAAGTTGATCCAAAAAGTTATTTTGTCTACATTGTTACATCAGATGTTACTATGATGACACAAACTTTTGTGGTAAAAATTAAAGTTATAATGTAGTTGTCGGATACACTTGTTTGGGACTCCAATGAAGCTTAACTTTCTAGTGGTAATTAAGTAGGATATAAAAGTCAGGGCGACTACGAAATAACGACTAAAAAGAAAGTAAAACTTTAGCAACGTCCTATTGTGGTAGAGAAGACTATCAGAATCAACTATCAGGAAACAATCCTATGAAGTAGTTTAGAGGGTCGTTTTTACGAAACATCTACTATTTCCTGATACTAAATAGTAGTTAGAACTAAAAAGTAACAAATTTTGGTTGGGATCACCACATTTCTACTATAAGAAAGTAGCAAAGCCTTTAGAACATGTAGCCGCTACTATAAATGTTAGTTGGGGAGAGCTTGATAATGTTAGTTTTGATGGAATGCCAAGTATTTTGACCTTAAAAAATCATCTTGATTTAAATGAACTAGGTATCAGCTCAAAGAAGGGAAAAGAAAGTGGATAAGTGCTCTATTACCTGACTTAACAGAGGATAAATTGAAATATTCGAGAGTTTTTTGTCAGGTTTGTTTTGGATAAATGTGTAACTGCCATTTTGGCAACATTTTCAATTGGGATCTTTTTTTGTGCTTGAGTGGACCTTTTGCAGAAGTGTAACATAGAATTGTGTTAAACTGTAAGAAATATTTCACTATGATTTTATTATTCTATTCTAGGCAAGCAACTTTCAAAACGAGAATACAGCAATGATCATGACTGGGTCTCTCCTGAATGGATTATTGTTTCAAAACGGTTGAAAAATTTTAAAAATGATGGTTGAGAAAAGGGTCCAGAGAAGAAAGAAAAGGAAAACAATATGAGGTTAAAGTGTGAATAATGAGCTGAACCAAACTTGTGCATCATCCTACAGAAATCTTAAATAAACTTTTGGTAGTGTAGCATCCTGTATAGTGTCGAGTGAAGTCCTGTATCATCAAAGTTTCTTTTTCTTTAATAAATATTTATTTTACAGACCTCAAAACAGTTTAGAATAAACTGGTGAATTTGACAATCTCCCTAACTCAAACCTCTTTTTATCTTAAACTATTTTGGTGCAAATTTTCCTTTATTTCCATGCTTTTTGACACCTAAAACTTGTAGACCGTAAAATTTGTATAGTATCTGACTGGACCTACTACAAGTCCTGTTGTAAAATTTCTACGGTACTGTTCTGAGCTTATTACCAAAAAAATTTTTTTATGGCATCATTAATAATAGATGGAAAAAAAGTCATCTTTGTTGACTTTGATGACCACAAGAAAAACAAATAAGTTCTCTCAGATATTTTTTTCAATTTCTCTCAAAAAAACTTGGGTTCTTATACTCCTAATGGGTCGTATGCTGTTACGCCCAATTGTAGAGTAGAGTATATATTTATTTGCATAAACTTTTAGATACATAATTGAGCAAATATTGTTACAAAAAAACAGTAATAAAAGTAATATTAACAGTAGTAATACAACAGCGAATATTGTACTGTTGTAAAATTTGAACAGTACTTACTGTTGTGAGCTGATGAACCTTAGGTTTGACCGTACTTAAGCCCTATGTATTATAGTTCATGGAAAATCATATGGTGATGTACGGTGTGTGAGGCCAATGACAAGGAAAAACTGTATTTTAATTTTGCAAGTTTTTTTTTTATATAATGTTTACTTATATTTTTTTAAATAAACATATTTTGTAAAGTACTTATTAGAAGTTTGCTTGACCAACCTCGGTTGGAACTCATATGTGCATATTGATCTGTTGGACTGACCTACCTATAAGTTGTGCCTCTTTTCAATGTCACTACTGGAGGGTTAAAACAATTAAACTTTGTCTAAACCTAAAAATCATAGTGAAATATTTTTAACAGTTTAACGCTATAGAAGGCCTATTACTTAGCAAAAGGTTTAGTCAAGTACAACAAAAGATCCTAATAGAAAACCTGAATCTGATGAGAAAAGTTTAGTCTGTTTCAATTCCGTCTCTGTTAAGTGAGCCTTGAAGTGAGGTCTTTGAATAGAACTACTTTCCCCTACCTTGGGCTGATAGTTCATTGATTCATTGGTCAAAAAAACTTCAAAAACCTTTGGGGGCCCGATACCTTAGGGGGGCCCCCAGAGGTCTTATGATGTACTTTATGCTATTTTTTCTGTTTATTCATGAAATATATGGAAAATATCTAAAAAAATATGTGGTTTGGGGGGGTCCTGGCCCCTAGCCACCCCGCCCCCTTGGTGCGCCCATGTAATAATTCAAAATAAGTGAAAAAACTAGAAAAAAAGTTTAAAAAAAAACAAAATAAACAAAAACATAACCTACTTTTTTGATGAAAACATGGTCCCTTTTATTTCAGATTTTCTCGCTTTAGTTTAATATTTTTAAGAAAAACGCATTTTTCCCATATGCACAAAGGATCTGTTCTTAAAACTGATTAATTTTTGAGACTAAAGCTCTTGTCGTTTTTGTAAAATTTACGTTTTTGTTAACATTACGGCATATGGGAAATCGGTTTGTCTGTCCTATGGAATACATCTTGGATTTGATCATATGTTTTGTTAGACAGCCCTATTAAAAACCGTCTGACAGATTTCGCGAAGTGGACCATCCTGTTCTCTGTGTACAGTCCTTGGGGTAAACTTAGATGGTCGATTGCTATCAGTCTTGCCAACCTGCGAGTTTCGGAGCTCTGGGTTAAATTGGCGTGGATAAACACTTTTCTCTTTAACTCGAGGGGTACCCCAAGGTTAGAGTTGGCCCAGGGCTAGCTAACACGACGAGATATCCCGCCATTGATAAACCGGCCCCACAGTACACGGACCGCAAAGCGGTAGTATAGACACTCGGACTTTCCCGCCAAAAACTATTGAAAAAAGGGCCAGCTATTAGAGGGCGTGCAAAATTACAGATTTCTGTACTTTGACATTTTTGACAGGGTGTCAGCCGCCTAGCGACCTATCGCCATTTTCATTTTTCGTACTCATTGTTCTTGTGTGGAAGTTCTCTTCGAAGCTTTTTGTGTTCATTTGTGTTTTTTCAGTGATTTTATAGACTTTTTTTGGACTTTTTTAGTTTTATAAGACTCTTTTGTTTAAGTATAACTGTTTATTCAAACAGAATGTATGATGTAATGTCAACGATTTCTTTGTTACTTACAAAAAAAGTGTGATTTAAATCCCTTAACAAATTTTATATTTTTTTTTTGCATTGGGATCAAATGAGCACTACTTTTTACAGTGGCGTAGCTAGAAACTGGCAATGGGGGGTTTTGCCATGCCACCTCAACCATTTTCCGAGTTTTTCCAAAAATTTTCCTCGTTCTTCCCAGTTTTTAACTAGGTTTCCCAAACATCTCCCGAGTTTTCCTAAATTTTTTAAAAATTTTCCGATAAACACTTTTTCAAGTTTTTCCGATTATTTTCCGAGTTTTTCAGAACATTTTGTTATTTTTGTTATAACTTTTCATGAAAGGAAAAAGACAGATTTTATGTATTATTAAACTAATATTTTGGTAAAAAATTAAAAATAGTTAAATTGGCCTCTCTGTGAAAAGCTTTTCCTTATAACTTTCGTGCGCCTTCACCAATAGGTATAATAGGGTAAAACTTGGTAATTCAAATTGTCTTCAACCCAAGTTTTTTTTCATAAATTGTATTGTATTGTAACTATATCTATAAGTACTTATATTATTTTCTCCAATTGAAAAGTTATATTTTTCCATTGCTATTAGTACTCTCACGGGGGGAGTTTTGACCCCCAAACCCCCCCCTCCCTGGCTACGCCATGGCTTTCTAGGTTATTTTAAATATCAAGATTATATTAATGTTTTAATATTATTTAATGACTCTTTTAAGTTAGTAAGTTTAATCACAGAATAACTAGGCTTGTACCCTTTATATTTTTGTTAGTAATCATTAATGTGTTTCATATATATCTTTTTATAATATACTTACTATGCTAAGACAAAATACTTTTTATTCAATCCTATTTTTAATGACAATCAGCTTACTGGTGGAAAAATTTCGGAACTGAAACCGGTTTTTTCAACTACGCATGTGCTACTCTCTTTTTTACTTTATTCTCTTTATTGTTCCTTTCGGCTCAAGAGAAACGAATTTCCAAAAGAAGCGAGTGACACATGCGCAGTTGATCGGTTTGAGTTCGTCCCCATTAGCTCACGCATAAATGCTGGTTGTCCATAGAGCGTATAAGCGGCGCGGATTTATCCTTTCCCAGGCTCTGGTTGGTTGATTTAAAAATTTCAACCAATCAAAGCCCGAGAAAGAAAAATCCGCGCGGATAATATGCTCTCTGGACAGCCGGTTTAAAAGACTCATAGAAATAACGCTCATCCCCTGCACTAAAAGTGCTCCAAAAAATTACGCTCAACTCCCGCACTAAGTGTAGTTCGACCGGCCAGCTATTAGAGGGCGCTGACCAAAACTAAAAACAGTTATAAAAAATTTACAAGGCAGGTTCCGTACTACCGACCTGCGGTCTGTTTACTGTGACCGGCCCTGAAAGCCTCTCCCGATGCCGGGTGGTGAAAGTTTTATCGCTTCTTTTGTGGCAGGAAAGTGCCCTTTTGTTTACCCAGTAGGGGTGTTTTTGACCTTCGGGTTGTGTCGGTTGTGAGGGACAACCGGGAGAGCGAGAAAACGGCAGGATTCTGCTGGTAAGTTCTGTTATAAATTTAACATTCTGATTCTATCCATCGTCTCTCCACGTGCCCCATTTTTCATGTAAGATTGTTTTTCTTTCTTCCAGTAAAGAATCTTGGCATTCGACACCTTGAGGCTTCTCTGAGACACCATATGAGCCGCCCAACATCGTAAGGTTCATGTTTTGCTCTTTTCTGTTTTTTTTTTTGTACAATGAGAGGACCAGATAGGTTAGATATACTTAGTCCCTTCTCTTTCCTTTGTAGGCTCTTCTTGACCGACTATCTTCAAGACAGATCATCATCAAGACAGCTTCTCTTTTCGACTGCACCTTTAGTCAAAAGATACTTTGGACGGTTCGGTTCGGTTCGGCAGTCTGGAAAAAGAAAAGCCATCTGCTGGGACCATACCCTGTTCAACCCATGGTAGAGATGACTATGTACTGATCTCTCCAATTCACCTACCTTATCATAGGGCCAAGATGTCCCAGTCGCAGGACAGTGAGCTATCACCTTACTCTAGGGCTAGAGTTACGGATAAGTATCCATCATAATAAAATATTTGAGTACCTTCCTTGGTGGTAGAACCACAGGCCCTCTGGGTAATAAAGTAGAGTTAAGATGATTAGACTATAATTTAGGAATAGAATTAAGTACTAACCCCTAGTATAACATTAGAAGATATGATATTTGAAGCTATTCTTGTATCTCGAGAAAGAATAAGAATTGAATACAGCAATTTGTGATAGTCATTCCTTTTACTGCCCGCAGGCTCTCCATTAACAAACCCACCCCCTGGTTAAAAACTGTAAGAGTCTCATGCATATTTGCTTAAATTACTACCAATAGGGTCCCTCTCTGATGCTGAAGGCAGTTTGATTGCTTTTGCTCTAAAAAGTAACTGGTATACTGAATATTAAAAATAAAAATATACAGTTTTCTGTCTAACTCCCTTTGAAATAAATATATGTATTCTGACTAAAAAATAAAAAAATAATAAATGAAAAGAAGAACTCTTGATTGCAATCAGTCTCCCTGACTAAGCAACAGCTAGGGCCACAAACCTAATAGGGTAGTAGTTTTAAGAAGCGAAATTTGGGGTTTCAGCAAACAAAAATATTAAGAAATAATTTGGAACCTTAATTACAAAATATGTGTATAAACACAACAAAATTATTGTATAGGGAACAATTTGATAAAATAAATAATGGAAATATACAACAGAAACATTGAGCGTAACATCTTTTACTTTAGAAGCTTTTGATGATTAGATCATTTTATAGTGAAAGATCACCAATTTTTACGAGGTAAATTTTACAACTGTTATTTATTGAATATGAAGTAGTCATGTGTAACTTTACACATTTTTTTTTATTAGACAATTTTACAGTTAAAGATCAATTATTTTTAACAGATAAATTTTATAACTATTTATTATCAAATACAAAGTAGTAATCTGTATCTAACTTCAGAAGTTATTGCTGATTAGGCCATTTTATAGTTAAGGATCACTAATTTTTACCAGATAAATTTTAAAACAGTTAATTATCAAATACCAAGTAGTGTTCTTTAACTTCAAATTTTAGCTCACACATATACTATACTATAGTAGTGTGACCTATGGTGATCCTAATTTTTTCGAGAAAAAAAAAGTTGCTCCGATTTCAAAAATTTTTATATATCTTTGCGTTTCAGATGATTTTGAAACTTTTTTGTTGCGCCGTCTGTCTGTCTGTATGTCTGTCTGTAACAACCAACGCGCATAACTCAAAAACCGCTTGGCCGATTTTAATGAAATTTGGTACCTAGGCTGGGTCTTGGGTCGAGATGGTCCCATTTAAAAATGAACAAAATCCACCGAACACAAACCAAATAAAAGGGTGGGGGTAGATTTCAAAAATTAGAGTTTATGTGAAAATATGGCGTGTGTGATATCAAACGAAAGGTAATTGAGTCTGGAGTTAAACAAAATACATTTTAATTTATTTAAAAAATAGGGTGGGGGTATATTTCAAAAATTAGAGTTTAAGTGAAAATATGGTGTGTGTGATATCAAACGAAAGGTAATTGAGTCCGGAGTTTAACAAAATACATTATAGTTTTTTTAGCTCACACATATACTATACTATAGTAGTGTGAGCTATGGTGATCCTAATTTTTTCGAGAAAAAAAAAGTGGCTCCGATTTCAAAAATTTTTATATATCTTTGCGTTTCAGATGATTTTGAAACTTTTTTGTTGCGCCGTCTGTCTGTCTGTCTGTCTGTATGTCTGTCTGTCTGTCTGTCTGTATGTCTGTCTGTAACGACCAACGCGCATAACTCAAAAACCGCTTGGCCGATTTTAATGAAATTAGGTACCTAGGCTGGGTCTTGGGTCGAGATGGTCCCATTTAAAAATAAACAAAATCCAACGAACACAAAACAAATAAAAGGGTGGGGGTAGATTTCGAAAATTAGAGTTTATGTGAAAATATGGCGTGTGTGATATCAAACGAAAGGTAATTGAGTCTGGAGTTAAACAAAATATATTTTAATTTATTTAAAAAAAAGGGTGGGGGTATTTTTCAAAAATTACAGTTTAAGTGAAAATATGGCGTGTGTGATATCAAACGAAAGGTAATTGAGTCCGGAGTTTAACAAAATACATTATAGTTTTTTTAAGGGTGGGGGTAGATTTCAAAAATTTGAGTTTAAGTCAAAACATGGTTTGTGTGGTATCAAACAAAAGGTAATTTGGTCTGGATTTGAATAAAATATATTTCAGTTTTTAGTGTGAGCTTAGGGGCCCATATATTGGCAGAGTATTTTTATGGGTGGGGGTAGATTTCAAAAATTTGAGTTTAAGTCAAAACATGGCTTGTGTGGTATCAAACAAAAAGTAATTTAGTCTGGAGTTGAATAAAATATATTTCAGTTTTTAGTTATATTAGCTCACACGTACACTATAACTATAGTACCTAGTGTGAGCTTAGGGGCCCATATATTGGCAGAGTATTTTTTATGGTAATACCATTTTATAGTTAAAGATCATTAATTTTTACTAGGTAAATTTTATAACTGTGTTAATAACTTAAAACGTAGTGTTCTTTCCCTTCCCAAGTTTTTGATGATGGATAATCTTGTAGTTAAAGATCACTAATTTTTACCAGGATAATTTTACAACTTTGAATTAGTTAACTTTAACTTAAGAAGTTCTCTATATTTAAACCATTTAATAGTTAAAAATCACTAAATTTTACCAGCTGAATTTTATAACCGTGTTAATTGACAAATACGTAGCAGTAATCTTTAACTTCAGAAGTTTTTTATAATTGGATCATTTTATAGTTAAAGAGCACTAATTTTTACCAGGAGAATTTCATAACATTGTTAATTATCTAATACAAAGTAGTGATCTTTAGTTTCAAATTTTTTTTATGATTGAACCATTTTATAGTTAAAGATCACTTATTTTTACCAGGTAAATTTTATAACTGTGTTAATTAAGTAATACGAAGGAGTGCTCTTTAACTTCAGAAGATTTTTTTAGGTTACATCACTTTATAGTTAAAGATCACTTATTTTTACCAGGTAAATTTTATAAAAGTGTAAATTAATTAATACAAAGTAGTGATCTTAAACTTCAGAAGTTTATTTATACCCTGTTTCCACCAATGCATGGCCACCCCGATTCACACACCATTTTATAGTTAAAGATCACTTATTTTTATCAGGTACATTTTATAGCCGTGTTAATTCATAAATAGTAATAGTAGGGATCTTTACCTTCCCAAGTTTTTTATGAGTGGATCATTTTGTAGTTAAAGATCACTAATTTTTTTCAGGAAAATTTTACAATTATGTTCAATTTCAAATACGAAGTTAACTTCATAAGTTTTGTGTAATTAAACCATTTAATAGTTAAAGATCACTAATTTTTACCAGGTGAATTTTATAAGTGTGATAATTACATAAAACGTAGCAGTAATCTTTCACTTCTGAAGTTTTTTATAAGAGGATCATTTTACAGTTAAGGATTACTTATTTTTATCAGAAGAATTTTATAACTTTGTTAATTATTTATTACGAAATAGTGATCTTTAGTTTCTAAAGTTTTTTATGATTGGACCATTTTATAGTTAGAGATCACTTATTTTTACCAGGTAAATTTTTAGCTGTGTTAGTTATTAAAGACAAGGTAGTGATCTTTACCTTCCCTAGTTTTAGATGATGGATCATTTTGTAGGTAAAGATCACTAATTTTTACCCAGATAGTTTTACAACTTTGTTCTGATACAAATACGAATTAGTTTTAACTTTTTAACAGGTAAATTTTATAACTGTGTTAATTAAGTAATACGAAGGAGTGCTCTTTAACTTCAGAAGATTTTTGTAGGTTAGATATAGATATTGGATAAATTTTATAAAAGTGTAAATTAATTAATACAAAGTAGTGATCTTAAACTTCAGAAGTTTATTTATACCCTGTTTCCACCAATGCATGCCCACCCCGATTCACAAAACGCATCACGTGATGGGCCATGGGTTTGCACCGGTTTTAAATGCAGCGTCACCTGATGCGTTTTTTGAATCGGGGTGGGCATGCATTGGTGGAAACAGGGTATCATGATTGGACCATTTTATAGTTAAAGATCACTTATTTTTATCAGGTACATTTTATAGCCGTGTTAATTAATAAATAGAAATAGTAGGGATCTTTACCTTCCCAAGTTTTTTATGAGTGGATCATTTTGTAGTTAAAGATCACTAATTTTTATCAGGAAAATTTTACAATTATGTTCAATTTCAAATACGAAGTTAACTTCATAAGTTTTGTGTAATTAAACCATTTAATAGTTAAAGATCACTAATTTTTACCAGGTGAATTTTATAAGTGTGATAATTACATAAAACGTAGGAGTAATCTTTCACTTCTGGAGTTTTTTATAAGAGGATCATTTTACAGTTAAGGATTACTTATTTTTATCAGGAGAATTTTATAACTTTGTTAATTATTTATTACGAAATAGTGATCTTTAGTTTCTAAAGTTTTTTATGATTGGACCATTTTATAGTTAGAGATCACTTATTTTTACCAGATAAATTTTTAGCTGTGTTATTTATTAAAGACAAGGTAGTGATCTTTACCTTCCCTAGTTTTAGATGATGGTTCATTTTGTAGGTAAAGATCACTAATTTTTACCCGGATAGTTTT
Source organism: Aspidapion aeneum (assembly GCA_963576565.1). Taxonomy (NCBI): domain Eukaryota; kingdom Metazoa; phylum Arthropoda; class Insecta; order Coleoptera; family Brentidae; genus Aspidapion; species Aspidapion aeneum. The sequence goes on along the minus strand of OY755044.1, from coordinate 97,471,141 downwards.
ACAACTTTGTTCTGATACACATACGAATTAGTTTTAACTACAGAAGTTTGGTATAATTAAACCATTTAATGTTAAAGATCACAAATTTTTACCAGGTGAATTTTATAAATATGTTAATTAACTAATACGTAGCAGTAATCCTTAACTTCAGAAGTTTGGTATAATTAAACCATTTTATAGTTAAAGATCACTAATTTTAACTAGGTAAAATTTATAACTGTCTTAATTACCAAATACAAAGTAGTGAATTTCAAAAGTTTTTTATCATTGGACTATTTTATAGTTAAAGATAATTTTATACCTGTGTAACTATCAAATACAAAGTAGCGATCTTTAATTTCAAAAGTTTTTTTTCCAATAGAGCATTTTATACTTAGAGATCAGTAATTTAAACGAGGTAAATTTTTAGCTGTGTTAATTATCAATTACAAAGTAGTGATCTTTAACTTCAAAAGATCTTTTATGATTGGACCATTTTATTTTAGTAAAGATCACTTTTTTTACCAGGTAAATTTAACAGCTATGATAATTATCAAATACTAAGTAATGATCTTTACTTTTGCAAGTATTTTTTGAGTGGATCATTTTATAGTTAAAGATCACTAATTTTTACCAGAAAAATTTTAAACCTATGTTGAAAATTTCAAAAAATTAAAAAAAAACAACTTTTTTGCTATTACTATATCAAAACAATTGTTATATTTTTATTGCTTGCCTCACAAAGTAATAAAAATGACCCCAAAAGTTGGTCTAAAGGTTAGTGTTTGTAAGAAATAAATAAAAGTTTAAATTGCCAAAACTCAAAACTGAAGTGACAGCAGCCTCTCTCGGCATTAATATAAACACCTGTCCTTTACCTTTTATATCGCTATATAGAGGGCCCCGAGAAGTTTGATTTAATGTATTATAATATACAGGGTTCTTCAACGATCGTTTGGCCATTGAAAATATGTGAATTGAAGTAAGATCGCTATTTAAATAAATGAAGTAGTTTAGCGCTGTTGTCAAGTTAGCAATTCAAGAAAATGGTTTTCTTTTCGCGATCTAATGACGTCACTCTTACCGGCTGAGTAGGCCAAAGCCGGCCATTAATAAAATCCAAAAAACACTTTGATTTTAATTGCTTTTGCGCCATCTCTTAGATATCATTTGATCTGTATGACTAATAATCAATACTGCTTATTCGTAATTCTGCTTTTAATTCAGTTAATAATTTTAAAAATTGAAAAACTGCACTTTTTGGGTACCCCTTTGGTCAGGAAAATTTTCACCAAAAATTTCCAAAAAAACATTTGGTTGATACTGTGCCACGACGAAGCTACGAAGTCCCTTATACTAACCTAAAAATATTACCGTTGTAGATGTAATGGTTATCGAGAAAAATACATTCAAGAATTGAAAATTTTCAAAAAATTTAAAAAAAAAGTAAACTTTTTTGCTATTGAATATACGTCAAAACAATTGTTATATTTTTATTGCTTGCCTCACAAAGAAATAAAAAAGACCCCAAAAGTTGCTCTAAAGGTTAGTGCTTGTAAGAAATAAATAAATGTTTAAATTGCCAAAACTTAAAACTGAAGTGACTTTGGCGGCCTCTCTCGGCATTATTATAAACACCTGTACTTTATCTTTTATATCGTTTTATAGGGAAGCCCAAGAAGTTTAATTTAGTGTATTATAATATATATTTTTACAAAGTTAACAATTTAAAAAAATTAAAAAACTGTACTTTTTGGGTACCCCTTTGGTCAAAAATTTCAAAAAAAACATTTGGTTGATACTGTGCCACGACGAAGCTACGGAGTCCCTTATACTAACCTAAAAATATTACATTTGTAGATGTAATGATTATAGAGAAAAATACTCTGCCAATCTATGGGCACCTAAGCTCACACTAAGTACTGTAGTTATAGTGTACGTGTGAGCTAATTTAACTAAAAACTGAAATATATTTTATTCAACTCCAGACTCAATTACCTTTCGTTTGATACCACACAAGCCATGATTTGCCTTAAACTCTAATTTTTAAAATCTACCCCCACCCTTTTAGCTCACACATATACTATACTATAGTAGTGTGAGCTATGGTGATCCTAATTTTTTCGAGAAAAAAAAAGTTGCTTCGATTTCAAAATTTTTTATTTATCTTTGCGTTTCAGATGATTATGAAACTTTTTTGTTGCGCCGTTTGTCTGTCTGTCTGTATGTCTGTCTGTAACGACCAACGCTCATAACTCAAAAACCGCTTAGCCGATTTTATTGAAATTTGGTACCAAGGCTGGGTCTTGGGTCGAGATGGTCCCATTTAAAAATGAACGAAATCCACCGAACACAAACCAAATAAAGGGTGGGGGTATATTTCAAAAATTAGAGTTTAATTGAAAATATGGCGTGTGTGATATCAAACGAAAGGTAATTGAGTCCGGAGTTTAACAAAATACATTTTAAGAAGAAAGATGGAAAACGTGCTGTGTGTGGATCGATAAAAATCAAAACGAATTTTATACTTCACACAAAGGTATGTGTGCCTAACTTGCGAGTGTCAGAAGGAGAGGGAAGAGTTGATTTTAGTTGTTTTCCTACTTACACGACATCGATCCACACACAGCACGTTTTCCATCTTTCTTCTTTGCATATGCTTCGGGCAGTACGGCCTTTTAGTTGCTACGTGATTACGTGGTTTTAATACCACATTAATGGACGAAACTTGTCATAGATGGCGCTTCGGCGTCTCAGACAAGACGATGCCAGTGTGCTTAAACTTTCGAGTGCTACACCTTGTAGTTTACTCGCATTGCACCGTCGCGAGTATTTCATATATAGGAGTTGATTTTGGTTAAAATTGGCTTAAGCCGATCACACACAAAAAACATAACGCGTAAGAAGTTCAACCTTATGGACTTTTCTTACGTAAATCCAATATGGCCGCTGCTATTCGATCGCTGATTGGTTGAAAGCCCGCTATGCGCCATGCTACGGATTACGTAAATTGTGTGTGTGTGAAGGCCTTTACCTGGGTTTGCTGTTCTCTACTGACGACGTGAAACACACAGAAACGTACGTATGGAGATGCAACCTTGTGTAAGTAGGAAAACAACTAAAATCAACTCTTCCCTCTCGTTCTGACACTCGCTAGTTAGGCACACACACCACACATATCTTTGTGTGAAGGATAAAATTTGTTTTGATTAAAAATACATTTTAGTTTTTGTTTTTTTTTAAGGGTGGGGGGTATATTTTAAAAATTTGAGTTTAAGTCAAAACATGGCTTGTGTGGTATCAAATAAAATATAATTTAGTCTGGAGTTGAATAAAATATATTTCAGTTTTTAGTTATATTAGCTCACACGTACACTACAACTATAGGACCTAGTGTGAGCTTAGGGGCCCATATATTGGCAGAGTATTTTTTTAAATAACTTAAAATTCATTTTGTTTAACTCTAGACTTAATTACCTTTCGTTTGATATCACACACGCCATATTTTCACATAAACTCTCATTTTTGAAATCTACCCCCACCCTTTTATGTGACTTGTGTTCGGTGGATTTCTTTCATTTTTTAATGGGACCACCACGGCCCGTGACTCAGCCTAGGTACCTAATTTCATTTAAATCGGACAAGCGGTTTCTGAGTTATGCGGGTTGGTCGTTACAGACAGACAGACAGACAGACAGACAGCAAGACAAAAAAGTTTCAAAATCATCTGAAACGCAAAGATATATAAAAATCTTTGAAATCTGAGCAACTTTTTTTTTCTCGAAAAAATTAGGATCACCATAGCTCACACTACTGTAGTATAGTAGTAGTGTGAGCTAATACATTCAAAAATTGAAAATTTTCAAAAAATTTAAAAAATAGTCAACTTTTTTGCTATTAGATATACGTCAAAACAATTGTTATATTTTTATTGCTTGCCTCACCCTCACAAAGAAATAAAAAAGACCCCAAAATGTTAGTGTGAAGATGTGAAAAACTGGTACCGCCGATGTTCGACTTGTGCAGCCAGCCAGGGTCCCAAAACAAGGTCCAAAGGTCAAATGAAACAATATAACGTAGGCCTGCCATTTGAACGCATTGCTATTGATGTAGCCGGACCATTTCCAGAAACTAAAAAGGGCAACAAATACATTCTTGTTGTCATGCATGGATTACATTAGCAAATGGCCATAGAAGTTTTTGATTTGCCCAACCAAGAGGCCGCTACAGTTGCAGAAGTTCTTGTAAATGATGTTTTCAGCAGATTTGGCATTCCTTTGGAACTACATTCAGATCATGATATCGGCATGAACCACTCTAAAAATTGCCAACTGAATAGATTTTTTAGGTAGAAAACCAAATTGCGTTTCAGCTAATAGATCATTGTACATGACAAACTCAAGCAGTCTAGTGTAAAAAATCTTTGACACTGCTGGCAGTATTGACACAGGTCGGTAGTTCTTAATGTCATCCCTTGAGCCCTTTTTGAATACCGGCACAATGTTTGCTAATTTAAGCTTGTTTGGGAAAATTCCAGTGGTTAGATATTTATTAATAATTTCACATATCGGACTAGCAATAAGATTTACCGCATGTTTAATCAGTACACCGTCAATCCCAGCAGAGTATTTATTGGGTAAGCTTTTAATTATGGTTTCTACCTCGTTAATCGTGCAAGGTTTCCAATTTTTAAGAAGAGTTTCAGGGTTGCCTAGCTTTTCTTCTGCAAACTGCTTGTCAGAGTTATTGTTATAATTAGATTGAAATTTTGGAACATGAAAATTTTTGTTAAATAGGTTAGCAATTAAATTAGGATTCTTAATGGTCTGACCATTTTCTTTGCCCTAACTTAATAACTACTAAACAGTGTGAGAACAGCTCATGCAACATCAAATCATAACAAAGTTACAAGTTTCCTCTTTCGATTCGAATCTTTTCGATTTTTTTCCTAAATTTGGAACTAGAACTAGACTTACTCTTTTAGATGGAACCATCAATAAGTTTAAAATCATATCAAATATAAGTCATAATCAATTCATTTTGAAATCGCGCATTCTACAAATCGAAAACGCTACTAAACGATCCGATATAAATAACTTGCAGCTCCACGAGTTAGTTCAAACTTTTACTGTAATTAATCAGATAACATTGTTATATCAATCGATTTATAACATTTTGGACAAAATCGAAACAGCGTTAACATTCTTCATAATTTAATTACTGATCCAAAGGAGTTACTCATAAAAATACAAGAAATAAATAAACATCTTCACAATGAAGATTTATTACTAATCGATGGGGATTCAAAAAACATACTCATTTTAGAAAAACTAATCGAAATCAAAAGCTTTATAAAAGACTATCAAATAACTTTGATTTTTGAGTTGTCATTAGTCGAAAAAGGAACCCATTACCGATACCATCGAAGAGGATAATGTTATTTATTCCATGCCGATACCCAATAATCAATCCTTTCTTGTCAACTTACCCCACAAACCTTACCAAGCACTTGGTGAATCAAAGTATGCGAATCAAGACGACAAATGCGAACAAATCTAATCAAATGAATTTATCTGTAAGAACACCCACGTTCGCACCACCATGCGCCGTAGAGCTTCTGAAGTTTCAATTGAATACCACCATGTGTCACCCATTTGTTATCCATCTATATGATAACCAATTCACCAAAGTCTATGACGGTAAATGGATAATAACCGTCCCAATCAATACAGTTGCCAAGATCAAGTGCGGCAGCTTTGAATCAAACCAGTTGCTAATCGGTTCCTATCTTATGGAAGTACCACCGACATGTAAGTGAACAATATTTGAATCATATGATCCCACACAACTGAACTATGGACCGGGTAATTTGCCAAACAGCAATCACCGATTTTCAATCTACCCACGATCGATTTAAACCCAATCAATATGCACGCCACCGATGACATCCAAAACCAACTGGAAACATCTTGAAAAGTTCAAGTCTCAACCAGTTTTTGGACTATTATTATATATGTAATATTAGTTATAGGTATTTGCTTTATGTTAGCTAATAGATATTTAATAAGAAATCAAACCAAAACGAAAATTCCAATATTTTTAGCTCACACTACTACTATAAGTAGTGTGAGCTATGGTGATCCTAATTTTTTCGAGAAAAAAAAAGTTGCTCCGATTTCAAAAATTTTTATATATCTTTGCGTTTCAGATGATTTTGAAACTTTTTTGTTTTGCTGTCTGTCTGTCTGTATGTCTGTCTGTCTGTAACGACCAACCCGCATAACTCAAAAACCGCTTGTCCGATTTTAATGAAATTTGGTACCTAAGTTGGGTCTTGGGCCGTGATGGTCCCATTTAAAAATGAACAAAATCCACCGAACGCAAGCCAAATAAAAGGGTGGGGGTAGATTCCAAAAATTAGAGTTTATGTGAAAATATGGCGTGTGTGATATCAAACGAAAGGTAATTAAGTCTGGAGTTAAACAAAATGAATTTTAAGTTATTTAAAAAAAAAGGGTGGGGGTAGATGTCCAAAATTAGAGTTTAAGTGAAAATATGGCGTGTGTGATATCAAACGAAAGGTAATTGAGTCTGGAGTTAAACAAAATACATTTTAGTTTTTTTCAAAAGGGTGGGGGGTAGATTAAAAAAATTTGAGTTTAAGTCAAAACATGGCTTGTGTGGTATCAAATGAAAGGTAATTGAGTCTGGAGTTGAATAAAATATATTACAGTTTTTGATTATATTAGCTCACACTATAACTATAGTACCTAGTGTGAGCTTAGGTGCCCATAGATTGGCAGAGTATTTTAAATCACAACCATACCTAGGCTGTGCTTTCAACTAGCGCAGGTGTTTACCTGCTAGTATAATGTTTCTTAAAGTTATGTCCCACATGAACACTTGTTAGTATAACGATTCCTATAGTCTAAATTATACGCGTTTGTAATGACGTCACCAGGTGAGAAAAAAACGTATGGCGTAGATATTTTTGCCAATCAATGTTTTTTGATTGACAGTGACGGATACTTCACATAACCAATTACCTACCTATTTAAATCATAGACACTACTTTTTTTTTTTAATTTTCTTGTCACCGCTGTTTATAATATACTAAACAAAGATAAACAAAAATGACGTCATTACAAATGGGTATAATTTGAACTATAGATATTAGTTTTGCTAGCCTTGCATTTTGTACCTTATACAGGGTGTTTCCTAATTGAATGTCAATATTAAAGGGGGTGATTTTTGGGCCCATTTTAAGAAAAAAACTTCGTATGAATATATGTCCTAAATGTCTTATCTTTTGATATACAGGGTGATAAAGTTTTCAAAAATAAATCATTTATTATTAATATCTACAACATCACTTCAGATATTTTAATGAAATTTGTCATACATGTAGTATGAATCAAGAGGCATTTTTTTCATCAGTGGCGTTCGTACGTAATTTGACCTGCCTATTTTGGCAGACATTGATGGCACGCCACTGATTTTTCCTGAAATAAAAATTATTTTTGAAATCCCCAATCATTTCTAACCAAAGTGATCACTTGATTTTTTTCAATCCGATGCACGGTTTTCGCTTAAAAAAATAAAAACCGTTTCTTTGCATGATCATAACAATATCGTTAATATGACCAATATCATCTGCACCCTGTATCTCAAAAGGTAAAACGTTTAGGACATATGTTCATATGAAGTTTTTTTTTCTTAAAATGGGCCCCCAAAAATCACCACCATAAATATTGACATTCAATTAGGAAACACGCTGTATGAAAATTAATTTTAGCTCACACTACTACTATATAAGTAGTGTGAGCTATGGTGATCCTAATTTTTTCGAGAAAAAAAAAGTTGCTCCGATTTCAAAAATTTTTATATATCTTTGCGTTTCAGATGATTTTGAAACTTTTTTGTTTTGCTGTCTGTCTGTCTGTCTGTATGTCTGTCTGTCTGTATGTCTGTCTGTAACGACCAACCCGCATAACTCAAAAACCGCTTGTCCGATTTTAATGAAATTTGGTACCTAAGTTGGGTCTTGGGCCGTGATGGTCCCATTTAAAAATGAACAAAATCCACCGCACGCAAGCCAAATAAAATGGTGGGGGTAGATTCCAAAAATTAGAGTTTATATGAAAATATGGCGTGTGTGATATCAAACGAAAGGTAATTAAGTCTGGAGTTAAACAAAATGAATTTTAGTTTATTTAAAAAAAAGGGTGGGGGTAGATGTCAAAAATTAGAGTTTAAGTGAAAATATGGCGTGTGTGATATCAAACGAAAGGTAATTGAGTCTGGAGTTAAACAAAATACATTTTAGTTTGTTTTAAAGGGTGGGGGTAGATTTAAAAAATTTGTGTTTAAGTCAAAACATGGCTTGTGTGGTATCAAACGAAAGGTAATTGAGTCTGGAGTTGAATAAAATATATTTCAGTTTTTGATTATATTAGCTCACACTATAACTATAGTACCTAGTGTGAGCTTAGGTGCCCATAGATTGGCAGAGTATTTTAGTGTTGTTCTTAACCAGCTTTTGCTACTGCTTATATTTTACGAATAAAGTTTTTAAAAATAAGTAATATTTTTATTATTAAGTTATTGAAAAGCCGTTCGGACACCTCGATTTTGTTTGCAAGGGTACATCTTTTGTAGCATTTCGAGGTAGTTCAAGCAAGATTCGGGAAAATCCACTTTCTAGAAGCATTTTATATTATTTTTTGGCAAATGGGCAATTTCCCCTATTTTGACCCCGCTGAATCCGAATATCCCTGTTGCCAACTCGAAATATTGACAGGGGCTTAGATATTCAAGATGGCGGCCAAAATGGCAGCGGAATTTTAAATTGCCGCTGGAAAGCCCAAATTGTCACAGGTGTACATTCAAAATATATATTTGTATATTTAAAAAATAATAACATATTATTTTTTCTTTTAATGGCTGCAAAAAGCTCCAAAAACCCCCCCAGACCCCCCAAAATCTGAAAGTTTAAGGTTTTTTCAAATTTTCTTAAAAACTAAGCTTCTAAGAGAAAAATGTATAATATACTTTATTGTAGAGAAAAAAATTCCCTTTTCAACATGGTATTACTTAATAAAGTTAGACTTATAACAAGCTTTCCAGCGGCGTCCGTTAATTGAAGTAATTAAAAAAAATTGAAAAAATACCTATGTTTTTTCCAAGATTTATTTAATTTATTTACTAATATCTACAGAAAACCATGTATTACATTTTGGTATACTCAATAAAATTTCCTTCAAAATGACGTATAACATGATTAAATCGGTTTTATAAATAAAATTTCAGGGGCATCCGTAAATGAAATTAATTTTGAAAAAACAGAAAATAAACAATTTTTGTTACACGTTTTATCTAATTTTCTCAAAAACTAAGCTTAACATGAAAAAGCTTGTTCTACACTTTTTTGTAGACAGGGAAATTCCCTTTTTAAAAATGTGAAACTCGGTGTCCAACGTCCGTCAATGGGGGTGATTTCAACAAATCATTAAAAAAAAAAACATGTTTTTCATACGTTTTATTCAATTTTCTTAAAAACCAAGTTCTTTATCAAAAAATGTGTTTTATACTTCGTCATAGCCAATAAAATTTCCTTTCAAACGATGTATAACAAAGCGGAAGTTATTTTATATTTACCGCTCCAGTGGTGTTCTTAATTTAAAGAAATTATTTAAGATCAATCCAAACTAATCAATTTTGTGTCTTATTAGCTTTTCGGTGGATAATAAAGAGCGGCGGACAAAAGGTCGAAAATACAAAAGGTCGAAAGTACAAAAGGTCGAAATACAAAAGGTCGAAAATACAAAAGGTCGAAAGTACAAAAGGTCGAAAGTACAAAAGGTCGAAAGTACAAAAGGTCAAAAAACAAAAGGTCGAAAGTTCAAAAGGTCGAAAGTGTGAGTCCCTAATTATGATTATCCCCCCCCCCCCAAACCGTTGCATAAGATTCACCACTTTATTTTTAGTTCCATATGCTTAAAAAAATAACCAAAAACACCTGTATGAAAGTTACTACTGTTACTTTCTGCACAAAAATATTGCTTAGGGGGGGCCATGGCCCCTATGCCCCCTCCCCTTATAACCACCGGTGTTTTTTTGCTTTAAAGAACTTATTTAGATAAATCAAAATATCTAATCTAATCCAAAAATAGTTTATTTTAATTTGGAAACATTTTATTTTAGTAGGTATAAATTACGAACCTTTTTGAAGTATTTATCATAACATTAACCTCACTTTGTAATATTTCATTTAAAAAGAAATTGTCTTATCCTCAGTAAAGAATAAAGGCACATTTTTTTGTGAAAATCTTAGTTAGAAAAGATATTTAAATATGCAAGAGAAACTTTGTTTTTTCAGTTATTTTTAAAAATAAGTTTATATTAGTACGCCCCTGAAGCCTTAAATATGGCAACAACCCGACATTTTAATAAAGTTTTTAAAAGAAAATGTTATGTTCTACAATAAAGTATACTACATATTTTTTGCTAAAGTGTACTTTTTGAGAAAATTTTGAAAAACCTATAATAAACATGTTTTTTCTAAATAATCCCAATTTACGTACGCCACTGAAGAGCTACTTGTTTTTCCTAACCTTATTGAGCAATACATCGTTAGAAAGGGAATTTTATTCTCCACAAAAAACTGTTCTTTGCAATTTTTGATAAAAAGGTTAGTTTTCGAGAAAATTGCATAAAACTGAAAAAAAAAACAGGTTTTTGGGGGTTTGGATGGGATTTTCTCCATCCATGTCGATTTTTCGAGTTGGCAACAGAGATATTCGGATTCAGCGGGGTCAAATTAGGGGGAAATGGTCTGTTGCCAAAAAGTAATATGATTTGCTTCTAGACCGAAAACGGAAAGCCTTTTAAAATAATATACTCTGACTAAGGGGTAAACTTTACACATATATTTTGAATAGGAATAGTCGAGTGATTCCACGTCGACTCTATTTATTTTTCTTATTTTATTATTTTATCGCTCCATTGTGGATTTAGAGACAAATATATCAAATAGAAATCGATCGATTTTTCAAATTTTTAAACCATTCAAGGGATCTTCAAAACCAGGTTAAATCATTTTCCCTATTCAAAATATGGGGGTATATTTGACCCCGGTGTGCTACAAAAATTTCAAGAAAGCCAAAAAGAGGTTTGCTCGCAAACAAAATCGAGGGGTGCGAGCATTTTTCCATAAACCTATAAAAATAAACAAAACAGCGTCCGTTACCTGTTGGTTGAAACACCATGTATAAACTACATCAATTGTAATTACTTGCATTACTTTTGTTTATTTATATATTTTAAAAATGTTCATCCTGTTTTCATTTATATTCATACAATAACATATAATTTATATAAGTGGCAGACAACCCATACAAAAAATCAAAGCTAATTTACACAGCTTATCCGCTGAAATATTTGTAACTAAAAATGCGTTCTCAGTAGTCAACTTCATTGATCAATTATTATCCTTAAATCCATGGAACTAATTAATACAAGGACATTGAATGTCATTTGGAAAATAGTCCAGTCGTTATAGAATTTTAGCTTGCACAAGGTGGTGTCGTCGCGATTTTGACATGTTGACATTTGAGTTTTCGACTTTGCTCCTCCCGCCATCTTGAATTTAGTGTGCACAAAAAGGTTCCTTTTGAAATTACTTGGTAGCTGTACATTTTATTTTCTTTAAAAAAAGGTATTTTAACATTTTTCCTTAAAATGATTAGTTTTTTTTAAAAACTGAATAAAACCTAAAAAACATGATTTTTTTTCGTGAACCTAAAAAATAACCCCATTTTATGGATGCCAATTAAAGGCTAACCGTGGAGTTGGCCTACTTATGTGATAAATCATTTAAAAGATCATTTAATTTTCTACAATAAAGTTTGGTACACACTTTCTTTAAAATGCTTAGCTTTTGAGAAAATGACATGAAACTGAATAATTTCGGTTTATTTTGCATACACTATGGAAGTACATAGGAAACGGGTGTACTGCGAATACTTCAGGGTTCGTGTAATTTCAAAATAGCGTTTTTGTAGGAAATTTAATTGTTTTCAATTTTAGTCTAAAACTTTTTTCTAAAATGTACAGGGATAGTAATTTTACCCTTTTTGTGCACACTAAATCCAAGATAGCGATGAGACCCTCCCCCCCCCCAAGGTCTAAAATCCGAAAATTTTCAAAAATGCAAAATTGCGACTACATTACCTTTTGCAAACTGGAGGTCTATCTTTCACTCTAATGACTGGCCTAAAATGGCTGCGAGAAAGAATATTTTTCAGGCTGCATTGAATAATTTTTTTAACCTAAAACGTGTATCAAAGTGTTGTTCTGACAGACGGTAACTTAAAATAAAAATTATTGAAGTCAACAATGTCATTGAATAGATTTAATGATATTGATCAATCAATTGTGAGAATAGCTCAATAATTTTAGATTAAATTTTTTGACGTAAGAAAGGACAAAATGGCGGAAGAAATGTTTTGACGCAGCGCAGTTAATTTCACCTGAGGAGTAGATAATAAAAATACTTTCTTGCCCCCAAATATGGGAATTTCAAAGAGTGCTGCTTTTTAAGGTAATTTTAAGAAAAAGTTTATATTTATACCTATAAGAGTTGCTAGAAGTTTACGTCTACCAAATTACAAAACCTAAAATTTTATAGCGAAGTGGCGACAACGTTTTTGGTACCTCTATACCACTTAAATGAAGAATCATATAAGGGAGGCGTTAAAAAAATAAAAATACTATTTTTTTTGCATATTATTAGCAATAAAATACTAAAAATTGTCTACAAATCTGTTTACTACCATGTTTTTCGTGAAATGCATAACGATGAAACTCGGTCAAAACGGAAATTTTAAGAAGGCCGACAATAATTTCCATCAAATTTGGAGGCAAAAAACTGATATCATGCATAAGCATAAAATATTTCTTCTGGCATTTTTTTTTAAAATACCTAAATTGATTGGACCCCGGCTTCATGTAACTAGCAACATCATTGGGAAAGATTTTTTTTAAAAAGTACGTATTTGTATGGCGAACGAATGCTAGCGAACAGATTCGTTGGAATAGTGTGTTCTAACTAACTAAACGCAAGTAAACGGATTCGTTCGGCCTCGTTACCGTTGGCTTACCAAGCGGTACATTAATCCGCGAGTGGTCACTGTCCGTTTTTTAAAAACACTTTTTTCAATTCTGTTTTTTGGAAAACAATAAAGATCAGCGAAATTATTTTAAAACCCTAAAGCTGCCAACCAAGTTTAAATGATTTATTTTGAATTAAAAAAACAATAATAATAATAAGATACTAAAAAGAAAATGCGTTTCCTAGCTGACTATTTAAAACGTTATTTAAGATATATTTAAAATTATTTAAAAAAAAAATTTCCCCGATTTCTTCCTCGGGATCCGAGAGGTTGTGAATTCGAAACGAAGCGATTTCGATATCTCAAAAGGAAAACAGGAAAAAAATGTTATTCGAAAAAAAGATTTTTGATAAAAAAGTCATGCGGAAAAAATGTCATTCGAAATTGAGGTTTTCGAAAAAAATGTCATTCGAAATTTGGGTTTTTGATCAAAATTCGAACAGTTACATGCTTGCGTATTTTTTTAAATACAGGGTAAATATGGTTTGACTCACAATATTTTAATGATTGATGAAGGAGGTCAAAATAAGAAAATAAGGTTTTTATAACTTGGGAGACAAAACTCTTGTTATTTTTCGAGATACAGAGCATCAAAGTTGACGATTTTATAAACTTTTTTGGTTATAACTTCCGTAAAAACACCGCAAAAATATTAAATGTGGTCGATTCCTGTATCAGAATAAATAACAATCATTTTAATAAATATGTGGGCAAATTTAAAAAAAAACAGATGTTTTTGTTATAAACTTTTATAATTAAACGCAATATTTTTGTTGTTGTTTTATTTTATAAGAAGCAAGTCTTTAGGTAGACATACAATAACATAATTAATATTTTTTTTTAGGTTTAAAAAATGTTCATTTTTTTACCAGTTTTTTTAAGGTAATTTTGACAGCTTGTCATTTTATTAAAAAAATAATACAAAATTTTTTAGTTATAATTAATTATATAATCATTTAGCGGTGGCAGATTTTCTTTTTTAGGAAAATCAAAACCCATTTTACCCGCACAGATCCAATTTTCAAAATCTTATATGTTGACAACAGGGGGTTGTTGAACCACATGTTTCTTATTTTGGCCTCCTCTGTCACCTATTAAAACTTTGTGAGGTATACCGTTTGTATAAACATATTTTTAAAAAATGAGCAGTTTGCTTGATTATTAAAATAATAAAAGATGCTAAATTCATTAATTTAAATAGTTGTTGTAACCCATATATTATGCATATTGGTCTGTTGGACTAATGTCACCCAAGTTGTGATTCTTTTGCACGTTACCACTGGAGGGTTAAAGGAAATTCGAAATTCAAAAAGAATTTGTTTGCTCTAATCTATTGTTTATTCTTGCAAGTAGTATTTGGTGATTGTGCTGTTCATTATCACTACTTATAAAATAAAGCACCAATTGCAACATTTATTAAATCAGAAAGTTTTGTGGGTAATAACTCGAAAATCAGCGAATCCATTCGTTTGGTGGAGTGTGGGCAGAAAATTAATTTTCACCTCACGTCGCAACGAATCCGTTTGCCCGAATTTGCCTTCGTTTGCTGTGTCGGTACGTACGCACTTTAAGACATTGCATGTAAAATAATGCTTACGTAAATATAAATTGATTTATAGGCGTTCATGTATTTCTTATATCGTCGTTGTGTTAGTAAAAAGTGCTATTTGATAGCATGGGCGTAGTCAAGGTGGCTTGTTACCTACCTCCATCCTGGCTTTAGCTCATTTAGTAATACGAGAATTAAAAGGGAAATAAATATTTGATTGTACATTTTTTCGCTTTTTTGCCCCACCCTGAGCGAGACCCTGACTACGCCCATTTTTGATAGTATTGAAAAAAATAGTCGTACCCCATTACTGTATTATTCTATTTAAGCTACAGGATTAACAGGAAATATCTGAAAAACAATCAAAGAAATCGAGTGATACGTGACCAATCTAAACGTTCTCTAAAAAGCTATAACTAAGTCATAACTACAATAACATTTTTTAAGTGAGAAAAAATTGTCAAAATTGCTTCTCGAGGAAATTCAATGAAACCGGGTTACACATCTACAGAATGTTCCAGATAAACGAGAAAAAAGTTCCTTCCTTTCTTCTTCGCCATCTTTTAAACAAATTTTATAGAATTTGGTAGTTTCGTCTAGCAACTACGACGAATCGAATGACGTTAACCAATTTTTCTAGTTTTTTTGTAGCGCTTATCGTCGCTACATTGGATTTATTCACCATTAAATAGAGAATAGAAAGAGACTTTCAACCGTGTATAACAAACCTATCTTTGGGTTATAAAAAATATGAATTTATAATAAACAACATTTTTCACTTAGTTAACTATCTGTTAAATGTTTATCAATTACTTAATTAATTTATTGTCATTCGTAGTGTAGTGGTAGCAATATTTGCTTTACACACCGGCGCGGCGGTCCAAGTTCGAGTTCTGGCTAGGCACCTACTTGGATGTTTGTGATTGTTTAAAGAATGCTTCCACCTTGCTCTTACTTGCGAAACTGGGCAATTGATCCTTATTGGATGGAAAGCCCCAGTAAAAAAAAGGAAAAAATAATAAATTTAACATAGAAAGGATTTCAAGTTTCAATAAATGGACTTATGCGGCTTTCGTTTTGTGTCATAAAAACGCTGCAAAAACGATTTGTACTTGGTATGATTAAACCTGTGCTGGGTTTAAGCATATATATATATATATATATATATATATATATATAAAATATTAATTTATTTCAACGATACGTCGTTGTTAAAAAATAAAGGTCTTTACAGATAAATCAAATAATTGTCAACATTTTGTCGATAGTTATGGATGTAGACATGACAACACACAATTATGACATTTGTTATACAGCCAAATAACAAAAAAACAGTTTTTTTTTAATTCATATTTTTCATGATCCAATTATAGACTTGTTATACATGATTAAAAAGTTATTTTGTTCTTTATTTAATGGCGTCCAAATCCAATAAGGCGGCCATAAGAAATAACAAAGTTGGCTATGGTTACCAAAAAAATTAGAAAGATTAGAAAAACTTCGTTACCGTCATTCGATTTGCCGTACTACCAAATTTTTTAAAATTTGTTTACAAGATGGTGGAAATATTGTATCTCTTACTGTTTCCAAAATCCCCATATAGTTACTTTTATCTGGGACACAGTGTATAGGAAAAGTACTTAAATAAAATACTCATAAAATAAAAAATTGAATGGGCAACAAAAATTATTGGAATGTATCACTAGTTAAAAACCAAAAGGATACCTATAAATTCAAAACGAATATATAAAACAAATAAATTACTTAACTACAGCCTAAAATGGTAATTATTGTAAAAATTAATTATTAATTTATTTAAACTGTAAAACCAAAATAACTAAGAATGAATACATAAAAGACAAATATTAAAAAAGGACAACTCCGTGTACTGAACTCGAAATATTTTGTTAAGCAACAAAAGATAATATAATCAGTGGCGATACCGAGTGTGCACGCGAAAAATGTTCAAGGTTGTTATAAAACTTCAACAATTGATATTATTGTGGGTTGTAAATATTGCATCTATTTTTGGGAGGGGAGGGGAGGGGAACCGTCCCAGCCTAAATATTTTAAATAACACCATGTATTTTGTTCGGCAGTTTACGAAATAGCAGATTTTATTACACCTAATAAAATACTTTGCCAATTTACGGAAACCTAAGCTCACACGATTCTTTCGTTTAGCTTATCTCAAGTGAATTTATTTGAAATAGGACCATCTAGAGCCAAAACGAAAATTTCGTTAAAATCAGGCATTTTTTAAGCAAAAAGAAAAGGAGAAAATTCAGTGTTAAATTTTTGCGCGGACCAAGAGTGTGGTTTAGTTAAAAAAATAAATGGATCCATAATCCTAGCTAGCCAGTTAGCACACTTCAAGTTAAGCCATGATATATCAGCCTTAAAAACAGTTTTTTGTAAATATCTCAGAAAGTAAAGCTCCTACAAAGTAATGTACTATATTCCAAAAACAGTTACAATTTTTTAATATCTTTAATTGTCAAAAAACTGTCATTAGCATTGATGGATTTTGACCAAAATCTAATCAACTCGTTAAAGTTTCATGTACTATTTTACCTAAAAGTTTGATGAAAATGGGTTCAGCGGTTTATGAGCTATCGTGTTACGAACAGACAGACATCACGACTATTACTAAGATAGGTCAAACTACACCCAAATAACACATTTTCGGCATTATCTGAAAAAAAAATTGAAAATAATACTTTCTCTAGCCATTGCTGCACGAGCTAGGAAGGTAAAATTTTGGGTTTAAGATGAAAATAAAATTTGCACTAACCACTTATTACTAAGAAAATTCATATCTAATATGTATAACAAATTTTGCTTAGAATTGATCAATGAACAATTCTATCGATGTTTGCTGACTAAGAAAATAACTTCCCAAAATCTTCACGGCCTCCCCTACTATGAATAAATATATACTTTTTAGTAAAAATAATAAAATATCATTAATTGGAGGACAGAACAGATTTTAAAAATAGTTAATTTTATTTCAGTTCGTGGCGGTTATTATACAGAAGTAAACAAAAACAGAAATTAATTTTTAAAAACTTTGCGTCGCACTCGAATTTTGATCCTTTGCTCGTAAATTGTCACACTTTTGGATAACATAGTACATATTATAACCATAACCAAACAAAAAAACTAAGCGAGTCTGTTTACTGTTGTATCCACCATATTGTGTAACAATTCTACCAAAAAGAAACGATTATATTATTTGCAACTACATCGCAACTTTTATGCCATTACGGAAAAAAAACAGCCTCTACGACGTAGTAGATACCTGGCTACGACGTAGTAGTGTAGTTGTTACTACAGTGACTTTAAACACTTGGCCAAGTAGTTATAACCAGAAATTGGTTCCCCACTTAGGGAATTAGAACGTCGCTGTATGGTATACTGAGACGTAGCGGGAGTACGTTGCGGTTACTTTTAAGAAATTCTTTCTAGTTGGGGTTTCGTCGTTACAACTTTAAATGTTTGTTGGGTATAGTACCTAGTGTGAGCTTAGGGGCCCATATATTGGCAGAGTATTTTAAATGTTATAGAAAGGCACATTTTGCATCGGAAATCGCGGAAACACGTGACCTGAAAACTAAATTGAAGGTTTTAAATGCATCACTTATTCTATGATAATTTCGGTGGTTTCTCCATTTTTGTCCGATTTATACTGTATGTTATATTGTATGGTACTTTTGTCTTTATTTGTGGCAATTAAGAATTGCAATATATTCAAATTCAAAATATTTTAAACAATAATGTGGGCATTTTTTAGGCAACCTGTATTTTAAAAACTGAAAATTTTCCATCTTCTGATAAACTATAAACTTTTTTTTGTTTTGGTCTTGCCTGGTTTAAGATTTGCCTTACATTTTTTGATTTTTTTTCTAAAATTACTTAAGAAACATTGTCTCTATCTTATTTGTCACGTATGTAAAATCATGAAATCGCCCAAAATTAAATCAATTATAAAATATGTTGAAGATTTACGGGTTCAAGTAAAATTTAAACAGGTTTTCATATGAAATGTCCATGCAAGGCACTAAATCTTTATAATATTACAGGGTTTTTATAAATATGGAGCATTTTTATTCACAACTAATAATTGCAACTACGCGGTATTTAACTGAATTTGAATAAATTAAAAAACTGTTTAAATTTTAGTCAAAAATGACATATTTTGTTAAAAGTTTAGTATAAACATACACTGGATATCAAATGCTTCGTTTTTATAATCAGTCTTTAATATTTTTCGATAATTACAAAAGAAAAGCGTTTTCTTTTTTGTGTGTGTCCCGAATTCATGAGCTTGAGTAATTACGAAAAAAAATTATTACTTGGTTCTTACAAAAAGTAAATTTAAATTTGCTGAATCTCCCTTTTTAAACGATAGTTCTTTTACCAAAGGTAAAGGCCTCTCGCTTGCTCTTTTACAAAGTAATAACTAAATTACATTTCAACCTTCTGCTGACTTAAAACACATAAAAAATAAAAAACATATTTTTTAGAAGTATTTTACTGGAGTAATAGTAGTAGTAGTAATAGGCCCTTTTTGCCATGCCCCAGGTCTTTTCTTAAACATACTCTCTGCACTTCCATTCGATGTCCAAGTACCTGATTGGGCTTTCTTGTTATTTTAACAAAGTATAGTGTGTCAGTCTGTTTGAGCAATTACAACCTTTTCTTCTTCTCTAAAACGTGACCAATTGATCCTAGACGGAAAAAAGTGTTTATTCTTACTTCAAAGCGGTCCGTTTCAACTAACATGGCTTAAGAATACCGCATACTGTATTCGTCATATACAAGGTGACAATTTAAAAAGGAACCACCTGGATTTTCTCGAAAATTATCAAGAAATTAAAAAAACGCCGAAACACGTCGATTTTGTTTGCAAGGGGGACACTAAATTTTCGAGAAAATCGAGACGGTTCCTTTTTAAATTGTCACCTTGTATAATTTTATACGTCAGAGCTAGACAACTCCAAAGTCATAGAAATGTTTTTTTACTAAACCGTTTTAGTAGCTAGGCAAAGTTTAACCATTTTTTACAATGTTGTGCTAATTTAGTTCAGTGAAGTCCCCTGAAGATGTAAGTTACTACTTATGAAACATATCGCGACTATATTTGTTTAAAACAAATAAAAAATTAGTGGAGGAATACAATAACCTGTTTTATTTCTAAAATAAACAAAATATAAATGGATCTATAACGGATCTAATACCTTCCTAGCCCATTAACATACTCCAACTGAATTTCATGTGCTAAAGCTACGTTTACATTTGGAGAGTTTACTGGCGAAAAGTACTGGCAACCACTAAACTAGCCGGTCCGTCAACTCTTGAAAAGTACTTGCGGGAGACTAGCAAGTGCACTTTTCTGTAGTTTACACATGGCAAGTTTTGTGGCTGCCAGTACTTTCCGTCAGTAAACTCTCCAAATGTAAACGCAGCTTTAGATACGTCGAAATACAGTCAAAAACAAATTTTCGGCATTATCTCAAAAAAAAAAACTTTTATCCTCCGGTACAAAACAGCGCTGTACAAAATAGCGCGTGACAAAATAGCGTGAAACAAAATGGCGCGGGACAAAATAGCGTGAGACAAAATGGTGCGGAACAAACTAGCGCCGGTACAAAATATTGCTGGTACAAAATAGCGCCGGTACAAAATAGCGCTAGTAGAAAATAGCGCATTTTGTAGGAACAAAGTTTTGATCCGTGCTTTTTTATTGAATCAAGTTTATCCAAGACATTTTGATCGAAAACATTTTAATCGAATGCCATTTTGATCGAAAACAATTTTATCAAAAACACTGTTATCGAATGACATTTTTATCGACAACTTTTTGATGGAATATTTGGTTTAATTCGGTTTTGGCATATACTTCGACCAAGGGGTTTCTTTTTCAAAAAAAAACTTTCCTGACTTCTTTCCCGGGATCCTAAAGAGTGAACCGAACCGAACTGACCAGCATATTTAAAAAAAAAAAAACTTCCCTGATTCTTTCCCGGGATCCTAGAGTGTGTGAATCCGAACCGAACCGAACTGAACCGAACAAAAATCGGTTCGGTTCGGATTCAGACCCTCTAGGATTTCGAGAAAAAAACCAGGGAAGTTTTTTTTTGAAATATGTTAGAAGAAAAATTTTTTGAGATAACGAGCTTTTGCTAGTGTATTTTGACCTATCTTAGCAATATCGTCGTGAAGTCTGTGGAAACCGATTTTTATGAAATTTTCCGGTATAATGGTGTACAATACTGTAAGGAGCTGACTAGATTTTGGGCAAAATCCTTTAATACAGTTTAAAAATATGCAGTTTTGGAAATGTAATAGAACACGTTTTTGTCAATAACTTATGTTATTACTAAAAACTTCGTAGGAGTTCCGTTTTTGAGATATTTACAAAAATTGTTTTTAAGGCAGATATCGCGTGAAGTTTACTGGGAGTGTGCTAATGGACTAGGAAAGTGTCAAATCCATCATGGATCCATTTATTTTATTAATAGAACCTTAAAATAAAATGGATATGTTAAAGTCTTCTCCATTTGCCGTCCAAATAAAATATAAATTAAACGTGCAAAAATCAAAGCGCGGTGAAAGCACTCATCAAATATGACAAAAACTATATAAAACATTAAGACTGGTTTCATATTAGCCAAGTAATAATAAATTTATATTTTTTCGAAAACAAGAGCAAGCTTTAAGGTACGGTCTTTAACGTCATCTATTATACAAAGTGTACGAACGAAAACAAACAGACCCATTTTCTGGTATAAAACGTGGAATTTTCAAAAAATACTAAGATACGTCGATTTTAAATAAAGTGGCACACCTTTATTAAAATGTTTTTAAAACTTCGAGGGGTTATTATGGGGGAACCTTTATTTGTATGGGCAAAGTGTATCAAGTGTACCCTTAAACAACAAGTGAAATTAAAAAAAGAAAAAAGTTTTTCTGCTTCGGCCGGGACTCGAACCCGGAATCTCTTGCTCTGTACGCAAACGCTCTAAACATTGAACCACCGAAGTCATACATACATTTTTCGAAAAACTTTCATCTATGCAGGTGTGCGGTGTCTCAATACAAGAACGAGAAACTTTCATGGTACTAACTCGACCAACTCATCTCTATAATTCTTTCTTCCCATTGTCAAAGATATTGGCAAACGCCCAAAGGATGACTCAAACTAAAAATAATACTTAACTATATTGAAGAAATACTAATTTTTTTTAATCAGGCAACATAAAATGTTTCAAATCTTGATAACGATGGCAATACGAATTTTTAGAAACGAGATATTCATTTTCTGAAAACAAAACAAGTATTTTTCCTACTAGAACCAAGCATCCCTTACCAGTTTACCGTTTTACAAACATTATAACTATACAAATACAACAAACCAAACCGAAACATTATAACTATGCCAAAAGACATTCCCCTTTTCATACCCGAAAACGGGTCTCTTTTGTTTTCGTTGTTACGTACTGTCTTTTAGATTTTAAGCATTGTATCCATGATGTTAACTTTTTTTATCATATTTTATAACTTCAGATTTAGATTTATAAAATTGACGATAGTATTTGAATTATACGCTGAGAGGTAACATGTTTCTAAATTTGAATTTTCCGTTTCTCGATTACAGTTACATCTTTTTATCTTAGTCTATCTTACAGTAAATTGGTAGAAATATAAAAGCTAATAGGGTCCGGATGGGGCAAACCACAATGGAGGTGGTTTAACCCAACCGTGTCACTTAACGTCTTCTCGAATCCTTTTAGCCGTGTGCGATTCTTCGGCTTCAATAATTTCAAGTCCTCGTTTAGAAAATCCAATACTGTTCGAGTCTTCGTCCTGTCAAAAAACTTACAATAAGGCGCTGACTGTGACGTAGCACGGCACCCCGACACAAAATATGATTCCGGAACGTACCAACAACTAATCTAATCGTGTTATTGACTGAACTTACACATTATGATCCGATTATTTACCATCTCTTTTTAAACTAATGTATTAGTAAGGGCGCTTAATAATACTAAACACACATGAGTTTAATAACTAAACATTGGTCTACTCGTTTTATTTACTAAACTCATACATTGTCATCCAGCTACTTACTTTCTCTTTTTAACTCAAAGTAGTGGGACGGGCGCATCCAATCTAAAACAGTCATGCCATTTTGACAATCAACCTCAATGAATTTTCTGATGCACACAGTGGGCTCGCAGATCTAATTTTTGGCCAAAAAGGGTTAAATTAAAAACATACTGAAACTTCTTAATACCTTTACAAAAAAGAGTAGATAGTCCAGCAGGCCTTGAAAAAACTATGATTTAATTGACGTAACTTTCAGTTATTTTTTAGAAGTGTCATTTTTCCTTTCAAAGGAACGCGTTAAAGTACCATATTTGTATGGCGGTTTGATCCAGATTTTAAGCCATTTTACGACAATATTTTATGTATAAAATTCGCATAAAATAAATCTAAAAAAAGGTAGGGTAAAGGGGGGCGCAAAATGGGGTACGCGGGTAAAACGTGATATCGCAGTTTTAAGTAAATGGCGCAAAAATAAAACCTTTTAATATCAGATGTTTTATCTATCCCTATAACTGGTTCAACTATCTGCAATATAATTGGTGCCGGTCGGCTGAGCTTAAGTTGGTTTTTGCTCAACATGTGATGTGCGCTGTTTATTGTAAAAATAACTTGCGCATTTTGTGAAAGTAAGTAAATTTTTTACAGACTTTTTAAAGTTTTGTTTACATTGAACGATTAGTGGGTTTATGTATTATTCATAATTAAACGCATCGCCCGTAAGATTAGTCCTTTACTATGTATGATTTTTGTTTGAATTTAACTGGTGATTTGGGCTAATACGGGGTTTTTTCATGGGGGCAAAATGGGGTACCTTGTTATACCTAGTAACCTATACCCCCAAAAAATTTTTTGTTTCTCGTATTTTATGTTGTCTTTGCAAAAAATTCACGCAAAATCCGTGTAGGAGAGTCGACAGCGATGACTTGGTCGCTGTAATTCTTTATAATTTTGTAATTACTAAATTTAATTATAATAAATGTATTTACAATATATTACAACTTTTTATTTTTTAAATAAGTATTTTTAACTTGTTTAGTATTTTAATAAATAAGACTGGTCTTACAAAAATATTAATTCTAAATTACACAACCGCCCCGCCCGTTTCGCCACATAGGCACCCCATTTTACCAAAGGCAACTTTTTACAAAAACAAAAGTATGATGGAGTTCTAAATCGTTTAAACTGAATACTAGAACATAAAGATAACGTATCTAGCCAACTTAATTTCAAATGACGAACGCCCCCCTTTCCCCTAATTAGACTTTCTACCAGTACATTTTGATTCCAATTTTGATGTGTAGACAGGTCAGACAATGGTTTTTGCTAGGCATTTCTGAAATTCTATAAATATATAGATTTCTTATAAATGTTGGACAAAAATTTTGCTTCCCTCATCAACCATGTTTTTAAAATTTTTATTTTTATAAAAAGTATGTATACATATTTTTCAAAAATTGTACTTTAAAATCTGCTGCTACAAAAGTTTTTGTCTATTATTTTTAAAGCTCTTTAGGCTAAATTAAACAAATAAATATTGAAAAATATATATTAATAAAAAATATAAATAATGTATAAAAATACTAACAATATACTAATTTCAAAAATCAGATAAAAATATGGTCACTCCATAATAAAAACCAACTGCAATGTCTCAAAACCGAAAATTACAGATAAAATTAACTTTTACAGGTGGATTGTTTATGAAAGATGAATTAGGTAAAAAAGCTTTTAAGGTAAACGGTTCTATTTTAAATCATCAGCAGTTTACCAAACCTGATTTCTAACAAACTAGTATAAAAAAGTGGACGCTTAAAAATATTTATTTTGTTGCACTTAAAAACAAATTTTTCTAGAAAAATCATTCTTATTTGATTATGCAGTCATTAATTAAACTTGCAGGTTCTTATCCGCTACAAAGTCAAGGTTACGTTCGTATTATTTTCTAGTTTTTGGTAGAGCCAAAAAATAATACCGTTTAACTTTTTTTAATATTTTTAACTTTTAGTTTGATTTTTAGCTTATGTTAGTTAGTTATGTAAACTCCTCATCCTTTTCAACGCAGCTTTTTTCTACATTACACGGTGAGCTTTAACCTTAAATAATCTAAGTACTAGGTTCGCCACAAATCGGTTTATAAATATAGGATAGTCTATAGGATAAAGATTTTGGGTCCGCCGTGCAAGTTTTTTTTGTTTAAGTAAAAAATAATAATAAGCGACGTTAAATACCGCAGAGTTCCAGATTTAATACATATCGGTTCATAAATGTAAAAGTTCTCCA
The DNA here is from genome assembly GCA_963576565.1 of Aspidapion aeneum. Lineage (NCBI taxonomy): Eukaryota > Metazoa > Arthropoda > Insecta > Coleoptera > Brentidae > Aspidapion > Aspidapion aeneum. The sequence goes on along the minus strand of OY755044.1, from coordinate 97,446,049 downwards.
TTTCGGATCCGCCATAATATATTTTCTAGGTTTGAGTGAGAAATCTATCGGCTTTGTACACTCGAAAGTTCCAATTTTGATACATATCGGTTCACAAATAGAAAACTCTGCCCTTTTGGATTCGTCATGTAATTTTTAAGTTTGATTTCATAATTATACTCAACGACTTTAGACACGCCAAGGTTCCAAATTTGAAACCATCTGGTAAATAAGTTTTTTTTTAAATTTAGGTCAAAAATCACATTTAGCGAATATTAGCACTAAATTTCATACTTACCGGTTCATAAATAGGAAACTTCGCCATTTTGGATTCGCCATTTTGATTGATAATTACTTCTTTGTTATTTCAAAACAAAATATTGTGACAAAATTTATTTTTCTAATTTTGGTCAAAAATCAGATCCGGGAGCCCACTGTGCAGCGCTATGAGTTGGACAGCAATAAAAAATAAGCTGTGCTTTAAAAAGAGATGCAAATGAGTATGTTCCAAAATTACAATTTATGTCGGGGTGCTAATGTCAACCTACGTCACGAGTCAGCGCCTAATTGGGATGTCATAATAAAACTTTACAGATAATTTGTATTAACATAAAAGACTTCGTCTATTTGAATCTAATACAATGCAGTAGCATTAATTGAAGGACTTGGGGGAAGAGGGTAACAGCCACGCGTTACAGAGGGCATCTAAACAACAGTGCGATGGACTTAATAACACGAGTAACAAAATAATATTGTAATTCAACTTTTAAAGTTAATTCATTTTCAAACCTTTTTGGTGTTTTTCTTCTCATTGAAAATTGTAACATAAGTAGCCTAAAAAGGTAGGTGCTGTCACGACAAAACTTAAAGTGTGGCAACTCCTAACAAAAGCGCTGACTGGGGCAAAATTTTACCAATGCACCAAGTTTAAAGAAAATCACAAATAAGTTACCAATAAAAGTGCAAAATTATAAATACGGACCCAAATATAGTCTAAGAAAAGTAACTATATGGGGATTTCTAAAAAAAGTAGAAGGCTTAAAGAAAATTTGTCATTCGGTGCGGTGAAATTGGAGACGAAAAGCCTAGTATATTTCTATCCTTTTTAGTTTTCGGTAAAAATTAATTTCTTGCTTTAACCTATCGTTATTTATGATACCTATTTTATCTGAAGGCACGGCAGTGCCCGGCCAAGTTCGCGGCGTAAACTACTGTATCATTTTTTCTTGAAACATTTCAGCCCATATTTGACCTATCTTTTCACAGTCGTAGATCTTCATAGAGTTAACAACCCCTCCAAGTTTCATAAATTTCCATAAAGTAGTAAAGTACAGTAAAACCTCGATTATCCGTGCGCGGATTATCTGGGCTACGGATTATCCGTGCTATAATTTCCCATAATCGAAATTATGTTTTCGAAGTTCTATCGAAATAGCGTTACCGGAAATCACTCGACCAAAACCTTATGTAGAATTATATTTTTTTTGTTCTGTGATCTTTTTATGCAATACATACATATAAACTTTGTTTGAACTTATGGGATTTTTTTTTTCTGTCATATTTTGAGTGATGTTCGGATTATCCGTGCTTTTCACTTATCCGTGCTATTCTACTGTTATTACGAAATTTTAAAAAACGTCGAAATTGCCACACTCATATATAGATCATCAAAATTCTACTGTACTTTCAAACATGCTACAAAGCTGAGATTTGGCAGACTGATAGAAATTATGACCAAACCCTTGGATAAAACTAAAAAACCCAAAAATTCAAATTCACTTCCCTCCCCTATAAATGTAAAATTATGTGAAAGTACTATTGCCTACTTCCAGAAATGCTAAAGAGCTGAGCTTTAGAAAGCCGATAGAAACTATGATAAAACTATAGAAAAAAATTTAAAAACCCCAAAATTTTAATTCCCTCCCCTATAAATGTAAAGTTATATAAAAGTAACATTGCCCACTTCCAGAAACGCTAGAGATCTGAGCTTTGGAAGACTGATAGGAACTTAATAAAAAAAATTTAATTTTTTTAATTTACTGCACTCCTCTATAAATGTAAAAGTAACATTGTCCACTTCCACGAACACTAGAGGGCTGAGCTTCGAATGGCTGATAGGAACTATGATAAAACTATAGGAAATATATTTAGAAAAAAAAACTTTTTTAAAACAAGCTTTTATAAAATGGACTAAAAAGCATAAAATAATTTTTTGAGTGTTCTGATATCATAATAATAAAAGCGATGGGCGTATTTAATATTAGGTAAATGCCTTTCCATGCGCATTTAGTGGATCGTCTACAACCGATGATGGGTCGACTCTTCTTTTTCAATGTGACAAAATAAGTCGACACACTGCCGGTCGCGGATGATCTGCCTAATATAAAACAGGCGTAATAATGTCCATCCATATCAGAAAAATGTAAGGATAGTTTGAGTTGGGTTAAATTGTCTACCCTTATATTTCTCTGCTATAATATAATGAATTTAGATTTTCACTAAACTTCGAGTTAACAAGGCTAAAACAAAAACGGGTAAATTTCCTTTAATACGCCCATCGCTTTTATTATTATGATATCAGAACACTCAAAAAATTATTTTATGCTTTTTAGTCCATTTTATAAAAGCTTGTTTTAAAAAAGTTTTTTTTTCTAAATTTATTTTTTAATTTTTGGATTTGTCTAAGTCTATGCATTTCTAATTTTGATCGAGAACGAACAAACTAAAGTCTTACCTCTTCTACGCCCCCCCCCCCCACTTTTTATTGGGGGAGCATGTGAATTTTGAAATTAATCAGATAGGTACCTACGTGGAAGTCAGTTGAAAGTAATCAGAAAAACTCGTTATTAAACCGTCCAATTTGAATCCACCATATTGAATTTTTGTAATCTGATCAAAAATTCGTCATCATTCGGCAAAATTTGAAGTGAATCGGATACGTGGAAGTCAGTTGAAAGTAATCAGAAAAACTTGACATTAAATCCTCTATTTTGAATCCGCCATATTGAATTTTTGTAATCTGATAAAAAATTCGTAATTCTCATCCTCAAAAACCCCCAGATACCAATTTTGGTTGAAATCGGACAAACTAAAGTTTTACCCCCTCTCCACCCCCCCCCCCCCCCCACGTTAGGGGGGAGGTAGGTACCAGATGAAACCATATTATTGTATTGTCACCGGAACTTAGACGCTATGCGAAATTTGAAGTCAATCGGATGTTTGGAAGTTCTTCAAAAATGAGTTGCAAGATTTGATTACATACATACATACATACATATAGGTGAAGTTAAATAAAAGCTTGTAAAAAAACCTCGAAATTTTTAATAAAGCATTGCAGAAGTTTTGAAAAATATTCCGCACATTTTACTACGTTAAAACTTAAATATTATCCAAAAAAGGAGTGACATCATAACAAAAACATTTCATGTAAAAAAACCAAGTACGCGAAAATGGTCTTCCATAAAAAGAATTGAGATTAAAGTAAAACCTTGTTCTCTAATACAAATTTCAAAATGAAAGGTTCTTACTAGTTTGGAAGTGTTTTTCTAAACTTGGCTATTATGGCTGCAAATGACTCTTAGGCACAGTGCTAAATTGAACATAAAGAAATTTGGCTGTAATAGTAAAGTTAATAAAAGCTTGTAAAAAAAACATTTTTAAACTCATAAGAACCTTTCATGCTGAAACTTGAATTAGAGATCTTAGATTTACATTTATCTCAATTCTTTTGACGGACGACCATTTTCGCGTACTTGGCTTTTTTTTACATGAAATGGTTTTGTTATGATCTATTTAATCTTACCAATGAAACTTTGGCAATAAAAATTTTTGTTAATCAAAAAACAGACTATACAATCACACAACTGAATAGATTTAACGGCTGTTGCAACATCATTTACCAAAACCAGAGCCCCTTGCTGACACGCCATGGTGAAAAGTATATGTACAGAATCGAACAGACTGCTTGTTTCAAGGCTCAAGGGCGCGAACTGAATTGTCGCATTGGGCTTGCATGCATTGACCATGACATGTTTTACACGAGAGAAGCAATTGTATCTGTCGCGTAGAGCGCAAGAAACCGACGGTTGTCACGAAAGTATCGCTGCTTGTTACCTTTATTGCAATCATAAATTTGTATAATCCCGAGATTTTATGAATTGTGGCTTGTCCTCCAAGCCCTTTAATTCGTGATACAAAAAAAAAATAACTTTTTTGGTGTATCTCCTAAACAGGGTGTCTCAGATAAAGGCAAAGAAAAAATTAGTGGTCTTGTATTCGTTACTACGATCAATCGAATGGCGTAAACGAATTTTCCCTAGACCTTCTTCTTCTTAGGATATATCTGGGTATTAGGGTGTTACAGTCTAGTAACGTAAATATTGAGTAGAAAATAAAATTTAAAAAATCATCTATACTTACACTAACCTGAATTGAATCTTTTGTTGAGGATTCTGAGGCTGCACTCATCGCCGAAATGGAGTCTTCCTCGCCCACGCCTTCCGAGGGGGGCGGACTTCCATCTGTATCTGCAAATGAGACCGTCGTGTCACGAGTGTCTTCATCTAGAGCCGCCGCTGGAACGCTTCCTGTCACGTTGCTCACTTTTCCGTTTAATGGCGGCAAGGGAGCACCTCCTATAACATAATATCGGATATACAGGTAGTAACTACATGAAGATTTCGGAAACAGTAAGAGATACAATTTTGGGTTGATTAGAAAAAAGTTGCACTATTACAAGCTAAATCAGATGCTGTATCGAAAATAAAAATATTTACAGGAGTTTTCAAAATATCCAGCAAAAACTAAAAGTTGACTTTCAAAAAATTTTAATATTCTCGCCATCTTGCAAATGAATTTTATAAAATTTAGCAGTTTTGTTGTAGCAACCACGATTAATCGAATGACGTTAACGAATATTGTCTATGCCTTCTAATTTTTAGTAACCATAGCCAACTTTGTTATTTCTTATGGCCGCAATATAGGCGTTGTATGACATTAAATAGAGCTTAAATTTATTGAAAACTAACTTTTTCACTTAGTTGGCTATAAAATTAATCCTGTTTAATTCTGTTATGCTACCCATTAAATGTAATATGGAGGTTTAAGGTTTCCAAATTTGAAAGGATTGGACTTGAGTTTTTCTTTTTGTGCTATAAGAACGCTGGGTTTGAGCTCTAGTTGATCCTTATATTATGGGATGGTTTTTAAATATTATAAGTTTAATGAAAATATGAACATTTGCTTTAATTTATTTCAACGCTTTGTCATCGGTTCTATACAAGTTTTTGGGTCTGTTTGGAGTTTAGTCCTAAATAATGTTTCAGTTGTTAACTTTAGGATCATAAACAAACAATAAATGTGAAGAATATTCATTATTTTTTGGCCAAAGGTAAAAAGTAAAGTTCAAAAATAAAGGTATTTATGGATAAATCAAATAATTTACAAATTTGGTCAGATAGTTATGTATATAGGCACAGCCAACTAAACGTTTCTTTAGTAAATTTACAATTTCCATTATTCAATGATAGGATTGTTATACATGGTTCTTTTTATGCTTTATTTAATGACACATAAATCTGACGGACATAAGAAATAACAAAGTTTTGCTACATCCATTGCCTCAAAAATCTAAGCGTTTACATAATTGGAGATCTCATTTCGGTAGCTCGTCTGTCAGGCGCTATAACTCAAAAATGGCTAGACCTATCTTAAAGAAATTTTACACAAATATATGGGGTTACATTCTTAAGAGCCTTATAGTTTTTCAGTCCATTCCCAATTTTTCCACGAATGAAAGAATTATATTTTTAATTTCAAGGGTAATAACTTAAAATATATAAAAAAGTTATCAAATGTAATATCCCGAGTGCATACCAAATTATTATAGTTTGCTATGCACAAGGGATATTCTGCGGACTATTTCCTTTCGATTGATTTTAACTTAAAAAATTCACTGTAGCTATAAAACTATATGCATCGCACTGACATGACGTTTTGAATTTAGATTAAGTAAAGATCGAGGTGAAGTTTTAGTAACGACATTCCATCAGTGTCGCCCTCTATTTTCCTATACGCAAAATATAAAAGACAGCCCTCATACAGTTAGTGCTTACCTGAACTTTCATCAGACGTAGCAATAGGATCCACATCTAAAGAGTCGCCATTTTGCGTTAAAGCTGATATTGATGGCTTTATTGAGTTGCCATTTTCAAATTTAAAATCTAAAACAAAATAATATAACGTGTAAGTCTAGAAACTATAAAAAGCTACAATTCTATATCCTCCTGAGACCTGACATTCATTTAATTGGACATTTAAGATTTTTTTTGGTGTAGTTATTCAAATTTGTGGGCACAAATCCTTTGATCTGTTAGAATGAACATGCAGACAAAGTGGTAGTGATTAAAAATTTCCCATTTTTTTCAGTTCTAAATGGTAATTTTGGTTATAAACATCATAAGCAAATGCACGTACATGGCTTTCATAAATTAAATGGTAAGTAGAGGGGATATTTTAGTTTTTTGTTAAGACCCCTAAATTGACATATCTGATGAGCACTTGGAAGGTGTTCGTCCCATTAATAAAGAATCTTTTTAAAAGATGCTACAAGCAAACTATAAACCAGAAGACAAAGAGTTCACACTATGTATTGAAACCTTGTAGTCATATGATCTGCCCTAAAGAAGTAAAGAAAATTCAATAAATCATAGAAAATCGCTAAAAACATAAATAAAACATTGTTAATAATGTTATAAAACATAATATCCGTCACCTTTGAGAGGCTGTGAAAAGTTTTCAAACGTTTTGAGCCTTACCTTCTAATAGTTCGGGGCTAAGATCTGATACAACATAATGAGTCCATATAGCTAATTCTACTTTATGAGGTGTCCAACGAATAGCGTCTGTTCGTGCAGACCGTTCCGAATCAGCATTTAACCTATCGGAAACGCCGCCAATATGTTGAACGAATTTCAGGTACTCTTTAATAGTGTAATCGATACCTAAAAAAATTATAAATTGTTTATTGTAGAAAAATACAAGTACAAATAAAAATAATTGATAGATAAAAAAGATCAATTTTATAATTTTCATTTTATAGACAATTTAACCTTCTTAGCTCGCGCAGCAGTGCCTAAAGAAAGTATTGTTTTCGGCGAAAAAATGTATTTTCAGATAACGCCGAAAATGTTGTATTTAAGTGTCTTTTGACCTATCATAGCAATATCGTCGTGACGTTTGTCTGTCCGTAACATAAAAGCTCCTAAACCGCTGAACCAATTATCGAGACATTTTCAGGTAAAATAGTGTACAATACTGTAAGGAGCTAATTAGAAGTTGCTCAAATTCATTATTGCTAATGGCAGTTTTTTGACAATTTAATAAATTAAAATATGCTATATAATAACTATAGTAGAACACACTTTTCTCAATAATTTATTTATTACTAAAAACTTTTGTTGTTGAGATATTTACAAAAACTGTTTTCAAAGCGTGAAGTTCACTTGGAATATACTAATGGGCTAGGAAGGTATAAGATCCATCATGGATCCATTGCCTTTTTTTAAATTTCAAATGACTTTTGCTTTTTAGAGATTGCAGGTTTCTCAAGACCCATTGGATCCCTGTTATAATAGAATAAGGACGAAATTAACTCTGCATGCTATTGATTTGTTTATCTGAACATTTTAAAAGTAAAAAGTAGGTATTGTTAGTTTTAAATATGTAATATGAACAAAAATATAAGACACGTTTATTGACATTGCGACGCGACGTCAAGTAAAGGTGACTAATTGCTAGAATAAGCTAATAATTACCTTCAATGTCTGGGATCGCCATCAAGCATTCATCAGCCATAAAAGGGGCGGTTTCTGGTGATGCTGCTGCCAGAAGTGCTAAAAATATATGCAGTAAGTAGTAGATCAAACCCTAGTAGCCTCTATGCATTAAAAATTACAAGAGATACCCTTGATCAGGAGGTCGAAGTTGAGGTCTACCATTCTCTATTTGAGTCTCACATCAGATACTATACTGTTTTCCTTTCTGGGGATACACTGCTACTTACAGAACACAGATGGTATTTCTACTGCAAAAAAGGGCAATTTTATTGACTAATATAACAAAACTGGTTACTTTTAGAGTAGATCTGATGTGCACCAACACAATACTAGAAATAAAAATCAGCTAGTTACTGACAGGCCGTTAACTGCACTTTCAAAAAACTCTTTTTTTTACATGGGTAAAACTATTTATAACAAACTGCCTGAAAATATAAAAGAATTACCCCCTAAAAAATTTTATTGGATACTTAAAACCTACCTGTTGGAATTAGCAAATTATTCACTTGAACATGTTATTAAAAATGAAAACATATTTTTAGACCTAAAAGTGCTTGTCAATACCAATGTAATTTAAATTTAAATAAAATAATTAAACCTGTCAGTAAACTACATAGTTAGTTTTAAGTTTTTAGTTTTAGGAACATTAAATTGTACAACTTTAGGCTTTTGCAATAAATAAAATTTGAATTTGAAAAAACTTTGAATTTGAATATTCAAGCTAAATATTCCACAACAAAAACATTTTGTAAAGGCTACCTCTTTTAAAATGCTTATGAAAATAAACAAAAGTTTGTAGGCAGTTGGACAATTTTCTGGAACTCAAATATCAGTGACACTTTCACTTTATAATAATGGGTTATTATTAAATCAACCTTTAGAGTACAATTTGACTTATGGTACATGAGCATCAAAACGGAAATCAACCAGTTAGTTTTTATACATTACACAAAGCTAAATTCTATGACTTTTTATGATTATTCAGTTGTTAAGTTATGCTCATTGTTAAACATATATAAATAAAGAAAGACATACATACAAACAGATAAACAGACAGACAAACATACAGAAAGACATCCAGACAGACAAACGGAAAACGGGAATGAGCAATATTTTTTAGTTCTTAACTCACCACTGGCCATGGTTGTTCCAACACCTTTTAAATTGCTCAAGGCTGCCATAGCCTGTTCTATATTGGGTAATTTTTTGAATGCTTTTTTGGTTTCTTGCATTACAGCTCTGGGTGTGTTGACCTTGACTAAGTAGTTTAGCTGAGGATAAAATTTTCCACGAATTTGTTTCCATTTCATACACTGAACTAGCTCCTCATGTATCATATGTGCGTCTTTTCCTCTTGATTTTATCTTCTTGGGTAGTTCATTTTGATACCTACAAAAATTAAACAAATAATAAAATTCATAAACCTTTTGTTAGGTACTTATTAATATAAATTTAAAACAGTAAACAAGGAATATATATATATATAAAAACAAAACACAAAAACAACCAAGTTTTTTACAGGCTAACTTGTTAGTATTATTTGGCTTTAAAATTCCGTTAAAACGTTTGTTAGTATTATTTGGCTTAAAAATTCCGTTGATTGACGCTCACTGTCTTGAAGACGGGTAAAAATGCAATCTGTGTTGATCCGGCCTGAAAGACAAAGAGCTGTCGTAGGTCACGGGCTATAGTTGTTTTCTTTTATTTGCTTTCGATCTTTTCATTGATCAATATTGTATAGCAGTGTTTTCGCCTGCTTTTGATTTTCTGTTTCTCTCGTATCTCGGTAGATGGCGCCTCTTGCTATAGTTCTCTCACTAATTACACGTTTGTTTGTTGTTTATAATTATAATAATGGTGTAGAATTGTCCAGTGTTGCCAGACTTTTCTTCAACTAAGTGACAAAACACTTCATATTCTTCAAAATAGCAATGGGGGTGGTCAAAACCAAACCCAAAAAAACTTTATATCATAAACAATTTTTTTTTAAATAAAAATGGAAGAAAAAACTAAGCAAATAAAAGATTTAAAAATTTATCATAAATTATACAAACCATAAGTTAAATTATTTTAAAAATCCTGGGAATCAGTCAACAAAAATCACTTTTTTGATCGTTTGTGACGTTACAGTTTATTCAACCATTATCAGACTACTAAAATGGAAAATTCTATCATAACAAAAAGTAAAAAAAAGCCAAGTACACAAAAGTAGTATTCCCTAAAAAGAATTGAAATAAAAGTAAAGCCAAGTTCTCCAATACAAATTTCAAAACGAATGACTCTTACTAGTTTGGAAATGTTTTTTTAAACTTTGCTATTCCAGCCAAACTTCTTTACATTTGTTTATAAAAACATTTCCAAACTAGTAAGAACCATTTATATTGAAATTTCTACTAGAGAACTTGGCTCTACTTTTATCTTAATTCTTTTTACGGAATACCACTGTTGTTATGATTTCACTGCTTTTTTAAAGGACTTGGATAATATTTAAGTTTTAAAGTAGTAAAATATGCGGGATATTGTGCAAAACTTTTGCAATGCCTTATTAAAAATGTTGAGGTTTTTTTATATTGTTACAAATTTAAGTTTATTTAAATTTTATAGTTAGAATTTATTTAGGTTTAGTGTAGTATTAAGTTAACTTATCTTAAGGTTGTATTTTTAGTCTAGGTTTTAGTTGCGTTATCTGTGACTTGCGGTCGCATTAATACGAGAATTTTCCAGGCGTCGAAAACTCATGAAGAGTTCGCGAAAGAGTGACGACCCTATATATAGGTTTTGACATCGTGCATCGACAGTCAGTCAAAGATAACGAAAGGTAGTGATCGCTAGATATTAACACGAAGTTAATAGGCCGATTAAAGTAGTGAATTATTAGCAAGTTAGTACTTTATGGAATCTATGAAACTTCGAGGGGTTGTTAACTCCATGAAAATCTACGACTGTGCAAAGTTTGAGATTCGTAGCTTATTCCGAAATAGAGTTTGAAATAGGTCAAATATTGGCTGAAATGTACAGCGCGCGAACTTGGCTACTATCTACCATGCCCTCAGATACATAAAATTTAAAAATATATTTTTGTTTTAGATAAAACAATAATTTATGATAAAAAATAACATTAAGTACAAATTCAATAAAAAAGAAAAAAATTTAATTTAAATTCTAATATAAAATAGCAGCATACTCCGGTAAAAAACAGCGCTGTACAAAATAACGGGAAACAAAATAGCGTGAGACAAAATGGTGTGGGACAAAATAACGTGAGTTAAAATAGCGTGAGTCAAAATAGCGTGAGACAAATAGCGCCGGTACAAAATAGCGCCAGTACAATATAGCGCCGGGACAAAATACTGAATCAAACCAAACCGAAGTGAATCACACCTAATGCTAAATCTCGTTGTCCTGTCTTAAGCTATAGTCAAAGTCAAAAATTCTTTATTCATAGGAACCAGTTGATACAATACAAAGAAATGCACCACCGTTAAAATGAATTGTAGTCAAAAAGAGAAATCTTACATCTTACAAATTAAAATTAAAATATTTAAAAACTTACAAACTTATTAAAATATTACCTACACAAAAATAAAACAAAATAAATGACAATAAATGACAACATGGCAAAATTGATTATTATTTTCTTTTTTAGAATATTACATACAGACATTAGGTATCACATTTTTATCACTTATTATATTGAGGAGCTCAGGAACTCTGGGATGCTATAGGGTTCGATTTCTAGTAGCAAGGTCAATACATTTTTTCTATAGTGTTTAAGATTATTTTCCCTTTTTATATTTACAGGAAGTTTATTGAAAAAAGTTATGCATGTATAGGTAGGCCGCTTTTCAGTTAAAGTTAATCTGTGCTGAGGAATGTTATAATTTAATGTTCTAGTATTATGTTCATGATGAGATGTAAAATCACAAAATTTGTGTTTATTTTTAAATAAAAACATAAGACATTCAGAGATATAAGTCCCATACACTGTCAATATTTTTAAGTTTTTAAATTTACCCCTACAACTTTCAACAAATTTTAACCCTAACATTTGCCGAAGAGCTCTCTTTTGTGTAATGAAGATATCTTCACATCTACTAGATGCCCCCCAAAAGATAATGCCAAATCTCATCAAAGATTGAAAATTTGCATAATAGACCACTTTCAGTATTTCTAAGTTTATGTAATTTTTTAGAATGTTTAAGGTGTAACAAATACTACTTAATTTACTATTTAATTCATCAATGTGCTTATCCCATGTTAGATTTTGGTTTATGTGTATGCCTAGAATTTTTGTTGTTGCTAGCAGAGTCACATTTGTTGCCTGGATGGTCATTGAGTCTGGTATGTCTGTCCTTTGCTGCGTTCTAAAACACACATACTGGGTTTTCTCCTTATTTAATGTAAGTTTATTTTTTACAAACCAAGTCTGGGCTCTCTCCATGGTTTCAGATGTTTTCTGAACCAAGCTGTCAAACGATTCAGAAACAACTCTCAAATTTGTATAGTCAGCAAAGTTACCAAGACTAATATTCTCACCTGTCACTCCATCGACAAGATCATTGATGCAGATAAGAAATAAAGTTGGTCCTAGGACACTTCCTTGAGGAATACTTCATTTGAGTGGTGTAACTTGTTCTCCCTCTCCACAATAACAATCTGTCTCTTCTGTGACAGGTATGATTTAATTCATTCAAGCACAGTTCCTTTGACACCATACTTTTCTAGCTTTGTAAACAGCATATTGTGATCAAAGCTATCAAAAGCCTTAGACAAATCCAGGAACAAGCCCATTGATAAGCACCTATTTTCTAAGCTCTCTATAATTGTCTGCAAGTCATAAATGGCTGTCTCAATATTTTTTCCTTTTATGTAACCATGTTGTATTTCACTAATTAAGTTATGCCTATTAAAAAAATCCATCAGACATCCACAAAATGCAACTTCAAAAACTTTTGAAAGGGATGATATCAGGCTTATTGGTCTGTAATTACCAATATCGCTGGGATCACCCTTTTTGTATAGAGGTCTAACTTTTGCTAGTTTTAATTTGTCAGGAAAATTACCTGATTGAAAGGAGTTGTTTATGATAAACATTAATGGCATTGCTAGTTCTGTTGCACAGTATTTTAGTAAATTATTAGAAACTTCATCAAACCCATAGCTAAATTTATTCTTTAAGTTTTTTATAATATGAATAATTTCATCAGTTGAGAGAGGTAATAAAAACATTGTGTTGTTATTGTTTGAAATATTGTCCGAATACTCAATGTAAGGTAAATTATTTGTTAGGTTTGTCACTGTATTTATTATAAAATTGTTAAAAGTTTCAGCAATATCCCTTCCATTTCGATTAAGTTTTATTTCATTTTTAGTTTTTGACTTACCTTTTATCTCATTCACCACATTCCAAACAACTTTTGATTTGTTATCACTATTCAAAATTTTGTTTAGATAGAAATCTTTCCGTGATTCTGCTAAAAGGTTCTCATATTCTTTTTTTGTTTCATTATACTGATTATTGTATCTGTAGTTATGTTTTTTCATTGTAAATAAAATATCTAACCTATCTCAGCTGTGAATTTTGATAAAAGTTTCTGTTTTGTTTTTTTGCTTTCAAGTTAAAAAGCCTTTTAGGAAAGGCTTGATTAAACAGTGCATGAAACTCACACTCAAAATAATCCCAGTGTTGATTTACTTCATGCTCTTTGATAGTAAATAAATCCTGCCAATTTATTTGACCTAAGCTAATCTTAAAAACCTCTTTTTGAAACTTAAAAAGATCTTTTTTTTACTTTGTCCTTTAAACACTCTCTACCTAATGAAAATGTAGCTATTAAACCATTGTGATCTGATAAGTGAGCATTTACGCTTTCAATCTCAATGTTTTTATAATTTGTATATATATTTTTTGTCTTACAGAACCTTGTAGCATCCCTTGTAGAAGGAAAAAACCCAAATGACCTTAGAATATTTAAGAAGTCTTTAGTGTAACTACCATCTGTCAACAAATCTACATTAAAATCACCAGCCATAAAAAAAATTATAGTCTTCATTCAATGTCAAGTTTGTCATGACCTCAAAATAGTCAAAATCCTTCAAATTCAAATAAAAACCTTCAATCCTTTATTAGTCCCAAAATTTTTGTTCAAAACCATTTATATTGAAGGTAAACCCTCAAATCTGGCAACACTGGTATCATCAGCTGCCTATCATTCTAACTATTCAAGAATGTCAAAAATTGTCAGATCTTTAGCATTTTGGCTAGAGAGCCGCATTGTTGGCTCCTTGCTGTTTTGGCTAAAGAGTCACATTATTTTCAGCTCTTTAAACTCTCCCAAATAGAGATTTATTATTATTAATATTTGAAAGGATCTTACATCCATTGTTTTGACATTGCTTTTGCATTGTTAAATGACCTGATGGCAATAGAATAGAACAGAATAAAAATGTATTCATCATAAATATGAATTCAGCTTAAAAACTAAATTAAACTATAATCCCTGGGTGAGAAATGCATATCGTCTGTGGACTGGCTGACCTGTTTTCTTTATATGATTACATATTGGAAAATACACAAATTATCATCTCCACTAAAAGTAGGCTAATGTGAATATGTGCACAATTAGCCACGGTGGGGCTTTAAAAACTTTTGTTATTATTTACCATTCACTGGAGAACTTTTTTAGAGCGCGCATCGAGTTCAATGACACAATATTTACAGGAATAAACAGCCACTCTACTTACCAATTATCCAGCTTTATTAACTCCTCAGGCTTCTTGGCTTTACGATCTGCCTTTAGTTTAAGGGCTTGAGGGTACAATTTGAGAACTTGTTCGTATTGAGCACAGGTGCCGTTAGCAAAAAAAGATGCAGTTTCGCTGGCCGATGCCATTTTCTACTCGCAGTCGCGGACTGTCGAGGAGCAACACTAGGCGGTAAAAGCCAAACCCAAATCCCATATTTTTAACTGCGCATTCGCTACTTCTCTCTCTCTTTTCTTGTAATGAAACTGTTTCTCTCTCTCCCTCTCATTCAACTCGATATTTATTGAAGTTTGGCGTCAAATTTAAATCGGAAAAATGTTTAAACCAAAAAATAAATAAAAATATATTTTTTTAGATTATTCAATTGTAATCCTTTCGGGAGGTCGAAATCGGTGTTAGCCTCACCTCACGTAAATGTACCCTAACCTAAGGTCCAAAATCTAACCTTTGACTCGAAGAAAAAAATGTTAAAAAATAGTTTTTGAACCAAAAACTTTTTAAAAAAAGGTTTTTAATAAAAATCATTTTTTTTGTATTCCTAGACGCACCATAACTTTTTAAGGCAATGATAACCCAAGGGTACGTTCACAGTTATCAATCAAAAATGTTAGTGTTCACTCAGGTTAATTTACGGAAGAACGAACAGTGAATGATAAACGTTCACGATTTTTCCAAATCTTATTTAACCTAATTTGTGGATTTTTGAACCAGATAGCGAGCGATTAGCTAACCTCTAAAACTCTTTGCTCCAAATAATGGATCCGGTTGCAGTAATAAACCCACAGTCCCTGGATCCGGCTGCAGTAACGCATGGTCCCTGGAGCGTGACAGAGTAACCTGCTGATGCACCGTAATGAATGGATTATAGTCACTTAATCGCGCTTATGTTCTTGTTTGTAGCTCACATAGAAAACAACAAAGAGAAAGTATGGATTAGGTAAACTTTGTTACGGTTTTTTTTTAAAGAAATAAGGAGAAGAGAAGATGTGAATAATTATGAAAATAAAACCCACAGAACATCGAAGAAAAAAAATTATTGTGTGTGCTTAAGACCACACGGCAGAAGTGTAAACTTCAACAAGGCGAAATTAATAATACTGGCCCATAACATATTCTGCAAAGCGGACCGAACCGAACTCTTCTGTGTACTGGCCTTCATCTGCATCATCATATCGCCCGCTGAATGTTTCTCACAGTTAGTCGACTCGAGCCGATTTCACCCGAATGAGCGTTACATAGCCGAGCTTGACAGCTCAGTTCAATTCACTACCCACAAAAACTGCTAAACGCGCCTAAAGAAGTTTACACTTCAAAAAACAAAAATAGGGCTTTGCACACTGCGCAGGCAGGACGAATTTTCACCAACTATTTAGCGGGGTAAAAAGTTGTTCGCCCGACAAACCTTCACGCGAACTGTGAACGATTTCAAAAGTTACCGAAAACCGTGAACACCCAATTTGAAGGCCGACACGGCGAGAACTGTAAGCACACCCCTGGCTAATTCATTCTTTCTCTTTGTGTTTTGTATGTGATGAGGGTAGAAAGAGGGAAAAGGAGACAAGATAAAGAATGGCGCCTGCGCAGTTAAAAAGATGGGATTTGCGTTTGGCAATTACCGCCTAGTCGTGCATTGGAACGCTGTTGCCGTTGTAGCAACTGCAAAAGTGTCAGTGTTGCCAATGATAATTTGTAACACGGGGCTTCCACCTATGCATGCGATTCGAAAAACGCATCAGGTGACGCTGCATTTAAAACCAGTGCAAATCCATGGACCATCACGGTGGATAGAATAGACCGGTGTTCGGATCTTATATATATATATGTCGAATTTTCACGTCACTGGTGGTCCAGCTGATTTTTGTAAACAAAAGTTAGATCTGTTATGAACAACGGAACAACTGATATTTTTTGAATTTTTTGAAAACTAAGGCCATTTTTCTACTGTTTTCTAGTACACCCTTATAAAATGTAATTTTCTAGATGTATTGTCGTTATTTTCTTTTAGCCCGCTTTATTTTTTATTATACAAAACTTAAATTACAAGTCAAACTGAATGTGATCGTTTAATATCAAAGGTGAACCGAGGACTATTGGCTAGTAAACAAAGAGGTATGTCAGCGGATAATTTTTGAAGCTGAAACGAACACATTCATTTCTTTGAATTTTAGTTTCTGTGTAAAGAGAAATGAAGCGGGCTAAAAAAAATAACGACTGGTATGTCTGACAAATATTATTTTATAAGAATATACTAAAAAATAGTACGAAAATTGCCGTAGTTTTCAAAACATTAAAAAAATATTAGTTGTTCATATCATATCTAACTTTCGTTTCTAAAAATCAGCTGGACCACCAGTGACTTGAAAATTCGACATATATTTATAAGATTCGAACACCGGTATATTCTATCCACCGTGGGCATGCATCGGTAGAAACCAACGATTATAAATGTGTTTATAATCGTTAGGTGGAAACCACGGTGGATAGAATAGACCGGTGTTCGGATCTTATAAATATATGTCGAATTTTAACGTCACTGGTGATCCAGCTGATTTATGTAAATAAAAGTTAGATATGATATAACAACTAATATTTTTTGAATTTTTTGAAAACTAAGGCAATTTTCCTAATATTTTTAGTATATTCGGGCCACTCGTAATCCACTGACACTGATTTGGTGCTGTCAAAAAATTGCTCCAGTGCAGTTTCAAAAGAATACAAAAGTGCACTCGGAGAGCCCGTGCCAAAAAATGTGCACTGAGTGCAACACTGTGGTTGTCAGTGGGTCAAAAGAATACAAAAAATTGCACTAGTTTTCCCAAAAGAATACGAAAACTGCACTAGTGGCGCACCAGTGCTGCACTTTTTTCCCAAAAGAATTTGCCATTAGAAAAAAGAATCCAATGAAATTGAAGCTTAATTCTCTTTCTAAGGATTGCACGCACGGAGGCATTTTCGTTTCAAAAAAGGTTTAAACCAACCAGTGTTGACACGTCGAATTTTAAGAAAGTTCACATAGAAAAACAAAACACTTGATTGAAAATTAAGAATAGTAGATTTTAGCAGTGGCGGCCACTACAGGGAGGCCAACGGGGCAGTGCCCTCCCAAAACTGGACAAACACTATTTTTAATTGATTTATTTTAAAAAATTTAAATCTTCCCTTACGACATGATTGTCTACTTACTTCTTTTTGTTATCTGTGGTTAACAACGAGCGATTAATTGGGTCATTGAGTAATTACTCAATGATTGGGTGAACTTTTTTAACGTAAATGATTACAAGCCGGCAGCGCCGCGCGAGGCAATGTTTCAATTTCACCCGTTATTTAGCGGTGGCTGTTTTCGTGCGGGGGCTGGAGAAATGTTGTTTTTTTGACGTCGGCCATCAACATCGTGCAGAAACGTTCCTTGCCATTTCTAGTGTTCCCGGTTCTATCCTTAGTGAAGACGTATGCATTTGTTTTGATTTGGTTTGTCAGTAGTAAAAAGCCTTGAAGGTCGCGTGTTATTGTTTGTTTTCGCTATCGTTTGTTTATAAAATGGAAATAAATACCGTCGATTACATAATTAACTGTGCAAATTTAAATACGTTGACATATGAACTTCGATTACCGGACCTAAAAATTAACCAAAATTTTAGTGTAATAAAGTAAGGCCGAGGCGAGGGGTGGCTCGATCGCCGATGTTTGTACACGAAATGGATATCTACGGTATTTCCTGAGGTATTTCCGAGTATTTCCTCAAATTACAATGGTATTTCCTAGTATATTTCCCAGTACTTCCCAAGTATTTCCTAGTATTTCCCCTAACCTGTACACCAAAAGGAAATACCGAGCCACCCCTCGTGCCATAAAAGCTTATAATAGAAAATTTAATAAAAAATTATACGATGCTGAAAACTTGTTGTGCGTTTGTGAAAAAAGAAATGCTTTTTTTGATTTATTTATCTTGTTATGAACAAACCACAAAGTGATCCTGCGTGCAAAGGGAATGTGCGAAATCAACCAACCACTTTAGTGAAAAGTTAAAAAGACACAAAGTAAGTGGTATTCATTTAAACAACTACATAGAATTTTCAATGCTAGACAATTAGGTGCCAATTGAATAGTGCCTATAGGCAAAACATTACCGAACAAAAAGAAAATTTGACAAAAATTAGACATATACTTAGTAGGTTAATAGACTGTTTAAAATTCTGTGGGATTTTTGAGGTTGCTCTACGGGGCCATAAAAAAGAAAGGCGAATGGACTTTATCTATAAACAAATAAACTAAAAACTACACCAAGTAGCTGCTTGTTTGGAAAATAAAATTGTTTAGGTAATTTTTTTTACCTCATTTTTCACGCAATTTAAATTTCTGTTCGGTTCGGTATTGAAATTTGAAAAAAAAACATTTCATACACTTCCCACCAGCTGGTGTGTGCATTTACCTAATCTAAATCTAATAAATCTTAATTTTTTAATACATGTTATTTATTACGTATTCTAAGACAGTTATTAGGGACCTATTGCAATAATGCCAGGAGAACAGCTGTGTCCTTTCAAAATTAGACCTTTGTGTATTATATGAGCCGGATTTAATAGTGACGCCACTATTAATGGAAAATAAACGACTGGATTTCTAAATTCGACTTTGGTATGTCAATTTTGAAAGATTAACTGTCAGTTTTTAATGCGAAACTGTCAATATAGTGCCCGGCACAATTTGTGCCTGGCTTTATTGCAATAGGTCCCTATTAAACACCTCTTTTTAATTTTATATGTAGCTTTTTTTATGTTAAACACCGCTTAGGGAGGCGATTTCGGAATTTCTTTGTAGATTGACATCTGTGTATGGATTATTTAAACGGGTGAGAGTGAGAATGAGCAACTCCCCACGTCAGGACCAATAGAGATGCGGAAATCAAGTGAGATCGCATGCGCAGTTTGACTTTCACCCGATTTTGAGGGAGTACTCCTTCTCCTCCATTTAAGAATTCATACACTGAAAATATCCTACTATCCGTATGCTGACCGTGTGAGGGCATCGTTGAAATCAAATCTAGTGATATTGATAGTGATAGTAGTGTTGGCTAATTATAGCCCCATGTTAGCTGTGATTAATAATTAGCCCCATGTCACGTGTGCAGTAATATGTGCTCTTAGTTTTGCTCTAGGGCTTTATTAGGAGAACAATAAGGTCACGTGGTTTAACTGATAGTTTGGCCGCAATTTTTAAAAATGACCGCAGAATGGAAATCTCGGTCCCGTAGGGATATGGAGATATACTTAAACCAAGGTCTTTTACACAGAATGCCTACAGCTGCGTCATCGGGTTTCCATAAAACAAATGATTTAAGACAACCTGTGACGTAGATTTTTTAATCTGATTAAAGTTAGCTAGTTAGGTTCAATTAGGGTTGCCAACTCCCACTGGAGCCAAAGGAGGACATTTTTATATGATCTCACAATTAAAAAAAAAATTCTAGTGCACGTTCCTTAAAATAAAGCTCTATACATATAAACATAATATAGAAATTTACTAGGTTGGTATGTACGTATATATATTGGTATGTATTTTTTAAATAAAAAAAAAAAATCTTGTTCAAAAAACATTTATTAAATAACAGATACATATATACGAAACATCAACACAAACACCAAACAAATTTTCTTGGGAGGTGAAACTTAAAAAAGGAGATACAAATGGTTTATTCTGTCGTTTCAAAACAGAAACGTATTGTGTGCTTGGTTTATACAGATAAAAATTAATCAGGAGCTTAAATATCATATTATTTTTTACAATAATGGGTAAAATAACTACTTTTTGAGGCTCAAAATTAATGTTTTTGATAATGATGCCTAATTTTTTTTGCCTGCGGTGGGTACCTTTATGTCATTGTTTTGCTTCACCTTTGCAAATGACCACGAGCTGCCACTGAGACTCATTTTAAAGTAAAAATTAAAATAAAAATATTTTGCTGTTGAAACAGCCCAATCAAAATTAATAGTTATTTAAAAAAGAAGTTTTAAAAATGAATTTATTTATATGGGCGAGACAGTTTGGTGGGCCGAGCCTTAGCGAGGTCCATAATTCGAGCGTGTTGTGAAAAAAAATTTTCATGCAATATACAGCGTGTGTAAAACTTTTGCACTTGCTCTGTGAAAAACGCCGTTATCAGTGAAAAACTTCATTATCGGAGGTAGTTTTTTAATACATTTTGAACACTGTTTTTGTAGAAAATAATATGAATTCTATTTTAATATGTACTTTTCTTTTATTTTTATGCTGGGGTTATGTATATAAAAATTAAAATACCCATTTTGCTATTTAGACAGCCAAAATAAAAAACAAACATCAATATTTTTGTAAAAAAACACAATCTGTAATTTTTTTTGAATTAAAAGATAAATCGTTTTTTAAAGTTGGATTGCTTAAAAATCTTAAAATGGTTAAAAAAAAAACTGAAAAAAATAATCAAATTCTATACCAAAACAACAACAAAGATCATATGATGTGATGTTGCACATCTGTTTTCAGATAAAAATAAAAAAAAAGTTAAAAGTTGTCCAACTTTTTATTTTATAGAATCAACTATTATTTTTATCTGTATGTATAATGTATAAACTCAGCATAAAATATTGCAGCATAAGCAGAAGTGCTAGATTTCAATAATATAAAAAAAAACAGTAAATTGAGGCATTTGGGGCAATCATCTTAAGTGACTGTTTACTTACCTTACTACTATACCCCAAGAGTAAAGAGAAAAAATATTAGATACTTAGTAAAACAAACCAAAACTTGGAGGCAAACATAGGGTGCAAATTCTGCGATCTTCTATGCGTGATCTTCTGTGCCGGACTGACCATAGATAAAGGATTTTTGCTGCGGTTCAGTCAGTTGACTGTCCACAGAAACTCAGAAGAGTGGCTCTTCTGTGACAGAACACTTGATCTCAGAAGAGTTACACTTGACTGACCTTTGCTTTGCCGCGGGAGACGTGACGAAAACTTACGAATGATGCCCCCGTTGCTTGGGGCTGTTTTTACAGACGTTCCTCAGGCTTGGTTTATTTATTTCTTATATTTTATATGGATGACACAGAAAAAAAATGGGGAACAACTATGAATTCGGGTCATTTCCCATGTCTTTTTATCACGTTATTTTTGATTTAAGCACATAATTTTGATAAAGGAGGACAAATGGCGTCCTCCACAGGGTCTGTGGAGGACGGAGGACATTTTGCCTCAAAGGAGGACTGTCCTCCTGGCTGGAGGACGGTTGGCAACCCTAGGTTCAATTAATGATCTTTCAAATTTTGTAGGTAACTTGAGTAAAATAAAGACCTCGTTAGTACAAGTTTTAGTAAACAAAATTCTAGCTTGACGGTTATTTTAAAATATGTGGCGGCCAAACGACCACGATTTTGACCACGTGCTCAATTATTTTCTATACTTCTATGCTGACATCCCTAAGGAGAAAACTGCATGCATGCAGAAACAAGCGTGGATTTGAGGTAACGTGGTAATAATCCCCCCCCCTCCTAGAAAAAAATATATTCACTTTAAGTTAATCAATAAAGGGCTAATCGGATAATTCCTCCCTCCTTAAAAAAGCAATTAGGTAATCATTTTTTGTCGACCATTCCCCCCCTCACCATAGATTTTTGTACAAATCCGCGTTTGTGTAGAAATTTGACGTTTTCAATAGTTTTTGGTTGGGTTTTATCCCTTTGGTTTTTACAAGTTTTTCATGATATCGTAATAAGTACTTTGCTGAAATCGAAAATGAAACCTTTTTAGCTATGCTTTAGACTCTGACTAGAGAGGAAAAAAGTTTGCATTTTTCGTCAAAAAACTGTCATTAGCTATTGGATTTTGACTAAAATCTAATCAGTTTGTCACTGTGTCGGACACTATTTTACCTAAACATTTTACGAAAATCGGTTTAGCGGTTTAGAAGCTATTGTGATACAAACAGACATACACACGCACATACAGATAGACGTCACGACGATATTACTTGAAATACACCCAAATAACACATTTTCGGCGTTATCGTCGAAAATAATACTTTTTCTAGCTGAGCGGACAAGGAAGGTTACACTCCACTAAACATATGTTATAAATTTTGAATCAATACAAAATCGAACCAAACATATCACTTTTGTCTTTGTTTAAAATTGGTCTCCTGTAAAATTAAAAATATGAAGTTTTCATTGTTTGGCTATTATTTTTTTTTTTTTTTTTACGGGTATGCGCACTCGCAAGGAGATTCCTATCACGCTCGACAAGCGGCAAGTGCGCGATTCCTATCACGCTCGACAAGCGGCAAGTGCGCGGAAATGTTGGTGTGTGTTGGTTTTGAAACGGTTCAGGTTGTAACCTGCAGGGAAAACTGTCGCAGGGAGTTTATTCCACAGCGATGCTGTTCTCCAGAGATATGAATTCTGATATAATGAGGTTCTTGGTGCCTCTATTTTGACAGTAAATTGATGGTTACCGTCTGTTTGACGTGTTCGCCTAGTAGGTGCTACTCCCGGGGGGATCATACGTGCCAACTCTTTAGAGCATTTTCCGTGATAATACCTGTAGAAGAGAGAGAGATCGCCCACAGTTCTTCGATGTTCGAGACTATCCAAGCTACGGGTAAGTGCGGGGTCATTGATCAGCTTGATAGCTCGCTTTTGCACGGTGTTCAAAAGCATTAAGGTATGTTTGGGTGCCGCACTCCATATATGTGAGCAGTACTCCATAGTTGGTCGAATCTGGGCTTTGTAGAGTGTCAGCAGTTGGCTTGGTGTATACAGATGTCTTGTACGAAATAGCACCCCAAGCTTTTGGGACGCCCTTTTAGCTATATCTGCCACGTGACTGTGCCAAGACATGTTGGTCTCTGCAGTGACTCCTAAGATGTGCAACTGGCTCTGCAATGTGACAGCACTTCCAGATAGTATGATGTTTGGCTCACCGGTGCTGGTCTTTTTTGAAAACAGGGCTGCTTGGGTTTTCTGCGTGTTGAACTGTACAAGGTTTTTGTTGCCCCAGTCCTCTATTATCTCCAGGTCGTTATTTATCTGCGATATTTGAGTTAGTCTAAGATGATGGAATTCACGTGCGGATAGACACTGAGTGGGTGGTATGACTGAGGAGACTACATTGCCATCATCTGCAAAGCAATAAAGTGGATTTACTGTTTTATCTATGAGGTCATTTATGTAAATCAGAAAAAGTGTTGGCGAAAGGATTGCTCCCTGTGGCACATCAGCATTTATTTGGTAAGAGTTGGAGTTCCGGCCATCCAGTGCAACATAAATGGATCTATCCTTAAGGTAACTTTCAAACCAAGTGCAAAGTCTCGGCGACAATCCCGTTGCTTTGAGCTTGTTGAGCAGATTTTCATGCCAGACTTTATCGAATGCTTAAGATATATCTACGGCAATTGTTCTTGTTTCACCTCGCAACTCAATCGCTTTTTGCCATAAGTGAGTGACGTATGTAAGTAAATCGCCAGTTGACCTATATTTTCGAAATCCGTATTGCTTGTCGTTGATAATTTTGTATTTTTCCAAGTACTTGGTTAGGTGATTGTTCACAACTCTTTCCATTACTTTTGATATCACCGGAAGTAGAGCAATTGGTCTATACTTTAACGGATCTGTCTTTTTTCCTTTCTTTGGAATGGGTTGTACTGCGGCAGACTTCCATGATGATGGATATACTCCTTGCCTATAAGATAAATTGAATAATTTTGCGAAAGTTGGGGTGAGTTCGCTAGCACAATTTTTGAGTACTATCGCGGGAATGCCATCTGGACCCATTGCTTTGTTTGTATCCAACTTTTTAAGGGATTTTCGTATTTCTCTGTGACAAAAGGGTACCTCTGGCATACTGTGGGAAACCCTTTCAATGAACGGTGGAGTTTTTCCATTTGGCACTGTTAGGTTTGAGTTGGAGGAAAAGATTTTGGCCAGCATATTGGCTTTTTCCTCTGATGTTGTGGCTAAGTGAGTATTTTTATCTGTAAGTGATGGATGACTTGGTGAAGTTTGATCCAACGGCTTTTGCAAGAGACCAAAAGGACCTAGAACTACTTGGACAATTCAGCAACCTGTTTTTTATTCTTTGATTGTATGTTTCTTTGGCGGCGTCAATAGTAATTTTGCAACTATTTCTGGCTTCTATAAATTCTGTGTGGTTTTGAGCGGTTTGTTGTCGTTTCCAAAGGTTATATGCTCTGTGTTTTTTCTGTACAGCCGTTTGGCACTGGCTGTTGAACCAAGGTTTTACATTAGCTCTGCGTTTTATTGTATGTGGGATATATGCATCCATTCCAGATAAGATTACTTTTGTTATTTCATTACAGCAAATAGTGAGATCAGCTGTTTTAAAGCAAACCTCTTGCCATGGAAAATCCAGGTAAAACTGTTTAAGGTCATTCCATTTTGCCGATTTATAGTGCCACATTTTACGAGGAAGTGATTGTTGCCTTGGCGGTATGAACATTTCGCACTTTGTTCTTATAAGTTTATGATCGGATGAACCAAGTGGGGGATCTACTTGAATTGTGTACAAGTCAGGATTTGTAGTTAGGAACAAGTCTAAAAGCGCTGCAAATTCACCCCTTTCTGAGATACGGGTAGGTTCATCGACAAGCTGCGTTAGACCACAAATTATGGCAAAAGCTTCTGCTTCCCTGCCTTCATTATCTGTTTTGTTGTGGTGTTTTAGCCAGGGTATATTGTGGACGTTGAAATCGCCTAAAAAAACAATTTCCGCATGTGGATAGTTAGACTGTATACTATCACAGTTTTCGGATAATGTCGCAAAAAAGTTTTGATACTCGGTGTTACTTGGCGGTCGGTAGAGGCAGCAAATGAACTTGGTCGATGAATTTGAGGTGAATTTCAGCCATATGATATCGAGGTTCGCTGGTTCTAGCTTCTCCTCTCGATGACATGAAAGGTCATTTTTAATGTACACACAAATCCCAAAATTATGTCGAAATCGGTGGTGTAGGTCATAGCCGGGATAAAGATAGTTCACAATAGGTGTTGCAGAACTGATTTTAGTTTCGGTGAGAACAAGGATGTCAGGTCTTTGTTCTTCAAGATGTTGGTGAACTGAATTCATGTTGGTACTTAATCCTCTTATATTGCTAAAAAGTTGAGTTTTTGGTCTTCTTTTAATATCTTTGCATGAAGGACCCCCAGGATCACCCGACGCCCGGAGATCCGAGTGGTCGGGTATTTTACCTCCGGAATATTTTGATCCTGGAGGCGCCATCATGCTATCTGTTACTCATTGTTGGAACCGGACTGCCAGCGCAGTAACGGAACGTGGTGATACCACTTAGCGCTACTCACTTCTGGCATGGTGGTATCTCACCGGTCGACGCCCAATGAGTAAAAAGCGTCTACCACCTATTGTACAAATTGTTTTAAATCTCAATCATATATGTATTATTTGGGTGTATTTTAACCGATCTTAGCAATATCTTCGTGATGTCTGTCTATGTGTGTGTGTGTGTGTGTATGTATATTATTTCTGTCCGTCACACGATAGCTCCTCAACCAATAATTTTCATAAAATTTTCAGGTAAAATAGTGACACCCTAACGAGCTGATTGGTCAAAATTCATTAATGCTAATGACAGTTTTTCGACAATTGAAAAATGTAAAAAACTTTTTAACAGAGCATCGTATTAATATGCAGTTTTCGAAATTTTATCAGGAATATAAATTTTCCCTGACTGTGCCACTGTACGAAACCATCTTGGAAAAACGAAAAACGCAATTATGGTTCTGTTGAGATAAGAAAGTAGTTTCGCCTCCCTCCAAGGTAGTAAAGAGTTGGTTGCCGCCTACCTACACAGCAGAAAAAGTGAGAGTTGTAATAATGAAGCGTGGGGATACAGCAAGTAGCGAGAGGGTTTTCCCTTCAAAGTGATTGGATATGGAAAAACTGTGAGATAAGAAAAAGTTGTCTATAAAATGTCATTTTATCTCTGTTTTTGTTAGATTTTTTTGTTTAGCTCATTAGCTCGAATTTAAAGTAAACTTTAGGATTATCAGCAACGCCACTGACTTGGTTCCTCCAAGCTAGTTAAAGTTAAAGTATTTATTTTAAGATTATGGGTCTTGGTTGTTTTCTTAGAGTAATAATATATGTTATTACTCTGAGGTTGTTTTATAGGTCATAAGAAAAGTCTTGTAAGAATTTGTAAATTGCAACATAGTTTTATTTTGTATTCATTAAAGTTTTTAAACGTTTTTAAAACTGTTTTATATTATTTTATACACACAAGAGATCTATTACGGTACCCTCGTTTAAGGGTTCGATTTAAAATAAAATCGTGCCCGACAATATAGTAGGCTACATTTTGCTCAATAATTTGTGTTATAACCAAAAACTTCGTAAGAGCTTTAGTTTCTGAGATATTTACAAAAACTTCGTTCAAGGCTGATTTATCATGGCTTCACTTGAAGTGTACTAATAGGTTAGCTAGGCAGGTATCAGAACCGTCACGGATGCATTTATTTTTTTTGCATTTTTTAAAATAAAATCTTTGGGGAGTTATTCAATTAATTTAATTTGAACATGTTAATTTACAGAGGCAAAATTAATTTTTTAGATATACAATATTTTAGAATAAGTTTAATATTTATAAGCAGGCCAAACTTATTGTTTTAAAACAAACTTAATGTTTTTAGAAACTAGAAAGTCTAAATCTAAATTTAATCAAAATTTATTTATAGAACACATCTTTTGCCCTGTAAATTATTTAACATTTTGGAAAGGTAGGAAAAAATTTAAAAAAATCTATATTAAAATTTAACAAATAAAAAGGTAGGTACATATTTTTTAGACATTTTAATAATTTCTTTTTGAATTGCCCTAATATAAATTAAAAAGTTGCCCCACATGTATTGAGGACAGGTGGAATAGCCAAAGACTTATTATTGGAATAAAACCTGACCTTGTTTTAAAATCGGCAGTATTGTAACAGATTCACATATAAAAAGCAGATGCTTTCTTTCAAAATTCGGCCTTTGTGTATTTAAGAACCGGATTTATTAGTGTCTGTTTTTATTAAATGAAAGTTAGCGACTTTATTTTTAAATTTGACTTTGGTATGTCAATTTTGAGAAGTCAGCTATCAGTTTTCTTTGTAAATCTGTCAGAATGAAGCCGACTCTAAAATAAGGTCAGGTTTGATTCCAATAAGTCCCTTAATATTATGCATAGGAGCGTTCTGCAGCAAAACCCGCTTTACCCAATTTTTAATGTTTTTGGGCAACAAGTTGTATTTTGACACGGATTTTAATGATTTTCTTACAAAATATTACTTTGACAATTTATATTGCCCTTAAAAAAACAGATAAGATGACCTTCGCTTTATAAAGTTATTCTTAAGAGAGTTAACACATAAATACGAATTTGGAAAAATAAATATTGCATACATTAGAAATTTTATTTATACAATACTTGGCATGTTGTGTTACAGAAACTTATGTCTGTTCTTGCCAAAATTTATCTAAATATACCGAGGTCAAATCAGACAAATAAAATTCAAGAATTTAAAGGATCTAAAAGCAGGTAACTGCATTAAAATAACACCTCCAATACATTCTTTCCTGTGGCGATGTCGGCTGATGACCTCTTCTTTGCAAATCCATCTAAAAAAATATAATTTATTATGGCTTAAAAAATACTAAATTCCCAATTATTTGGGAATATTAAAATATAATGTAAATTTTGTCGGACCTTTAATGCCTATTTATACACAATCTTAACACATTGGGTATGTAGTCTCTAGCCACAGGTAACTCCCCATGTTACATGCTTAGAACATGCTTAGCCTATTTTAATTTACTTTGCGCACTACCTATGCATATGCTCGGAAAAGACTACAGCGGTAACCCTATTTTAATGCTAAGCATGTACTTAGCATATTTGCAGGTATGTATCTGACGCGAAACCATAGAATATGTTTTAAATGTACCAAACGGATTCTCTTAGGAATCTGTAGAAACCTGTGAACTAATCACCATAAGTATAATATTATTTTCTAGAATATAAAAAGACCTGCATTTTGACATTTATGTGTTGACACTCTTTACAGACAAAGGTGATTTATCCTCAAAGATTATACACTAGTCCTTGATTTATCCTCACGGTGGATATAATAGACCGGTCAGAAACGAGTATTATGGACCGGTGTTCGTATTTTATATATATATATATATATATATATATGTCGAATTTTCACGTTACTGGTGGTCCAGCTGATTTTTGTAAACAAAAGTTAGATATAATATGAACAACTAATATTTTTTAAATATTTTGAAAACTTAGGCAATTTTCCCACTATTTTTTAGTATATTCTTATAAAATAATATTTCTCAGACATACCAGTCGTTATTTTTTTTAGCCCGCTTCATTTCTCTTTACACAAAAATTAAAATTCGAAGTAAATACTGTGTTTGTTTCAGTTTCAAAAGTAATCCGCTGACCTACATCTTTGTTTACTTCCCAAGTCCTCGATTCACCTTTGATACTAAACGATCACATTCCGTTTGACTTGTAGTTTAAGTTTTGTGTAATAAAAAATAAAGTGGCTAAAAAAAAATAACGACAATACGTCTAGAAAATTACATTTTAAAAGGATGTACTAGAAAACTGTAGGAAAATTGCCTATGTTGGTGCAAGAATTATTTGCCAGCTTTTACTACTACCTTTATATTTTAATATTATTTTTCATTTCAAATTTCGCGGGGTATATGCATATGACTTATATCCCCGCACCGAGACACACGCGAGTCTGCGCGAGGAGTCGCAATCGGGAAACCGTCAAGAAGCACAAAAAACGCCGTGAGTGCTACAATTTTCCCGTTTTTTCCTATCTTCCAAGCGACCAAAACGACTGCAACAGTTTTCAAAATATTCAAAAATATTAGTTGTTCCGTTGTTCATATCATATCTAACTTTTGTTTACAAAAATCAGCTGGACCACCAGTGACGTGAAAAATTCGACATATATATATATATAAGATCCGAACACCGGTGTATTATAGTAATGTTTCGCTTTAGCACATGCATAGTATACCAAAATAATATGAATCTGTCAACAATATCAGCGTTGTCACTGGAGTAACTAGGAAATACTGTAATGTTATTGGTCAAAATTTTGTTTTGACAGTTCACTACGTCGCTGCATGGACTTCGCTGTATGAGATACGCATGGATTGGATGTCGTAAAACTACGCGTTGTACTCCCGCCTACATAGGAGTATTTGTATTATAAAACGGAAAAAATCTATTTGGTGTGTTTTTTTTTGCAATTTTTTCGAATGAAAGACAAATATGATAATAAATTATTTATTTAAAAAATATATACATGTTGCAATCATTTGGTCTCGGAATAACCAATCCAATTATTAAAAATTTTAAAGTTATTTATTGCTATCCATATTTCTATAAATACGTAAAATACTCTGGCAATATATGGGCCCCTAAGCTCACACTAGGTACTAGGGTTATAGTGTACGTGTGAACTAATATAACTAAAAACTGAAATATATTTTATTCAACTCCAGACTAAATTACCTTTTGTTTGATACCACACAAGCCATGTTTTGACTTAAACTCAAATTTTTGAAATCTACCCCCACCCTTAAAAAAAACAAAAACTATAATGTATTTTGTTAAACTACGGACTCAATTACCTTTCGTTTGATATCACACACGCCATATTTTCACTTAAACTCTAATTTTTGAAATATACCCCCACCCTTTTTTTAAAATAAAATAAAATGTATTTTGTTTAACTCCAGACTCAATTACCTTTCGTTTGATATCACACACGCCATATTTGCACATAAACTCTAATTTTTTAAATCTACCCCCACCCTTTTATTTGGTTTGTGTTCGGTGGATTTTGTTCATTTTTAAATGGGACCATCTCGACCCAAGACCCAGCCTAGGTACCAAATTTCATTAAAATCGGCCAAGCGGTTTTGGAGTTATGCGCGTTGGTCGTTACAGACAGACATACAGACACACAGACAGACAGACAGACAGACAGACAGACAGACAGACATACAGACAGACAGACAGAGAGACATACAGACAGACAGACAGACAGACAGACGGCGCAACAAAAAAGTTTCAAAATCATCTGAAACGCAAAGATATATAAAAATTTTTGAAATCGGAGCAACTTTTTTTTTCTCGAAAAAATTAGGATCACCATAGCTCACACTACTATAGTATAGTATATGTGTGAGCTAAAACTTAACGTGTAAAACAAAACATATTTTCAATTCTCATTTTTTGCACAGCCATCACTGTTTTATGCATAAAATTCCAAATTGCGGACATGAGCGCACAATTTAACTGTGAAACATGATTTGCATAAGGGAACGTCCATTACGTAATGCAAAAATTCAGAATTTTTGACCTTCGCTCCCCCCTCGTACGCAGTTTTAAGAAAAACACATTAAACATACATTGAGTGTAACGCAAGGTAACCATTGATTAATCCTAAACAAAAAATTTTATTTAAATAGGGATGGTTTCCGATGAGGTTGTGTCAAATAAAGTAAAGTCAAATAAAAGATATAAATGGGACTTGTTTTCTTAGTATTAAAAAATTTTACCAGTAAAGAGTATACTTAAGTTAGCTAAAGAAAATAATCTAGAAAAAGGATATGAAATGAATGCCTTTATTTTCTTAGTTCTGAAAGTTTATGACATAACTGATTGATTGTATTGATTAACAAAAGTTTAAAATATGTTTTTTAGACCCACGTAGAAATGAGAAGGAGTTATTTGGTTTATATTATGACCAAAAGTTCCCATGTCTGTCTGAAAACGCTTCGATGCTGATTTACAGACTGTTTAAGTTAATTACAGTCGAACTTCTATAACTCGAAATGAAAAGGACAACCAAAACAGCTCGAATTATGGAGAGTTCGAGTTATACAAATTCGAGTTAAAGAGGTTAAAATAAATATTAAAAATGCAGGGACCACTTAAAAGGCGTTAATTATACAAAGGTTCGAGTTATAGAGGTTCGACTGTAATTTTTTTCGAGTTTTGTTGATAGCTCTCACAGCTTTTAAGACATTTAGCTTAAACAAAAAACCTAAATTAAGCTGCACGTTATACGTCGTTAACAAAACGAAGAGGCGTATCTCAAAATAACAAATTTTGAGTAATTCCAATGTAAAGATTTTTATTAACTTCAATCTGAGTTTGTTTAACTGTAAAAGATGCTTATAAAATGCTGATAATGTAATATACGTCTCATCAAAATATACTTAAAATTAGCAATTATGGTGGGCGCAACTTAAATCTGGATTTTTTTTAAATACGCCCCTTCTTCATGTTAGCGAAGAATTAGAATCTACAAAAAAAAATTTGTTCAGGGAACTGCTCATTTTTACTATTCTTTTGTAATTTTTACCAAAAGTTTTCTATCAAGTGGTAAAAAATACACTAAATCAATATATTTTTTAATCTATTTCTAGGAAAATTCTTTTACTAAATGTTTTTCTAGAAGTATTATTCTTTATTACATACAAAATTCAAAAAAAATATAGGACATAAACTTACCCCTCGAAGATCGTCGCTTGAATAAAACCTTTTACTATCTACCATAACAATTTTTCTGTCTTCTTCTTCTAAAGCATCCCGTAAAGCCAGCATTAGTTTGTTAACCAATAAAGCTGTTCTTTTTTTGGGAACGATTGTCTAAAAAATATGTAGAAAATATAGTCTAATCTTTATCGACATAAAAATTGTATTTTAGTGCATACACTGAGAAAATAATCTATTTGGAATTCATAAACAAACTATTTGAACCAATTGCAATATCTATGTGAAATAGAAGACAGATAAAGTATAAATTTCGAATAAATATTTCAATACACCTAGATTATTTAGTATAAAAATACTGGAAAATAGAAAAAAATTTAAAATAAAGAAAAATATTTTATTTAAAAAAAAAATTTTATGTGTTAAGAAAATTTCTTTATTTGATTTTAGTAAGTCATTAAATGCAAATAGATTATTTATTAAATAGTGGATTAAGTTTTTTTAAAACTTTTATAATGTTAGACAGAACCCCTAACTACTTTAGGGTGAGTGTGGCCAGACTTTTCTGCCGACTTTCCTAAGTGACAAAACCCTTCATATCCTTCAAGATAGTAACGGGTGGGTGGTTGAAACCAAACCAAAAAAAACTTTATACCATTACCAAATTTTTTAAATAAAAATGGAAGAAAAATCCAATAAAAGATTTATTTATAACTTAAATTGCAAATTATACAAACCAAAGTATTAAAAATTTACCTATATAAGGTAAGTTTGATAAAGTTATTGGAATATTTGCAAAATATATAACTTTGCCTCCAAATAGTCAAAATCCATTACCCCCACCCTAAAGCCATTTGCACTTCCCGGCTTTACAACTTCAGGGCCGCCACTGTCACTGTACACAGGTCAGGTGCTAACAGTTTTTAGCAATATCTTGATTACTGCTGAATATATTTTAATGATAATCGTATTCTAAAAATTGAACCTTAGGATGGAACAACGTTATAAAAGCCAAATATTACTTTTTTGAAAAATAATTTTAAAAAACGAAATATGATCTATTGCTTTATCAAATAAAGGTATTTTATGACCAATATAAATACCCAAAATAAGTTACTGTGTTGTCCATATCGCGTCGGTACATTATTTATGGCGTATACAACATTGTTTCACGGAAATACCGCATTTATACTTAATGGCGGTTAAAACGTTGTTGCAGCCTAGGGTTCAATTAATGCATCTTTAATTTCAGAAATTGAGAAAAAATAAATAAATACACAACTATTTCGTCTGATTACTTTTAAGAAACACCCACATACAACAATAATTCTAAGAAAATGCGCTATCTTTGACAGCTTTCCTTTATAAAATGAAAATTTGAAATGAGCTGGTTCGTAGTGAATTTCAGTTCATCAGAAAAGAAAGAAATGAGTATGTAGCAACGTCTTTTTTATTTTTCAATAAATTGTAACTTGAAGAGTGAACAATTTGACGACGTATACATTAACTAAGAAAACTTGTTAGACGGGAGCCATCGGAACCACGGTAGCGAAACCTGACAAAGATGACGTCACTTTTTACCCCGAAAAATAACTGTTAGCACGTTACGAAAAAAAATTATAAAATGTGGCTAATGGGCAAATGCTAAAGTCAGATTGAAAGGTGATAAATATCAATTTTATTGTGCAGGCGCGGATCTACGGGAGGAGAAAAAGGGGAAATTTCCACCCCCAAATACAGAATACACCTCCTGTTCACTATGCAAAATAGTTTTATGCAATATATATCATGATTCCCCCCCCCCTCCCAAATATCCTCCCCTGTATTGTGGCACGGTGATTTTATTTAAAAAAATAAATGAATCCATGACGGATCTGACACCTATCTAGCTAGCTCATTAGCACACCAAGTGAAGCCATAATAATATATTAGCCTTGAAAACAGCTTTTTGTAAATATCTCAGAAACTAAAGCTACGAAGTTTTTGAGCAAAATATAGTCTACGATATTCAAAAAACGGTGTATTGATACGATGCTTAGTTAAAAAGTTAGCTTTTTTAAAAGTTTTTAATTGTTAAAAAACTGTCATTAGTATAATGGATTTTGACCAAAATCTAATCAGCTCGTAAGAGTGTCGAAAACTATTTTTCCTGAAAATGTTATGAAAATCGGTTCAGCGGTTTAGATGCTATCGTGTTACAGACAGAAATAATACACACACATAGACACACAGACAAACATCACGACGATATTCCTATGATAGGTCAAAATATATCCAAATAACACATTTTTGTCGTTATCTCAAAAAAAAAATTTTCTTCGAAAATAATTCCTTCTCTACCCATTGCTAGGCAGGCTAGGAAGGTAAAAACAAGATGCAAATCAACCGTTGTGAAAAAAATTGCAGAAATAAATTCCAAAATGGCTATTTCGCTTTCCTTCAGGTAAGAGGAACAATTTATACTATATTATTTAGACCGTTTCTTTTTGCAATAATTATAACCAGGTGTGAAAAAATCTGCAAAAAAATATTAATAGTATCTTTTACTTGCTACTTAGTATGTAAAATACTTTGAAAATTTGTTTTTAAATATAAGAAACTTAGATTACAATGCATTATTATTATTCAAAAAAATCATAAACGAAAACGTTAGAATGACTTGCTTTTATTTTGTGGAAAATCAAATGTAGAGATACGTAAGGAACTTAGAGTATGCAGTTTAAAATTGCAATTTTGTTTATTTCGTGTAAAAATATTTTTTGTAAAAACTGTTTTTTTTTATTAAAAGGTTTTTTAAAAACGACTTAATGTTAATACATTGCTAGATTTAGATTTAAAAGTATACCTAGATGTATAAACTGTTTAAAAATTTAAAGAAAGAATCATCAACACTGCGATCAAGGAACTGTGCAAGTACGCCAGTTAAACCGAAAGGACGCAGAATCTAATAAAAGCTTGCTAAAACACAATTATTGAGCACGTCAAAATTCTAATGTTAACCGTCCGTGACTTTGCAGCTTTCCACGAAAGACGTTAACTACATGTGACGTTCAAATATCAACAGTGTCAAATAGCGTTAATCGTCTGCCATTTTTGGCACAACCAGAAAAGATCAGAGCATCGGCCTGGGCTGAATGACAACGTTAATAAGGTTTTACGAGAATAACGGTCCCGTTCGCATCGGGTGGCTAATGCGACGCAGCGGGTGTGAGCTTACAGCTCTTAAAAATGGTAAATGGCATGCCTTGTTAGCTATTCAGTCAGCCGAGCACGAGACCACGAGATCAGCGGGTAATTTTCTCCTTTAGCTTTTTTCTTTTCTCTATTAAATTTACCACAATA
Source organism: Aspidapion aeneum (assembly GCA_963576565.1). Classification (NCBI taxonomy): domain Eukaryota; kingdom Metazoa; phylum Arthropoda; class Insecta; order Coleoptera; family Brentidae; genus Aspidapion; species Aspidapion aeneum. Next base: position 97,410,549 of record OY755044.1, on the reverse strand, counting down.
TAAAAATTGTAAGAAGCAAAAGCTTGTTCATTAGGCTTAACGAAATTGGAAAAATGAGAAGGTTATTTGAAACAAACAGTAAGCCTAATATCTGTAAAATGGAAAATGCTGTTTTCTTTGTCATCTTATCCCACGTATCACCTAACAAAGTGATCCGTGCTTGCACAGTGGCATACGCAGAAATAAATTCTTGGGGGGGCTTGAGCGAGACTTAATAAGCAGAAATGGATCCTGGAGGGGAGGGGGTTTGAGCGCAGATCGAGAATTCAAGTTTTAGGGGTCAATATTCATTGGCCCTGGGAGGGGCTTCGGCCCCACGTACGTCACTGTTTTATAAAATGTAATCAATTCAATACAGCGTTACGTTTTATTTTTATTATTTCTTATGCCTTTTTTTATATCCGGGAAGTGAACATGCAGTCACAGCTCTATAAAAACTGCTTTTCAAAAACAGTTTTATACTTTACGTTCTAAAATTTTATCTCAAAAAAAAGATAATAACCAAAAAAAAAAGTTCCTCACCTACTTTATTATTTATTAATAAAAACCTGATTTTTCAAAAATTGTGCCGGGCACTATATTGACAGTTTCTCATTATAAGAACCGCTGTCTCCTTTCAAAATTAAGCCTTTGTGTATTATACAAACCGTATTTAATAGTGACGCCACTATTAATGGAAATTGCAATAGGTCCCTTATAGGGACCTGTTGCAATAAAGCCAGGCACAAATTGTGCCGGGCACTATATTGACAGTTTTGCATTAAAAACTGACAGTTGAACTTCCAAAATTGACATACCAAAGTCCAATTTATAAATTCAGTCGTTTATTTTCTATTAATAGTGGCGTCACTATTAATTCCGGCTCTTATAACACACCTCCAAGTAACACAAACTGGACAATATAGTTTAAAAGCAAAAACTCTGCTGTGAAAGTATTGTCAGAGCTTAGGAAATCACCCCCCCAACCCTAGCAGGGGGGTGGTTCCCCACCTCAAACGTGCTTTTTGATAGATTTTTGCCAATAACTCGAAAATAGTCAACTTTTTCAAAAATCTTTGGGAGATACAATTTCCTTTTTAATAATGTACGGCAGTGGTGCACGTTCCATTAGCGTACAAAAAAAGGGGAAAATAAAAAAAGAAGAAAAACTTGTTTTTTGTGGCATTTTTTATCTTTAACACTATTTTTTTTTCAAATAAATATTTTTGGTTAAAAGCCCATTGTATACAGTTAAATACTTATTAAGCTAGACATATATTTTTTTAAATAGCCGCGTTGAAATAAAAATAAATATGTTTGTAGAAATCCTTATATCAAACAAAAATGTTGAACAGTCATCTTTGTAACTTAGTAAATAAATATGAGATTAAGTAAAAAATTATTTTTGGTTAGTAATAACTTTAAACTGACTTTTTCTAGCTGACCTTCTTTAAAGTAGGTGTGGGGGGCATCCCTCCTTTCACCCCTCTGAAAAGTGCTCTCTTACAGTATTTTCCCAACTTTTAACTTGGCAAAAAACAACTAAGTAACAATTATTAAGGCTGATAAAAAGTACTCTCTAACGATGTATAACACGCCACCCTTACATCAGTGGCGCTTTTATAGGCATTTAAATAAGTGTGGAAAAAACTTTTTTTTTTATTTTCTTAAATTTTACTGTCCTACACTTAGAGTAATAATAATATAAAGAGAAGAAGTCAACCGCGGCCCCGTGTAAATTTTCCCTATTCGTGGCGGTCATTCCTGAAAACTTAGAATTTGCAGAATCCCCGGCGATAGCTGCGTCACTGGAATCATCTCGAAAAAACCACACTGGGCTGAATTTTCACAATATTTTCAGAAACATAGCACTTCTTGTTTATTTTTACGTCCAACTAAGTTCTTTTTTACAAAAATAAAACTCAGCACACAGAAAAAATCACCAAAAATTCAATATGCCGACTCCGCCGGCCAAGACAACACTGCATTTAATACAAACACATGTTACTGTCAGAGTCGACCTTAGAGCTTAGGAATATCTGGGCTAACCGTTCACGACTTGAGGACCCACCTAATTAAACTTGTTGCCATTATATAAGTGAAAAAATAATCTTTTGTTTGAAACTCGTAGACAATGATTGAGTAGAAATAAAACTTTGGACTTCCATTGTCTTTATCTGAGGGCACGGCAGTGCCTCGCCAAGTTCGCGCTGCCGTACCATCTTTTCTTGAAACATTTCAGCCCATATTTGACCTATCCAAAACTCTACTTCGGAAAGAGCTACGAATCTCATACTTTGCACAGTCGTAGACCTTCATAGAGTTAACAACCCTCCAAGTTTCATGGACTTCTATAAAGTAGTAAAGTAGTTACGAAATTTCAAAAAACGTCGAAATTGTCACTCACTCACTCCTCTACAATAGGAAAAAGGATTCCTTTTTACCTGGGGATATAGTCCAAGTAGCTCAAAACGAAACCCGGCCCTGCTAACACGAAATCCGTAATATGATGTCATACACCTGTTGCCACGTCCTGAAAAAATTGTGCGAAAAGGGGCTGTTCATAAATTATGTTATCAGATTGTAATAAGAAATACACAGCATAAAACGACGCGACGTGGGCTAGTAAGCGCATGACAAATTATCGCACGGTTTGAATAGCCTAACCCACTCAAAGCACTATATATTTTGGTAAGGTAAGAAGTTGAACCTCACTTATTATTTATAAAATTTTACAGAGGCAGAGGAGGCGGCAACAGCGGAAAAGCTACATTGTTTACCAACAAATGAATGAATGACCGCCGAAACCGGGGCTACTACTTCTCTTTATATGTTATTACTCTGAGGTCCTACATGTTTGGTTTTAAAACATTTTTAAAGCCAAAGAAATTTCCTTTCCAACGATGTAAATCACTTTCCCTTCAACGCAGCTGTAGATCTTAAAAAATATCGAAAAAAACATTTAGGGGGGGATCCACCCCCCACCAACAGTGGGCGGATGGTTCCCCCTTGTTATATTTTCGGGTGGGTATACTGTATATTCATACCAAGTGTGTTGTTTTTCTCATTGAACGCAGTGTGTATTAATACTGTTCTACCATGGTTGTCTTAAATAAAGATTAAAGTGTATACCAAATTTGATCATTTTTGGTGCGTTTATGCTAGATCTACCGCTGCCTTAAGGGGGGAGTGATATACATCGTCGGAAGAAAATTTCTTCAGCTTTGAAAATAAGTTTTACAACCAGTATGTAGGACAATAAAATTTAAGAAAATTAAAAAAATATTGTTTTTTCCACACCTCTTATTTATTTAAATGCCTATAAAAGGTGCGCCACTGAGGTAAGGGGGCGTGTTATACATCGTTAGAGGACTTTTGGTCAGCCTCAATAACTATTACTTAGTTGTGTTTGACCAAGTTAAAAGTTTGCAAATAATTAGAAATATACTGTAAAAGATCACTTTTGAGGGGGGCGAGAGGATAGTCAGAGCATATTATTTTAAAAGGCTTTCCGTTTTCTGTTTAGAAGCGAATCATATTACTTTTTGGCAACAGACCATTTCCCCCTAATTTGACCCCGCTGAATCCGAATATCTCTGTTGCCACCTCGAAAAATCGACAGAGACGGAGAAAATCCCCCCCAAACCCCCAAAAACCTGTTTTTTTTCAGTTTTATGCAATTTTCTCGAATACTTTTTTTTTATCAAAAATTGCAAAGAACAGTTTTTTGTGGCGAATAAAATTCCCTTTCCAACGATGTATTGGTCAATAAGGTTAGGAAAAGCAAGTAGCTCTTCAGTGGCGTACGTAAATTGGGCTTATTTAGAAAAAACATGTTTATTATAGGTTTTTCAAAATTTTCTCAAAAACTACACTTTTTAGGAAAAAATATGTAGTATACTTTATTGTAGAACATAACATTTTCTTTTAAAACCTTTATTAAAATGTCGGGTTGTTGTCATATTTAAGGCTTCAGGGGCGTACTAATATAAACTTAGTTTCAAAAATAACTGAAATAATCAGTTTCTCTTGCATATTTAAATATCTTTTCTAACTAAGATTGATGAATCCGAATATCTCTGTTGCCAACTCAAAAAATCGACAGAGACGGAGAAAATCCCCCCCAAACCCCCAAAAACCTGTTTTTTTTTTCAGTTTTATGCAATTTTCTCGAAAACTTTTTTTTTTAATCAAAAATTGCAAAGAACAGTTTTTTGTGGAAAATAAAATTCCCTTTCCAACGATGTATTGGTCAATAAGGTTAGGAAAAGCAAGTAGCTCTTCAGTGGCGTACGTAAATTGGGATTATTTAAAAAAAAAACATGTTTATTATAGGTTTTTCAAAATTTTCTCAAAAACTACACTTTTTAGGAAAAAATATGTAGTATACTTTATTGTAGAACATAACATTTTCTTTTAAAAACTTTATTAAAATGTCGGGTTGTTGCCATATTTAAGGCTTCAGGGGCGTACTAATATAAACTTAGTTTCAAAAATAACTGAAATAATCAGTTTCTCTTGCATATTTAAATATCTTTTCTAACTAAGATTTTTAGAAAAAAATGTGCCTTTATTCTTTATTGAGGATAAGACAATTTCTTTTTAAATGATATATTACAAAGTGAGGTTAATGTTATTATAAATGCTTCAAAAAGATTCGTAATTTATACCTACTAAAATAAAATGTTGCCAAATTAAAATAAACTGTTTTTTGATTAGATTAGATATTTTGATTTATCTAAATAAGTTCTTTAAAGCAAAAAACACCGGTGGTTATAAGGGGAGGGGGCATAGGGGCCATGCCACCCCCCCCCCCTAAGCAATATTTTTGTGCAGAAAGTAACAGTAGTAACTTTGACACAGGTGTTTTTGGATATTTTTTTAAGCATATGGAACTAAAAATAAAGTGGTGAATCTTATGCAACGGTTTAGGGGGGGGGGCATAATCATAATTAGGTACTCATTGAAATTGAAATTGAAATTGAGATTTTGATGGAAATTGAAATTGAGATTTTGATGGAAATTGAATGAAACCCGTAACAAAAATAATATTTTTTAGTCATTTTTGCAATTTACGGACGCCCCTGGAGAGTTTTCTATACCATGGGTATACATTTTGTGACACACTGTTTAAAAGGACATTTTATTATAGGGCCCGCAGCCGAAGCCATAAAAGGTCGAAAGTACAAAAAGTCGAAAAAAAATCGACAAAACAAAATATTAAAAATACAAGTTTACCGTATCAAGTCGAATTGACCTGTCCAGTCGATGTGGACCCGCGGTCGTACTTTCGATCTTTTGTACTTTCGATCTTTTGTATTTTCGACCTTTTGTACTTTCAACCTTTTGTATTTTCGACCTTTTGTACTTTCGACCTTATTTTTTCGACCTTTTGTACTTTCGACCTTTTGTACTTTCGACCTTTTATCCGCGGCTCTTTATTATGCACCGAAAAGCTAATAAGACACAAAGTTGATTAGTTTGGATTGATCTTAAATAATTTCTTTAAATTAAGAACACCACTGGAACGGTAAATATAAAATAACTTCCACTTTGTTATACATCGTTTGAAAGAAATTTATTGGCTATGACGAAGTATAAAACACATTTTTTGATAAAGACCTTGGTTTTTCAGAAAACTGAATAAAACGTATGAAAAGCATGTTTTTTTTAATGATTTGTTGAAATCATCCCTATTGACGGACGTCGCTGGAGAGTTTGCTATAAGTCAAACCCCACCAAGTTTCACATTTTTAAAAAGGGAATTTCCCTGTCTACAAAAAGTGTCGAACAAGTTTTTTCATGTTAAGCTTAGTTTTTGAGAAAATTAGATAAAACATGTAACAAAAATGGTTTATTTTCTGTTTTTCTAAAATTAATTTAATTTACGAATGCCCCTGAAGTTTTATTTATAAAACCGATTTAATCATGTTACACGTCATTTTGAAGGAAATTTTATTGAGTATACCAAAATGTATTACACGGTTTTCTGTAGATATTAGTTTTTTAAAAAATTAAATAAATCTTGGAAAGAAACAGGTATTTTTTCAACTTTTTTTAGTTACTTCAATTAACGGACGCCGCTGGAGAGCTTGTTATTAGTCTAACTTTATTAAGTTATACCATGTTGAAACGGGAATTTTATTGTCTACAATAAAGTATATTTTACATTTTTCTCTTAGAAGCTTAGTTTTTAAGAAAATTTGAAAAAACCTCAAACTTTCAGCTTTTGGGGGGTCTGGGGGGGTTTTTAGAGGTTCTTGCAGCCATTTAAAAAAATAATAATATGTTATTATTTTTTAATTATACAAATATATGTTTTGAATGTACACCTGTGACAATTTGGGCTTTCCAGCGGCAATTTAAAATTCCGCCGCCATTTTGGCCGCCATCTTGAATATCTCAGCCCCTGTCAATATTTCGAGTTGGCAACAGGGATATTCGGATTCAGCGGGGTCAAAATTGGGGGAATTGCCCATTTGCTAAAAAGTAATATAAAATGCTTCTAGAAAGTGGATTTTTCCGAATCTTGCCTGAACTAGGAGGAATGCCCCCTCCCCCCAATTTAAATGAATTCAACTTGAAAAATTAAGTTTTAAGTTAATACTAATCAAAAATATTTCTTTACTCACCTTGAGTATTGTTTACTTAATTAAAAAATTTATGTTCAACATTTTTGTTTTAAAGCGGCTACTTTCAAAAGTTATATCTAACTTATTAAATATTTGTATACAATGGGTTTTTTAACAAAAATATTTTTTTGAAAAAAACAATGTGTTAGGATACAAAATGCGACAAGAAAAATTAAAAAAAAAAACATATAAACATTTTTCCTTTTTTTCGTAGGTCTATAGAACGTGCACCACTGACTTTAGAGGGTACTAAGGTACCTCATGGTCAAAAAGGAAATTTTATCCGCTTGCAAAATAATATTTAGAATAATTTTAGAAAAGTTGACCGTTTTCGAGTTATTAGCAAAAACCGTCAAAAAGCACTTTTAAGGGGGGAACCACCCCCCTGCCAGGGTTGGGGGGGTTCCCTTTCGTAAAATGTTCGGGCGAGTCTATCCATACCAAATGTGTTGCTTCTATCATTAAACGCAGTATCGGACCCCGTAGGGCCTGAACTATACAGGGTGTCCCATAACTTGCCAACAGGTGATAGAGGAGATCATGCCTGATAAAAAAGTTTCTATGATGCATGGGTCAAAACACTTTCTTTGTCGAGATACAGAGCATCAAAGTTGGCGATTTTTTAAACTTTTTTGATAATAACTTTTTAAAAAACGCTGTAAAAATATGAAATTGGGTAAAGTCGTGTATTAGAACAAGAGCAATAAGTTGAAATACAAATTATTTTTAAAAAAATTAGTCGGTAAATTTTTTTTAGAAAAAACTATTTTTTTGGTATAAACTTTTATGAATAAAATATTAAATGCAATTTTTTTTAAATATTTTTTGTTAATAAATACAAGTCTCTAGCGAGACATAATAATAAAATATTATTAATATTTTTTAAAAGAATAAGTAAGCAAAAATTAATTTTTTCAAAAAATTATTATTTTTTTATGTGGTTATTTTGACAGCCGGTATCTCAATCTCAACTTGTTTTTGTATCAAAAAAAGAAATACCACATTTTTGAATCCCAATGGCTGTGGCAAATTTTCTTTTTTTTGTTAAACTCTTTTTCCCTCACTCCTTTAACTTTAAAAATCCTATATCTTAAAAACAGATGTGTGACCCTTATGTGATATAAACTTTTTTCTCGGAAATAACCTCCTCTATCACCTGCTGCACTATGGCCCCTAAGTTATGGGACACCCTGTATAAAGTTGTAAGGACTAACAACCTCCCCCAATTTAGAGTTATAGAATATTTTTTCAATGCTTAATGTATTTCTCAAATTTAGGTTTTTTGCAAGGGGTGGGTCGATCGCCGATTTTTGTACACCAAAGGGAAATACCTACGGTATAATACTTACAGTATTTCCTCCAATTTCAATGGTATTTCCTAGTATTTCCCAAGCACTTCCCGGTATTTCCTAGTATATTTCCCAGAACTCCCCAAGTATTTCCTGGTATTTACCCTAACCTGTACACCAAAAGGAAATACCGACCCACCACTCGATTTTTTACAAATGCCTGACATTTGCAAAAGAGTAGTTATTTAGTTTTATTTTTGTTTGATTAAAATAAATAAATCGATCCATGACGGATCTGATACCTTCCTAGCTAGCCTATTAGCACAAGTGAAGCTATGATAATCAGCCTTGAAAACACTTTTTTGTAATGCTCCTACATAGTTTTTTTTATTGAGCAAAATCTAGTCTACTATATTCTGACAACCGCATATTGATGCGATGCTCCCTTAAAAAGTTAGCATTTTTTAAAAATTTTAATTGTTAAAAAACTGTCGTTAGCGTTATTGGATTTTGAAAAACTAATCAGCTCGTTGGAGTGTCGAATACAATTTTACCTGAAAATTTTATGAAAACCGGTTCAGCGGTTTAGGAGCTATCGTGAACACACATAGACAGACATCACGACGATATTGATAGGATAGGTCAAAATACACCCAAATAACACATTTTCGGCGTTATCACAAAAAAAAATTTTTCGTCGAAAACAATACCTTTATTAGCCATTGCTGTGCGGGCTAGTAAGGTCAAAATACTTAAGGTATTAAGGACTCTCTTATTTACCACAATTTCTTATCCACTTCTTGCACAGCTCCACATTTCTGGGAAATTTAAATTGCCTCACACTATCGGTTGTTCTGTATTTGGACTTTCCACAATTAAAATACATGCATTTGTTTCCCGATTTTGCGGAATATTTAATATTATCCATATCGCACCCTTAAATCTAAAGAGACGTAACTCAAAAGTTTTGAAAATGAGTTTATGTAACAAAAATGCATTCAAATGTGCTTTTTAACTAAAGATCACCAAAATTTACTTTGTTTACAATTTTTCGGGAAATTATGGAAAACTTTTGTCTATAAGCACAAAGTTAAAATATGAGCTAAAAAGACACGTTGTAAGTATTTTTATTTCAGGGACACATTTTTAAATTTTTGAGTTATGTCTTTTTAGTTTTAAGTGTGCAATATTTTGCATCACGCCAACAACAAAATACTGAATTGATCTGATATTGATGTGTACCACTTGCTTGAGATTGACAGAATGACCTCTTGACTTCGCGACGGGCTTTGTTATGTGAGCGGGTACGTAGGGAAGGGAAAAAGTGAAGCGGCTCGAGCACGAAGTAGGTATATAGTCTATTATATACTCATACACATTTATTTTTATTTCAAGGCCACATATCTATGTACTTTTTGGGTCGATTGAGCCACGACAAGAGATCGGGCAACAAAGCACAGTCAAAGAGCGAGCATTTACCAGAAAATTTTAAATTTAAGATAATTCGGCAGCTAGCGCAGGCTAGGTAAACTAAAAGATCCGTAAGCCGGGACCGTGCCTCTGCTGCCATAGGCTATCTTACTCTATGTTAACACGTCGCTGTATGGTATACTGAGACGTAGCGGGAATACGTTGCGGTTACCTTTAAGAAATTCTTTCTAGTTGGGGTTTCGTCGTGACAACTTTAAATGTTTGTTGGGTATTTCTGATTCTTAAAAATACTTCTCATAAATTGTCTAGATGAGCTTGAAATGTTCTTTCCATTAATATAAAATCATACAAGTATACTAGGCAGGTTATCCAAGAAAGGCCTTGTAAAACGACTTCCATTAGTCTTTCAAATGTAGCTGGGGCATTGGATAGGCCAAATGGCATCACATTAAACTGGTAAAGTGGACTTCCAGTAGAGGATGCAGTCTTATCAGACCGAGAGTAGGAAACCAATATGTCGTCTATTCTTCGTAGTAGTGTGCCTTCAGAAATATTCTTAATATCGAAGATATCACTTTGTTCTTCAATAAACTCTGTAAGTTTATGAAATTCTTCTGGTGTAAGATGTTCCAAATTGACTGAAATTGATGAAGTATCTGTGTTGGTAACTTGAAAGTTGGCTCTTAACATCTTGTCACTTTCTGGACTTTTCTATTGAGGTATTTTTGTCGTTTAGTTTGCACAGAATTTCCTGGTTGAACCCCTTTTTTTCAGGTTTTGACTTTTTTTGTTTTATTTTTGTTTGCGATTTATTAATTTTGGTTAGGTTTATCAAAGTTCTTCTGTCCCGATGGGTCTCTCGGTCAAAAGCACGGCTGCCCCTGCTGTAAGCGCCTTTGGACTGACTTTCAGCTGTGCGACTGGAGGAGGTATTCTAAAAACTGGATTAAAAAATAATAGTTGATTTATGCTGATATCATTTTTTTTACAATTATTACTTTGTTATGGGCTCACTCGCTGGCACCATTTATGTAATGAAATAATACAAAAACTTGCAGTAGTGAGGAAAAAAGCTGGAGGACGGGGGCATGTTCCCCGTCTTGCTTTTGAGAAATTTGTTGCGTATACGTTCTCTTCTAGTTTATAATTGCTAAATTTAAATATTTTTCTTAAATTTAAAATGCATTAAATGCAAACACGAATAATTTAAATTTTTGGTGAATGCGCCATCAATACCCATAATTTTATTTTAATTGTTTTCTCTGGATTTAATTTTTATATATTATATTTTTATTTTTAAATATTATATTTTAGAAACGGTGTTTATGCTCACTCCTCTTTTCGCATTTTGAGATCGCTTAATATTTTCTAATTATTATTTTATAAGCTTTTTCGAACGCTGCTGGGGTTATAAATTGTGCACTGGGGTTCGCTGTTGATGTCCTCCCAATTCAATCAAATTTTATTATGAGTTAGATTTGATTAAAATCCTAATGATTAAAACAGTCTTTTAAATTTTGCATCTACATCTAAAATAAAATAACTTTTCAAGACTTTCTTATTTCTCGAAGTATACTCCACGAAAATTAATGCAATGTATATACTCAAACCAGTTCTTAGAGCTGTAATTCCACTTGTTTGTTGGTACTGTCAAAATTGCATTCTTGAAGGCGCCGACTGCTTCGTCTTGCGACTGAAATCTTTGACCACGCACTCCATTTTTGATTTTCGGAGAAGTATAGAAATCGGGGGACTTAGGTCGGGACTGTAGGGAGGATGGTCCAATAATTCGACGTGTTGAGTTAAAAATTTAATGGTTTTTTCTGCTTTGTGCGAACTTACATTGTCTTGGTGAACAGTTTTTGAGACAAATGTCGCGACCACCTTGGAGAACGGCGACTTTTGTTGATATTCTTAATCTTGAAACACCCAAACTGATGACTGACGTTTGTTTTCGGGTTCATATGAGTACATGCACGATTCATCACCACTGACAATGCTGTACACGTTTATTATATTTTCCTGCCTTAAAGCGGTCTAAAGTTTTCTGACACCAATTAACCCTAGCTTCTTTCTGTTCTTCGGTTAACAGATGCAGTATCTAGCGGGAAACTAATTTTCCTACGTCTAATTCTTTATGCAAAATTTTTTGAATTGAGGTCTTGGAAATTTTCAATGAAGCCTCAATCTCGCGATTTCTCACATGTCGATCTTCCGTGATGAGCATGCGCACAGCATCGATGTTTTCCTGGGTGACAGCCGTTTTTGGTCTACCTGGCCTTGGATAGTCCCTAAGGCTAATCTGTCCACGCTTGAATCCTCCATACCAACAAGAAACTGTCGACTGATATATATGTTCAGATAATTTCCTTCGAAAGTTGTAAAAAATTATAGCCGGAAAATGTTCTCGGTTTAATTCCATTTTTTGACTGATTTGTTAACTTAAAAAATGCCCTGTAGCTATACAACTATATATTTCGCAACGACGTTGTGAATTTAGTTTAGATAAAGATTGAGGTTAAGTTTTACTAACGACATTCGATCAGTCTCGCCCTGTATGTTCAAAATGTTGAATGTCGCTGCACTAGGTACTATAATTAAAGTGTACGTGTGAGCTAATATAAATCCAGACTAAATTACCTTTCATTTGTTACCACACAAGCCATGTTTTAACTTAAACTCAAATTTTTAAAATCTACCCTCACCCTTATAACAAACAAAAACTAAAATGTATTTTGTTTAACTCCGGACTCAATTACCTTTCGTTTGAAATCACACACGCCATATTTTCACATAAACTCTAATTTTTGAAATCTACCCCCACCCTTTTTTTAAAATTAAAATGTATTTTGTTTAACTCCAGACTCACTTACCTTTCGTTTGATATCACACACGCCATATTTTAACATAAATTCAAATTTTTTTAAATGTACCCCCACACTTTTGTTTGGTTTGTGTTCGGTAGATATCGTTCATTTTTAAATGGGACCATCTCGACTCAAGACCCAGCCTAGGTACCAAATTTCATTAAAATCGGGCAAGTTGTTTTTGATTTATGCACGTTGGTCGTTACAGACAAACAGACAGACAGACAGACAGACAAACAGACAGACAGACAGACAGACAGACAGACAGACAGACAGACAGACAGACAGACAGACAGACAGACAGACAGACAGACAGACAGACAGACAGACAGACAGACAGACAGACAGACAGACAGACAGACAGACAGACAGACAGACAGACAGACAGACAGACAGACAGACAGACAGACAGACAGACAGACAGACAGACAGACAGACAGACAGACAGACAGACAGACAGACAGACAGACAGACAGACAGACAGACAGACAGACAGACAGACAGACAGACAGACGGCGCGACAAAAAAGTTTCAAAATCATCTGACACGCAAAGATATATAAAAATTTTTGAAATCGGAGCAACTTTTTTTTGCTCGAAAAAATTAGGATTACCATAGCTCACACTGACACCTTCCTAGCTAGCCTATTATTACACTTCAAGTGAAGCCATAATAATATATTAGCCTTGAAAACAGTTTTTTCTAAATATCTCAGAAACTAAAGCTCAGTTTTTGGTTATAACATGATTTATTGAGCAAAATATAGTCTACTATATTCCGAATACAGTGTACCTAATATGAATGTAATGGATTTTGACCAAAAGCTCGTAAGAGTGTCGAACAGAAATAATATACACACACATACACACAGACGGACATCACGACGATATTGCTAGGATAGGTCAAAATACATCCAAATAACACATTTTTAGCGTTGTTTCAAAACATTTTTTTTCGTCGAAAATAATACCTTCTCTAGCTATTGCTATACGGGCTAGGAGGGTAAAAAATTTCTACAAATATTTCTACTTACCGGATACTCATCGTATCGCACTCCCAATTGATAGTCAGAGTTTTCATTATTTGTGCTGTCTAGAAGGTTATCTTTCTTTTCTAATCTTCCAAATAAGTGTGATGAAGCGGCACTCCTGAATACGTAGCAGATTAGGAAAATCTCGAGAAGTGTAATTAAATTGCTGGTCATCATGTATATAAGGCTTTTTTAGAGACTTCCTTTAGCATAGCACCTCAGTAAATCTGTAAAATTTAAATGTACCTGTTTTAAAACCTTTTTCTACTGGTATGCGGAAAATACTTCTTTCTACTTTGCACACGAAATAAACGTTTTAAATTTGAGCCAAATATCCAAAAAAAAACTGTAAATAAACATCTAAAAAGAAAATTAAATTTTAACACCCCGTATCTCTGTAACTAAGAGCAAAAAATTTATTGCTGTTTGGGAACAAATGGCGTCACACAAAAATAATTTTATCAAAAACGAACAAAAAATGGTACCGCAAAAAAAATAATAAATAATAAAGAAGGGCGCACCAAAACTTTTTGGGAAAAATGGTTCATAATGCAAAAGTTTGAAGAATTTCTCTTTTCGTTAGGGGAAGCTAGTAATGAGCTTTAGAAGAGGGGTTAAGCCCCGCTAGCCCATTCTCTAATTCCGGCCCTATTTAAAAGACAGACTGACAGACAGACACCCTCACAAAATTTGGTAATTGCTGTTTGCGTACTTTATAAAAAAAGATTTGGATGATCGCAATCAAGTTCGGATTTGAAAATATCGCTGTTTTAAAAAGCTAATATTGAAAAATGAAGGAAAACCTGACCTGACGTAACTTGACTTTATCTAACTTAACATGTCAACCCAACTTAACCTGATAGCCTATGGACAAGTCAAGTTACGTGTGCAAGTCCTGCCAACTTTCTGCCCATAAGCTAACTTTGTTAAGGGCATCCCATATATCAGGTTTTGACTTGTTGTCATTCTGGTAAATGCGTTTTTTTAAAGATATGGCGGATTCAAAATGGCGGAAGGGCGTATCTTTAATTGTAACTTTTTTATTTCCTATCCGATTTTCATGGAACAAAGTTTAAAATACTTGCTTTGTAATGAGTTTAAAAACGTATTGGTCAGAAAATATGTATTTTTTTGTATGTCAAAAAAATAAAAAATTTAAAAAAGAGGTAAAATTTGTTTATTTTTTTTATTTTATTTATAACACTATTGAAGCTAGAAAAAAAGTCTATATAAAAAAGATAGCTATTTTGATTCTTTATGTAAATCTGGTTCAAATGTTCCAATGCGGTAATGAGTTTTTAAGTTATTTCCAAATAACTGGAAAAAAATAGGGGTCTTTGGGGTATATTTAAAAATTATGCTTTTAATGAAAATCATAAGAACTTTTTGAAAGTAACTTAAATTTGTTTAACATGCCTAACAGATCAGGTTTTGACTTATTGTCATTGTGATAATCGCGTTTTTTTAAAATATGTCGGATTCCTTTTCGGGGGCGTAATTCTTACATGAAGGCAAAAAGTTGAATAGGACACCTTAAAAACAAATTCTACCACGTGTACATCGTAATATAATAAAAAAATTAAAAGTTTCGTCGTCGTCGTGACGCTAATGGTAATAATGTTGACAATTTTCTTTTAATTTTAAATTTAAAATCAGAAAGAGTTTAAAGTCGATTTTCTCATCAACGGTAAGCACTATCGAACTGTAGTAACATGCAGTACTTTTTTTCACGTAATAAGCTCTATAATTTCCAAACAAAACCACAAGAACCTAAAGAATAAAAGAAATAGAGATGTTTTAGTAGTTTTTACCCTTACCCACCTCGCATATGACTCATTTAAATAAAATTTTGAATTTTAACCATCAAATTTTTATACACAACACCAATTTTCACAATTTAAATGTCAATAGTTTTGTCTTATTAAATCCCAAGGACTATACAGATCAATTTTATTCCTGCAGGCAGAGATAAAAGTTCAATTTTATTTCCTAATGGATATCAAAAATAAATAAATGCATCCATGATGGATCGAAACCAAACCGAACCGAACCGAAACATTCTAGCCCATTAGCACACTGCAAGTGAACTCCACGCTATATTTTCCTTGAAAACAGTTTTTGTAAATATCTCAGAAACGGAAGCACCTACGTTTTACCAGTTTTTAGTAATATCATAAAATATTGAGAAAATCGTGTTCTACTATATTCCAAAAACCGCATATATTGAGACAATGCTCCGTTAGGAAGTTAACATATTTTCAATTTTTAAACTGTCATTAGCATTAATGGATTTTGATAAAAATCTAATTAGCTATCGTGTTACGGACAGACCTACACACAGAGAGACGTCACGTCGATATAGCTAGGATAGATCAAAATACACCCAAATAAATCATTTTCGGCGTTGCCTTAAAAAAAATTGTCAAAAACAATACCTTCTCTGGCCATTGCGACGCGGGCTAGAAAGGTAAAAACTTACCCCGAAATATTGAAAAGCGAACTAAATAATCCGAAATGAGAAAATATCACTAAATGTCGCTGAAATGTAATAGTAAAAAGTTTTCCGTGGCCTTTTATTTTCCTATGTGTAATAATAGGCCGTTTAGAGTATTATGGAATAAACGCAGCACTGTATAAGATGTTAGCACGTTTTTCTTTTTAAATGCGTATTCACGCAAACTCCCAGGAGTTGAAAAGTTTTCTATTCACAGATATATTTAATAGAAATGGAGTAACAACAAAATAATTTGCTGCTAAATCCCAAATATAAAACGGTAATTCCCGCGATTTCTAACAAGTCGCATAATGCTTACGCCATGTAATTTGCTTCTAGCTTTTCTTATTTCTGTAAATTTTTTCAAGGGTTTGGTCATAATTTTATCAGTCTGCCAAATTTCAGCATTGTAGTATGTCTGGAAGTACAGTAGAATTTTGATTATCTATACAATAGTGAGTGAGTGAGTGAATGGCAATTTCGACCATTTTTGATATTTCGTAACTACTTTACTACTTTCTGGAAGTCCATGAAACTTGGAGGGGTTGATAACTCTAACAAATGAAGATCTACGACTGTGCAAAGTTTGAGTTTCGTAGCTCATTCCAAAGTAGAGTTTTAGACAGGTCAAATATGGGCTGGAATGTTTCAAAAATAGATGGTACAGCAGTTTACGCCGTGAACTTGGCCGGGCCTTGTCGTGCTTTCAGATACTATTTAAAACCTTAATGGCCTCTCTCCAAAATTCTAAATGAGGGAAGTTTGCCTGCAACATTTAAACTTCATTTTTTAATTTTTTTCTATTAAAATATCAATTTCAATGAACCTTTAGTATCTAAGAATTAAAGTTGTTCAATGTATGACCATTTGGCAACTCTCATTTTTTTAAATTTTAATATTTCTGCTGCGACGTCATTTTAGCCGAAAAATACTCAGATTTTCCAAAATTCGCCCGCGGCGTCCTAAAATATTATTTTATTAAATTTATTTGTAATTTCTTTTTTCGTTTGTAGCCAAATTTTTATTTTTGGCGCCATGTTTTCTAAAAATTGTTTAATTTTCGCCTGCTGAGGATTTTTTAAAAATTTTATAGTAGTTTTTTTATATTGCAAAAATTTTCTCCTGCGGTGCAAGTTATGCCGAAAATATTAGTTTTTCAATAAATTCGCCTGCGGCCCCATTAACTCCAAAAGACCTAGAATAGCTACCCTGATGGTAGTAACTCTCTCACTGCTCCACGAATTGCTATAGTACTGTCGCAAATCGCAATCGATTGGAAGTTCGAGAGTTGCACTTCGACACCAAATTCAAACTATTGACTAATACCCTGTTTCCACCAATCCATGCCCACCCCGATTCAAAAAACGCATCAGGTGACGCTGCATTTAAAACCGGTGCAACTCCATGGCCCATCATGTGATGCGTTTTTTGAATCGAGGTGGGCATGAATTAGTGGAAACAGAGTACAAGAAGCGGCTTACTACTTTCGTGCTGTCTGATTCCGATACAACTTTGGCTACTCGGCAGTAGGATCAGTTAAAGAGAGGACCACTAGAAGTGATAGCGAGTGGGGGTGAGGTTGTCAAGGGGATGAGGACTTTCATCCAATCTTTTGGAAGAGGACCCTTATCCGTGGGCGCTCTCTCGCCAGATTGTTGTTATTGTTGCGTGCTGTCTGATAGATGCCTGACAGTTCCTCTCTAAAGTGTGTCCATTTGCGAAAAATATAAAAGTTCTCGAAAATATGTTTTTCAAGTTGAGACGCAGCCTTAATTTTTAATACGTTTGCTAAAAAGTTATAATTTAGTTTTACTTTTGGCCACCCCAATTTTCAAGGCCTCTGAAGGTACCTAAAATATAATATATATAAATCTATTTAGAAATAAGTTTACGATAAAAACTTTTTTGAACCTGGATTATTATTAAATACATGTTTGAACTGTCTTAAACCCACATCATTAAAATAAAAACGAGCCGTTCTTGCGAAACCAAGGAAAACATCTCAAAAATTATAACCAAAAAGTAGAAAATCAATGTCAGCCTTCACTTCTTATAAAACTTGCTTTAGGATGAGTGTCCTTAGCTCGTTATAAAGAAATAAAGGAGTAATTCCATAACGAAACAACGATTTTATATATTATCCGGAAAACTAAAAGAGACGGATAAAATTCAGTTTGACAGTTACATTCTCTATAAAAAATACTCTGCCAATATATGGGCCCCTAAGCTCACACTAGGTACTATAGTTATAGTGTACGTGTGAGCTAATATAACTAAAAACTGAAATATATTTTATTTAACTCCAGACTAAATTACCTTTTGTTTGATACCACACAAGCCATGTTTTGACTTAAACTCAAATTTTTGAAATCTACCCCCACCCTTAAAAAAACAAAAAACTAAAATGTATTTTATTAAACTCCGGACTCAATTACCTTTCGTTTGATATCACACACGCCATATTTTCACTTAAACTCTAATTTTTAAAATATACCCCCACCCTTTTTTTTTTAAATAAGTTAAAATGTATTTTGTTTAACTGCAGACTCAATTACCTTTCGTTTGATATCACACACGCCATATTTTCACATAAACTCTAATTTTTGAAATCTACCCCCACCCTTTTATTTGGTTTCTGTTCGGTGGATTTTGTTCATTTTTAAATGGGACCATCTCGACCCAAGACCCAGCCTAGGTACCAAATTTCATTAAAATCGGCCAAGCGGTTTTTGAGTTATGCGCGTTGGTCGTTACAGACATACAGACAGACAGACAGACAGACAGACAGACATACAGACAGACCGACAGACAGACAGACAGACGGCGCAACAAAAAAGTTTCAAAATCATCTGAAACGCAAAGATATATAAAAATTTTTGAAATCGGAGCAACTTTTTTTTTCTCGAAAAAATTAGGATCACCATAGCTCACACTACTATAGTATAGTATATGTGTGAGCTAAAAACTATACAAATCTTTTACGGTAAAATTAAATTTTCATAAAATTAAAATTTATAGGCCACCTTTATACGGATTAAGTTGCGGTAAGGTATAAATGACAAAAAAATTTCGATTTAGATTCTGATTTTCTTAAACTAACATGGTAGGAAAATGAACCAATAAAATTAATTAATATACAGGGTGGTTCAGAAGGTTGATTTGATAAAAAGTGTTAAGAGTAAAGCACCTTTGCTTTAAGAGATATCAGAAAAGGTTATTAAGAAAAGTTGTTTAGAATTAAAAGTTATGACTAATCCTCAATTTATAGAAAAACCAACTAAAATCATCTAAACAAGTACAAATTGTGAAAGGCTTTTCCAACGACGACGGCCGAACAGCCCGAAAGCACACCCACCATCTAAACAAGATTTTCATAATCTATCAGAGTTTGCTGATTTTTCTGAAAATTGAGAATCTGCCATAGCTTTTGAATCTAAACAACTCTTCTTAATAACATTTCCCGATATCCTTTAAAACAAAGGTATTTTACTCTTAACACTTTTTATCAAATCAATCTACTAAACCACCCTGTAGATTAATTGAATTAATTCATTTATTTTAACATCTTATTTTGAGACTAAGCAGGAGAAATTCCCAGAAAATCAGAATCTAAATCGAACATTTTTTGTCATTTATACCTTACATCATCAAATCAGCATACTAATGCACCCTGTATATTAATTGATTTGGCTCATTTTTTTACCATCTTAGTTTAAAACGAAGCAGAAGCGATTCATAGAAAATCAGAAAATTTTTTGTCGTTTATACCTTACAGGCACTCAATCCGTAGACACACTGTAAATGGAGTTTTCAAAATTCCCTCTTAGCTGAAAAACTGTAAAGTGTCCATTTAACTTTTAAAATATACGTGACATTTTTGTTTTTATTTTTGGATTAGTAATAATAATAAATCGAAAAAATTCATGGAAAATCTTAGTTAGCAGTTATTCTAGATATCTTACCTTAGTTTTTTATAGTTGAGTCATATCCAAAACAGGGAAAATCCTAGGAAGTTCAAATTGTGAAAGGCTTTCGCGGCCATCGTCCAATGGTGGGTGTGCTTTCGGGCTGTTCGGCACACCCACCATCCTAGGAAGTTATTCGTTGAGAAATCACTGTTTTTATGCCATATGATTAAGACATGGTGAAGTGTGTAACTACACTAAAAAACTACATCACGTATAAGATAAGACGTCTTGACCCCGACACATTCCCGTAAAAAGAGTGCGAATTTATTTAGAAAGTATAGCTGGTTTGTTTACGTGTCATGATGACATTTCGAAATATTTAGGTTATATTTGACGTTTTCCTTTTAAAATAATGTTATTTTTATATAATTTTAATTTTTTTTACCTCTTGTGTTGTTTTAAAATATTTTTGGTTGACGCATTACTGTCACTTAAAACAATTATTTTAATTAATTTTTGCACTCTAACATCTTGTGCCCAATTTCGTGAGTCTTGTTAAAGCGGGGTCTTCACATAACGTTTTACCTTACGTCTTCCCTGTCAGTCAAAAGGGTCAAGTATGACGGTTGAAAGACTAGCGTACACACTTGATAGTTTTAACGTACGTTTTTAGAATAGTTTTTGATACAAAACGATGGTTTTATTGAAAAACAAGGCGTGATCCGGTCAGTTCTCTAGGCGGTCTTCCGTCTTAAATCTCAAGTATAACGTCGGTTTTTCCGTCTACACATAAAGTTTTACTTGATGCGTTGGGACTGAACAGGCAAGACGTAAGGTAAAACGTTATGTGAAGACCCCGCTTAAGGCTAATAGCCCCTGACAAAATATGGCATTTTAGCGTTATAGTTCACATCCGAGATTTAAAAGATATAATACATTTAATGAGAGAAGCAACACACTTGGTATAAAGAGATACGAAACTCCTCCGAACATTTTACGAAGGGGCTCCCCCTTAAATGTGCTTTTTTACCATTTTTTGCTGATAACTCAAAATCTGTCAACTTTCTAAAATTTCTAAAATTTAAATTTTTGTTTTTTCTTGTGGTATTTTATCCTTAAAAAAATATTTTTAGTCAAGACCCCATTGTATATAGTTACAAATTTAAAGATGGCTTACTACGGTGCGTGGTATCACGAGTATGGACGAGCTGAGCGGGTTTGGGCAAGTTTAGGAAAACGCGAGCGAAAACGGTGCGTGTTATCACGAGCAGGAGAAGTTGTAGAGCGGCTTAGGGCATTTTGACATATCGAAACTTGGGTGACTTCACGCCCCCTTTAAAATTCATGCTTTAATATCTCAGCAACCACAATGACTATATGACCCATATAGAGTGGCAACCGGCGAACCTTGCAACATTGAGGGATAGATGGCGCTGAATAAATTCGTCTGGTACGCAATATTTAGGGACTACTAGTACGATTTAGTTACATGTGCGAGTTCCGAGGTTCATGCCTATCATACAAATGCCATTAGATCATAGTAGTTATATTTGAATATTGCGTACGAGACCAATTTATTTCAGCGTCATCTGCCCCTTAATGTTGCAACGCTCACCGGTTGCCACTCTATATGGGTCATATACTCATTGGCAACCAGCAGGGATAGAACAAAAATGTTTTCACTGTTTTTTGTGTTGTTGTTTGTGTAGGGATGTCTAGATTATATGATGTGTAAAAAAAATATGCATTTTCAAAAAGAGAGACAAAAAAATTTCACTGTTGTATTTCTATTGACAGGTAGATTGTGCAATATATTTACATTGTTAGCATATCTTAAAAATCAAACAACTGCATTTTCAATTTTTTTAAATGTTTTTCTGTAGTTTTTCTAAAAAGATGTGGTTTGGCCAACCCAACTACCAACACCATCGTTTGATTGCTGCCAATACGCAAAAGCATATATGTATGAGCAGATAAATAAAATTCAACTTCGACTGGGTGATTTCCATACTCTCTCACGTTCTCCCCCTCCTCTCTAGACCCACCCTATTATTACCTATTATAAAAAATCTAATAATCTAGGTACGTAACAGGAATGGTTTGACTTGATATTTAGTAGACAAATTTTATTGCTGTTGTTAATAGTCCAAGCAAGGTCCACTGGAAGAATCTCGTTATTGCATATACACAATACTCCAATACTCACGGCAACTTTCATTTTGTAAAGCACACATTACGAAATACTCATATAAAAGCAGTGAACATAAGTTTATCTTTCTCTCAGAGCAGCGTGCTAGACTGGTAAATAACAGACATATACTCTCTGTATGTGCACAGCCTACCTATGTATGTATATATCTATTTCACAATATTTGGTTCAAAATCCGCTCATTGTGTAAATGGGTAACCGAGAGTATTGGAATATTATGTATGTGGGTTGTTGCCGCTCTGGCGTCCTTAAGCGTTTTGAGATATTCAAGATGGCGGCCGATTAGGGATTAAAAAATTTAAATTTAGCATATACATTTTAAAAATAAAAATCAAGACTGGCCACAATTAATAGCTATTGGGATCCCATTAAACATAGTAAAAGTACCGACCCGATTTCACTTAATATTGTCAAAATGGTGCCGCCATATAAAATTTTCAATTATTTTATTCTTTATAAGCATTTTACTAACATTACATAAATTTTACGCCATTTTGACAATGTTCCTAAAGGAAAGGAGGTAGAGGTTTTTACTATGTTTAATGGGACCGTAATTGTTATTGATATACATATATATATTTAATTAATTTTTTTAAATTCCTAATCGACCGCCATTCTGAATATCTCAAAATGCTCAAGGGTCAGAGGGGCAAGAACCGGAATCCTAAAATAGAGCGCTTGCTTAAATATTAGGTCAACTATAATAATTAAGTTGAGCAAAAAAAATTGTGTGTGCTTAAGACCACACGGAAGAAGTGTAAACTTCAACAAGGCGAAATTAATAATACTGGCCTTCATCTGCATCATCATATCGCTCGCTGAATGTTCCTCTCACAGTTAGTCGACTCGAGCCGACATCACCCGAATGAGCGTTTACATAGCCGAGCCTGACGGCTCAGTTCAATTCAGTACCCACAAAAATTGCTAAACGCGCCTAAATAGGTTTACACTTCAAAAGTGATTTCTGGTTAGTATTAACTTAAAACTCAATCATTCGAGTTGACCTCATTTAAGTACCTCTTAAGAAGTGCTCTATGGTTCTATTTAATTTTTTGCAAATTTTTAACTTAAACGAGAATCGTTTTCAGTTATAAAATCTAATATAATAAATAAAATATATATAATAAAATACTAGTTTTCATAATTCAATAAAGTAAAACTTACTGAAAATATTATTGCTTAGAAAGTGTAAAAGAACTTGAACATTTGACTATTAGAATAAATGGACCTTCTTGTTTAGGCAAAAATGTGGACGGTATGATGTGTAGTATGCCAGCCGGTATATTGCAAAGCTCCATAACCACGTAACCAGACCTAAAAAAATATATACTTAAATGGTTGCCAACGTCAAACCTGCGGAAATAAGAGGAAATTAAAATCCGCCATTCTTTTACAGATTGACTTTAACAGGCGCGATATAGGCGCGATATGGACCCTAATGGTTCAGTGGGCGCGCGTCCACTTTACGATCAGAGGGTAATAGTTCGATCTCCTGGCTGCCAGTACAAACTCGAACCTAACCTACTATCCGTTTGTATATACAGATTCACCAAAGTAGGGGTAAAGCCTGTCTTGCCGACCTGCTAGGTCATCATGTAGTAGTTTGTGATTGTCCCCTGTATAAACAAACGAAGCCGCCCATGTAATTTGTGTCACTTACTCAAACACATCACGACACTTCCCAACTAACATTTATAGTAGCGGCTACATGTTCTAAAGGCTTTGCTACTTTCTTATAGTAGAAATGTGGTGATCCCAACCAAAATTTGTTACTTTTTAGTTCTAACTACTATTTAGTATCAGGAAATAGTAGATGTTTCGTAAAAACGACCCTCTAAACTACTTCTTAGGATTGTTTCTTGATAGTCGATTCTGATAGTCTTCTCTACCACAATAGGACGTTGCAAAAGTTTTACTTTCTTTTTAGTCGTTATTTCGTAGTCGCCCTGACTTTTATATCCTACTTAATTACCACTAGAAAGTTAAGCTTCATTGGAGTCCCAAACAAGTGTATCCGACAACTACATTATAACTTTAATTTTTACTTCAAAAGTTTGTGTCATCATAGTAACATCTGATGTAACAATGTAGACAAAATAACTTTGTGGATCAACTTTAAAGCCTCAACTTTTACTTTTTTTTAATGTCGATCTATTAAAGTAATCTCTCCTTCCTGTTTCTACTTTGAAAACGTAGACTTTTTGAAGTCGCATCTTTGTCGCACACATCCTTAACCCTACTTTTTGTGGCTCCTTTTATAATATGGGAATATTAGGAATAGTTTTGCAAATATTTTTTTAACTACCTTGAGCAGTCCATTTTTTCGAGCTCATTGCTTGACCATTTTGCAAAACAATCAAAATGCAAAATATTGATCCAAAGTATCGAGTACCGCACCCGGATTTTAAGAATTCCCTGGTCCATGCTTAATCTCCATCCTTAATCTTTTACGCTACTTGTTGCTGTTCTATTCTTGTACTGTCTTTACGGTCCTTCGTGGTTTGTGCTGTGGCACCACCCTATCGCCATCGTAACCCTCTTGTGCGGACTAAACCGAATTCGTTTATCTATGCCTCTTGTGCTGACGTGTCGTGTCTCACTGTGATTCATTTTATGTGTTGAGCTTGGGTCAATAATTCTTTTTGGTTTTCTTCATATTTGTGCTGTTGTTAAAGCTTGGTTTGAAGTGAATAAACTTAAATTTGTGCTGTGTTACATTTTAAAAAACTCTTTTTATTGGCACTTCATTTATTGTTCTAATGGAATTTAATTTATCTTGTTTTTGTTTTAAAACCTACCACAAATTCACGCTCGTACATAACCTATAAGCAGTGGTGTTGTTGTTGACAGAAATGGCAAATGACAAGTGGCGACACCCCAATAACTTGAGGGTAGTAGTTATACTTATCGCGTGGTTCCTATTACTCTGTAGACGTTTTTTAGTGGCGAAAGCTAGTTAATAATACGTTTCTGCAACGAAGGAGTAGAAATTCGAGTGTGTTATCTAGAACTAAAAAGGAATGCCGACATAAAAGTCGTAAGTGACACGTTGTTGTAACTTAGGCTCACTTTCAAGTAACCCTTTCGACTATCAGGGAATATAGTTTGGGACGCCATGTTTTTATTTAAGAAAGAAAATTTAATATTTTTGTTGTCGTTTTATGAGCTCATATTAAAGAGCTATACTATTTTAGAAACAAATTAGTTGAAGCTTACCAAAAATGCTCTTCTTAAGCACCATTTGTTGGAGTTAACTGTCGATTATGAAAACATAACCTCCAAAATCACAACACAAAAATTCCATCAGCTACCAGAAAACGGCTCAATTTTACGGGCGCACCGGTTTTTTGCAATATATAT
Source organism: Aspidapion aeneum (assembly GCA_963576565.1). Classification (NCBI taxonomy): domain Eukaryota; kingdom Metazoa; phylum Arthropoda; class Insecta; order Coleoptera; family Brentidae; genus Aspidapion; species Aspidapion aeneum. The sequence continues at coordinate 97,385,350 of OY755044.1, read as the reverse complement.
AATGCATGTTATACAAAAAACTTTGCGTCGCACTCGAATTTTGATCCTCTGCTCGTAAATTCTCACACTTTTGGATAACATAGTATATATTATAACCATAACCAAACAAAAAAACTAAGCGAGTCTGTTTACTGTTGTGTCCACCATATTGTGTAACAATTCTACCAAAAAGAAACGATTATATTATTTGCAACTACATCGCAACTTTTATGCCATTACGGAAAAAAAGCAGCCTCTACGACGTAGTAGATACCTGGCTACGACGTAGTAGTGTAGTTGTTACTACAGTGACTTTAAACACTTGGCCAAGTAGTTATAACCAGAAATTGGTTCCCCACTTAGGGAATTATAATGTCGCTGTATGGTATACTGAGACGTAGCGGGAGTACGTTGCGGTTACTTTTAAGAAATTCTTTCTAGTTGGGGTTTCGTCGTTACAACTTTAAATGTTTGTTGGGTTATAACTTTGACTTTGAATTGATGCTAACGTTTCAATAAAAAATAGTAATTCAGAGATGTATAAAAACATTTTGAAATAAAAAAGGCACCACTTATCAGTAAGAAACCACTGATAGATTCATTTTTTTTGTTTTTTAATCAACTACACATACACCACATTACACAACAACCTACACCACTTTAGGACACTTATTGATACTAAAGCTGCAATAAAAAATAGCAAGCAAGTGATGTATAAAAACGCTTTCAGAGACCACTGCTAGATTTGTTTTTTATGTTTTTTTTTAACAACACATACACCACATCACGGCACTTATTGATGCTAACAAAATAGAAACCCAGTGATGTATAAAAACACTTTGAAATAAAAAAGGCACCCCTTAGCAGTAAGAAACTACTGGTAGATTCGTTTTTTATGATTTTTAATCAACTTCACATACAACACATCGCACAAAATTACATACACCACATCACGACACTTATTGATGTTAACGCTGCAATAAATAATAGAAACTCAGTGATGTATAAAAACACTTTAAAATAAAAAAAGCAACCCCTAGCAGTAAGCAACTACTGCTAGATTCGTTTTTTTATGTTTTATAACCAAATATACATACATCACATTACACAACAATATATACACCGCATTACGACACTTATTGATGCTAAAGGTGCAATAAAAAATTGCAAGCAAGTGATGTCTAAAAACACTTTGAAATTAAAAAATACACCCCTTAGCAGTAAGAGACCACTGTTAGACTTAATAAAAAATAGTAACTCAGAGATGTATAAAACATTTTGAAATAAAAAAGACACCACTTATCAGTAAGAAACCACGGCTAGATCCCTTTTTTTTGTTTTTTTTATCAACTAGACATACACCACATCGTACTACAACACATACACCACATCACGACACTTACTGATGTTAACGCAATAAATAATAGCAACCGAGAAATATATAAAAACACTTTAAAATAAAAAAAGGCAATCCCTAGCAGTAAGCAACTACTCGAAGATTCGTTTTTAATGTTATTCCAAATACACATACACCACATCGCACAACAACACATAGACCACATCTGTTTGATTTGCTTGTTATGTTTTTTTAACCAACTACACATACACTACATCACACAACAACACATACACCACATTACGACACTTATATGCTAAAGCTGCAATATAAAAAATTTGTGTGTGCTTAAGACCGACTTCACCCAAATGAGCGTTACATAGCCAAGCCTGACGGCTCAGTCCAATTCAGTACCCACAAAAACTGCTAAATGCGCCTAAAGAAGTTTACAGATACACAACATCGCACCAAAACACATCACGCTAACGCTTCAATAAAAAAAAAACACTTCTCAGCAGTAAGAAACTACTAGTAGATGTGTTTTTTATGATTGTTAACCAACTACACATAGACCACATCGCACAACAACACATCACGACACTTATTGATGTTATTGCTGCAATACAAAATAGCAACCCAGTGATAAATATTTTGAAATAAAAAAAGGCACCCCACCCTTTATCAGTAAGGAACTACTGCTAGATGTTTTTTAATCAACTACACATACACCACATCGCACAACAACACATACACCACATCACGTGTTAAGGATATTGCCGTATACGATCTTATAATTTATGAAATTGTCAGTGTTGTTGTTTTATAATTTAAATACTAAATATTGAATAAGATATCATTTTATTCGTGATGCCATAGAAAATATACAATTTACAGTTGAACATGTTTCTACAAACAAAATGGTAGCCAAAGGACTGACAAAACAAAAACTCAATACCTGCATTGATCGAGAAGAAGTGTTAAGGATATCACTATATACTATCTAAACTTCCTTATATTTTATGAAGTTGATGGTGTTGTTGTTTTATAATTTAAATATGGGTGTGGGTCAAAATATTTTTAGCAAAATATATTTCGTTAATTTGTAGAAACACTAGTTCGACACTGCATCTACGTTCAACATCTTTAACATCCCGACACTTATTAATGCAAACGTTTTAATAAAAAAAGCAAAACAGTGATGTATAAAAGTATTTTGAAATAAAAAACGGCAACCCCTAGCAGTAAGCAACTACTGCTTGATTCGCTTTTTTTATACCTGGACCTGCTTATTTAAAATGCGTCATATTATAGTAATAGTGATAGAAAAAACCAAAATAAAATAGAACAAGTAGAGGAATATATATACCTGGGACAAATTATTGAACTGAAAAAAGAAAACTAAATAGCTGAAAGCAAGAGAAGATTGGTCTGGGCAGCATTCGATAAATTAAGCTACATATTAAGAAATAAAAAATATCCTCAGTACCTCAAAACGAAAGTGTATAACCAATGTATCCTTCCTGTACTTACCTATGGGTCCCAGACCTCGACATTTACAAAATCAAACATGGATAAGGTAACAACAGCCCAAAGATCAATGGAAAGACAAATGTTACATGCAAAGCTGACAGATAGAAAAAGGAATGAATGGATAAGACATAAAACAAAAGTAAGGGATGTCAGTGGAGAAGTAGCGAAATTAAAATGGAAATTTGCCGATCATAATATCAGACAGAAAGACGATTGGTGGAACAAATGTATTGTAAATTGGAGGCCTTGCAAAAATAAAAGAAATAGGGGAAGACCCCAAATGAGATGCGCGGACGATTTGAAGAAACACGCGGGAACTAGATGGATGAACACGGCGACAGACAGAGAAAAGTGGAAGATATTGGGGGAGGCCTATGTCCAAAGATGGATTGAAGAAGGCTAAATAGATAGAATAGATCGTTGTTTATGTCAAAGACCATTTATGTGTTAGGTCCTAACCGAACCAAATATATAGGAACTTACTAACTATAACACTAACCAGCGACACGCTTACAGTCATATTACAAACGCCTAAACGTAATATAGAGTGCGAAATATAGGGGGGTAACAGTCCGCACTATGTGTATATTTAATACCTATGATGACCGATTCGTTTTTAGTAGGCTTAAAACTTGCCGACGGTATTTGGTCACTAACATACTAATCCTCTTGCCTCCCAATATAAAACGTGAGCAAAATAAGTGTTGAACAAAGGAATAAAATTATAAAAACCTAAATATTAAAAATTGGATTTTTGCCCCACCGGGTGAGGCAAGAATCCGCATTCTGCATCCATGCACTTAAAAAGATAATTATAATTTGTTGAAAAACAGAAAATGTTAAGAAATTTATCAATAAACAAATCATACCTACCTGTGGGCAACAAACTAGAAAAGGAGAATATAAAGCAAATTCGTATAGTTTAGTAATCAATATAACAACAGTCTGTGGCAAAACTTATTCACCGGTATTTAGTAAAGGGTCTAAAGTTCTAGATCTAAAAGTCTAGATTTTGGTTGAAGGCTTAACTCATAGATTTTAATATTAATATAGTTTGTTTATAAATACGTTGCAACATCCACCATCATTTTTCGTTGTAGCCATGACATTATATCCACACAAAACTTAAAAATAAATAAAAAAGCATAATATTTTGGTTTAAAATTGGTAACTATATTTAAACCTCCAAACGTCACTAGGAGATGTCCAATAAAAACGGTGTTAGTCAGTGTCAGCTGTCCGCTATATTTTATATGTTAATTATTTAGACAAGTTAGCGATGATTAAACCATATTTTCACTGAAAAAGGATTCTAATCTATCTTGCGCTCTTTACAATATTTAAATATTGATACGTATTTAATACGGTAATGCATTTAGAGAGATGGTTTTAAATTATGTATGTATTATTAAGGCTTGAAAGTTTACGTAAATATTTTTTTATCGATTGTGGATTATTTTTATAGTTTTTCGAACCTTAAACCACCCTTTAGAAGTGGTACTACAGTTTGAGACATTTTCTTACCGAAATCCTATGTCCGTGCAGGATTATATTTCCAAAAAATAACATAATGTTCCAAAAATTTGATTTGGTTTTTATTTATTTCTAAAGTTAATTTAATTTGAGATAAACCTCAATGAGAAATCCTGACTATGCTATTGCACTTTGGCGTGAACCAAATGTTTGCAGAAATATACTAAAACCGGTCGAGGTCAAGTCTATAGAGAGTACTTATACCCTGGTCTAAATGCTAAGTTTTAAGATCTTAATAAATTCTAAGTTCTTGAATCTAGTGGAATCCCCTTATAGTTTCCTTAGAACGTATCCTAACACAGTATGAAGCAGTTAAGGAATATTTTTCAAAATTCACAACCAAATGGGTAAAAATCCGCACAAAGGGGCAAAAATACGCGCGGAATTTTACCACACAATTTTTTTTAAAGCAAGCCCTGGTGTAAACAGATATAACCTAAACTAAATATTTGGACCAACAAGATCAGCGGAGATAAGGCGATAACCCACCAAGCGTAACAAGAAGTTGCTTAAAAACTCTTACCTGTATGGGCCAGACATCTTTGATCTAAACGGTGCAGTGACAGTATCGTCTTTTACTTGCACTATCACAGCTTCAAGACCAATTTGAAATTGTTTAGGACCCTTTAGTTCTATCAATATCTGATTATTGTTTGAAGTTGATTCTAATTCTATTCTAATTTTGGGGTTGCATTGGTAGGTGAGTGCATGATTTGGACATCCACCTGCCGTCGATTCTCTCCACTCACCAGTAAGCTAAAATTTATTAATAAACATCGAAAAATCTCTCTCAGTCAGAGATACCGAAATCTAGTGAGATCGCTTGATAGCCAAGTTTAAATAAACAGTTATTTACACTTTGATCTTAATTATTTTTACGAAATACCATTTTCGAATAGTTAGCCTCTTTTTCTATGAAATTATTTTCTTATGATTTCACACATTTTCTAAAGGATTTGAAAAATATTGAGTTTTAAAGTAGTGAAATCTGTGGAATAATGTTCGAAACTGACTTTCACGATACCTATTCCTGACCAATTTTAAGCTTTAAAATTTTTTAATTTTTCTTTTGAAATGAATAAATTTCTATATTTATGACTTGATTTCTGGATACAACTCCATCCCTGGTGGGTTTGTGTTAGTTTTTTTGTAAGATTATTATATCCATTTTGTACAAGTAAACTCTTATAATGGACAGTGAAAGCAAGATGGTTACTTTTTATTTTTTGTTGCTTTTTGTATTGAGAAAAAGGGGCTTTTACTAGTTATGAGAGGAGGGTAGGGGTAACTTTTTGCACTCAATAGATTGTGATACTATTGTTTATTTATTTCTTATACTTATATATCTATGTATTATAGTTACATAATTGCCTTAATACCTGATTTGCTAATAAATGCATGCTTTTTCGAGAAACAGAGTAGGTGGTTATTTTTAAGAACCCGTGCGTAATTTCTACCAAATTCCAGCTCTCTAACATTTTTCAAAGTCGGGAATATTAGTTTTACCATTGCTAAGTTTTACATAACTTTACATGTATAGGGGACTGAAGTAAATTAAAAGTTTGGGTCTTTAAAAGTTTTTATTAGTTTTGTTATAATTTCTATCAGTCTGTTCAGTGGCGTATATAGAAAAAAGTTTCGGGGTGGGCCCGAGGCAGTTTTGGGGGGGGCCGAGACCCCATGAGGGCGTATTTTATGCTATTTTATGTTTTTATTCATGAAATATGTCGAAAATATCTAAAAAAATCTTAGCTTCGGGGGGGGGCCGGGCCCCCCAGGCCCCCCTATATATACGCCAGTGAGTCTGTCAAATCTCAGCTCTGTAGCGTTTCTCGAAGTGAGCAATGTTAATTTTACATTTAAGCAAGGGTTTTACATAACTTTACATGTATAGGGGAGGAGAGTAAATTAAAATTAAAAAACAATAAAATAAAACATTATTGTTACCCCTCAATATTTGTGTTGTTCGATTTATTCATTAAATTTTTGTACGCTCGTGAAATTCTAGTTTTGGTAACTGCCATAAAGAACAAACGTTTTACTTTAGAAATTAAGTATTTACCTGTTTTTCTTCAATGTAGGGATCTCTTAACTCTGATAGTTGAAAAGGACAAGTTGCGTATGCTCTTAAGGTGTAGTAAATAGTTGTAGATTTTTCATACTGCGATACGACAATCGTGTAATCTCTACTAGTTTCTGGTGTTAAAATAATTTTGACTAGATAGTGAGGGCTGTTAATTTTGATTCCATCAATGTAAGGAGGTGGGTCGTCTATAAAATTAAGGAAAATTTTATTAGTCCTTATACCGTTTTCGATCAGCACTGCTCCCGACCGCTTAGAAATCGCTCCTTGCCGGGCTAGATCTCTGTGAGATTAACTGCAAACTGATCCTTGATTGATCAAAATCCTAAATGAGGCATTCTCAGCGGGATCTCTAATCGAGTCACTGTCACCACAAAACTTCAAAATTTTTGTTTTTAGTTTTAAAAACGCTGCAAATACCTCCATTTCTTGATTTAACAACAAGAAATCCTATAAATATTTTTCTTCGTCTTCAGAATTTGCGCGAATAGTGTGAAGCAGCCCCAGGATTTCGTGAAAACTGAGCGAATATTTTCCCTGGTTGCAGTTACAAAAATCTTAATCTCCTTTTAAGCGTCAGCGTTTTAGTCTACATAGCTTTGATTACAACCGTGTTATTGATGTAAATTAAATAATTTCTTACAGTAGTTATATATTGATAAAATAAAGTATCTATTGCATGTCGTCATTTTTATTTAATTCACACAAAAGTTAAATTTATAATATTAAATTCTAGTCCATGAATTAATATATGAGCAAAGGTTTGTATTGTAAAAAAAAACGATTCAAGGTCAATTTTTTTCCACGAATTTAAGCAACAACCGATATTTAACATAAATACATTTTGACAGGGGCTATTAAAAAACTGCTGCAACAAGAATGATCAAATTTAGCATAAATGATAAGATGGTAGAGTGTAAAAATGTGAATGATAGTAACAGTCACGGTAGTTTTGATATACAGATAAAATAAGGTCCTTACAAAGATAATTAACGCCAAATTTCAGAAAAAATAAATGTTATCAAATACCAAATTGCAAATAATGCAAGGACCTAAAACCATAAACAACAAGTGAAATTAAAGAACGAAGAATTAAAACAAAGTTTCTCTTCGGTCCGGCCGAAAATTACATTGGCAATCGCCCATTGCGATCAGAAATTTTAACACACGGAAAAGGATCTCATGTTTTCAGACGTTGATACTTTACGTCTAATTTGAGTTTTCATACCTTTGACAGTGGGAAAAAAGAATTATAAAAATCAGTTGAATTGGCTTGGTCGAGTTAATACCCGGAGGATTTCTCATTCTTGTATTGAGACACTACACACATGCATCTTTGGTGGCTTAATGAAATAGCGTTTGTGTACAGAGCAAGAGATCCGGGTTCGAGTCCCGGCCGAAGAGAAACTTTGTTATAATTCTTCTTTCTTTAATTTCACTTGTTGTTTATAAATAAATATTACTTACATGGATAATATACCTTCTTTCCATTTTTATATATAAAAACCGTAATAAACTCCTTATTGTTTCTAAAATCTTCGATGTCGGTAATATGTCTGCTAAGAAGAATCCACACCGCACCCGCTAATCCGGGAGAAATATTTAAGGAAAATTGTGGGTTTGCAGCGCATGTGTAAAGGTCTTTAACCGGCCCAGTTCCAGCTGACCACATTCTGAAAGTAAATAAGCAAGAAAAAATAATGATGAGCAACATTTATCGTTCTCTAAAAATAAAAAAAGAAACAATAAAATCTTTGAAGTAATATTGAAACTTCGTTAAAATCTTTGCTTTAAACCACTGAATCTGAACACACAAAAGACCATGAAAGACAAAAAGATTAGAGTACATATATTTATAAGGCTTTATTTAAAATAGTGAATAATTAATTTTAAATCTTAGTTAGAATTATTTCAAATGCATTTAGTCATTTTATGGTAAGAGAAGGTATTATTTTCGACAAAATTTTTTTTCTTTGAGATAACATCGAAAGTGTGTAGTTTGGATCTATTGTGAATTATCTTAGCAATATATGTATGCGTATGTGTGTGTATGTAAAGAGTTGATTAGATTTTGGTCAAAATCCACTAATGTCAATTTTGTACTTTTTTGACAGTTTACAAATTGAAAAACTTCTTAACGGAGCATCGCATCAATATGGAATATTGGAATATAGTAGAATACGTTTTTCTGAATAATTTATGTTATTACTAAAAACTTTGTAGGAGCTTCCGTTTCTGAGATATTTGCAAAAACTGTTTTCAAGACTGTTATAGCGTTCACTTGGACTGTGCTACTGGGCTAGGAAGGTATCAGATCCGTCATGGATCCATTTATTTATATTGCATATAAGCAAGTTAAACTGTTTTGAAGGCTGGTATAGCGTGTCTATCTCAAACAATATTTAATTTTGACACAGAGAATACCTTCTGGTCACTATGCAAAATAGTTTTATGCAATATTTATTATAATATTCTACAGATCCTTGTTAAACGTGCGGGGGGGGGGGGGGCAGCGTTGCCCGCTACGCCACTGCACTGCATTAGCTTCAATCAAAACAAAATAAAAACGCACCAACCTGAGTTGTTTTTGATTATTACAATAATCTAAAATATCAAAAAAATTATATCTCCACAAAAATTACAAACAAATTTCTGCCATTATACAGGGTTACTGGCAATTCGATACATTCTCTTGGGAGAGGTGGTGAAAAGTAAATTTAACCCTAATATGCATTATGCAAAAGTTAATAGTTTTTAGATATTTAAATTTTTTTGTTTTTCCCCAAATATCTGAAAAACTATTAACTTTTACCACCTCTCTTATTATATCCCCAAGAGAATGACCGAATTGCCAGTAACACAAGGAAAAACATTTTAAAAAGGTTCGGCAGGTATAAATGACTTACTGATGAATACAATAGGTGTATTTAAAGAGCTGAGGGTTCCAATTCATATAAAACACGTCAAAAAACTTCAGGACGCTTTCGTAATCGATCCAAAACACACCATTGTCGAATTCGGCAGCACTATACGGATCGTAGTTTAGAAGCCTCTGGAGCTCGGAAGTCCAATGGGATGTGTCTAATTCGGAATAGTTACCTCGCCATCGAAGATGTGACCAAGGGTTTTTCAGTTTTAGAAGTTTAACCTAATCAAATGTAAAAACGTTTTATGTTATAAAAATAATTTTTTTGAAAGGTTTAAAATTGTCGGTAGGCGTTAAAAATCAGGAAACTTGGTTAACTATAGTGTTCGCATTAATTGATTTGGACTCAAATCTAATCAGCTCGTTACAGTGTGGAACACTATTTTTTAATGAAAATCTCATGAAAATTGGTCCAGCGGCTCTGGAACTATCGTGGATCGGACAGACAGAGATACATACACACGCATACAGAAGTTTGAGGTAAATCAGTTTATAAATTTGAAAGTCCGCCATTTTCAATTTTCTTTTAGGATTAAAAATCATATTCAGCAACCCAAGACATCCCAAAGTGCCGAATTTTAATCCAGTCCACCATTTAAATAAACAAATTAAAAACTGTTGAAACAATTACCAATGGGAATATCATGAAACAACAACTCTCGCAGCGAATTAATTGTCCCCGCGGAAAATCGGACAGCGACCTCAAACAGCTGAGCGCTCGCTCTGGAGAAGCCTATCATTGTATTTTGTTTTTATATTATAGCGACGCAATGACTATTTTTAAAACCAATTCACGGCGGCATATCGAGCCAGATGAAAAGAGTGTGATATCTTTGACGGAAGTATGAGAGGTAAAAACAAATCCGAAACCACATCAAACCCGATTTTGTCCTTGGATGGACATAATGCGTTTTGATAAGTTGCTCCCAATTAGCACCACAACGTATCACGAAATTAAAAACAAATTTGGCATAAAAAATTTTGCTTACTTCATTCACAGTTCGCACATCCATCACAGCGTAGGCATGAGTTGCAACCAAGCCGCTTCTCTCAGCTTCAACGTCCGAGAGCTCCCCCGTTGCCACGGTAACTAGGACGTCTCCTTTGGCTAAGCGCGTTTCGAGGATGTTGAAAAGAGTGTCCTTGTTAAAGTCTGCTTCATTTAGACGGATGCCAACGCGCTCAGGTATCCATCCTGTTAGAGCGTGAAGATCAATATTCTGTATTTAGAAATGATTAAATTAATGCATGCACGCATCACAGAAATAGAAAAATAAATAGAACGCATGTCAAACTGTGCATCTTCGAACATTAAACCCTGTAGAAGCAGCATGCTTTCTTATTGATTGAGTCTAATATTTACAAAGGGGCCAGGGGGGAAAATAACTCAAATTACCACGTTTACATAATGTGATAAGACAACTAAAAAGGCATAATTAAATAAACGGTATTTTCTCTAAAAATTAACATTATATCATTCAATAAATTAACAGTGCGGCAACCTCGCCAACAAGGGCGTGGTCGATAACGTACTGTCACTTGTTGTTGATGGCCGTCATTGTATTTTGAATCGATGTGGACTAAAAGGTGATCCGTAGTAAAAAGCCTAAGATTTTATAATTTTTTTATTGTTTTTATGCGTTAAAGTCATTATGGTAAAAAGTGCGAGGTATGTAAAACATCCTATGCCGTAGAAAATAAACGGTCCTTTTACAACTAAGTACACACCTTATTTATCGGTAAACAAAACGTAGTTAAAGCTGGTTCTTAAGTTTGCACATTATTTTAAATGTATTATACCTGCACGATTTCGTATTATTACTGTTACGGGTTCCCAACGACAAATAAATCTCGCAAACGTCAAAAAAACGATATGTCAATTTATTTCGACAATTATGTACAAAAAACACGCACTTAAACTCAGTAATAACTTGCTAATAATTCACTACTTTAATCGGCCTATTAACTTCGTGTTAATATCTAGCGATCACTACCGTTCGTTAACTTTGACTGACTCGATGCGCGATGTCCGGCCCTATATATAGGGTCGTCGAACTCTCCGGAATTATTCATCCTTGTTCGATTTACGAGTATTCTAGTTTCTTTTTGAAAGTCCGCGTCCTAGTACGAGTGTGAGTCATAGATAACGCAACTAAAACCCAGACTAAGAATACAATCATAAGATAAGTCAACCTAATACTACACTAAACCTAAATAAATTCTAACTATAAAATAAAAATAACTTAAATTTGTAACATTATTATTGAGATTCAAAAAATAATACATTTGCCACAATAGAATTTTCTGGTTTAATGCTGTATTATGGTTTGTACTATTTATAAGATTTACAAATAAATCATTAAATATTTAGGAATGTTTTCAAATTGACTTGACAACAATGTCTGGAGATCATTTAGTCAAACAAACCTGCCTATGGTTTGAGGTTATGCTGCTTCTAGTAGTTCAATGTTCTAAGGTTTAAACAGAATAACAAGCATGATTTCAAAGGAGGCGGTATTGAACTAAACTGATGGTAATCAAATGAAACCAATGATCTCACTTAAAAATATTTGACAGAGTGTCACCGATTATTTTCTCCGGCGACCTCTAAGAGTGATGGCTTATACTACGCTTGAAAGGTATGCTAAAGCCTGCCCACGCAGTTTTCATGATCCAGTGAGCCTAATAGGCTCAGCCTATATGCTTGTTCAGGATAACGAGAGGTATCCGCTTGTACTTAAAATCTGTGAAAAAAATGGCGGGTAACGTTACGTGGCCTGTATTAGAGGTAGCACAGTATTTATCTATTTTTTTAAATCTATGGTATGCATACACAATGTATCTGAGAATAAAATTACTTATAGGTATACAGGGTGTTTTCGACTGTGTCGGCACTACTGCTAACTTTGCTTTTATTGGAACTACAAAGTCGGTCAAATTAACAAACTAGTAGCATTTCTAGGGATGATTCAGGATATACAAATACACGGTATACAGTGTGTCCACGGATTGAGTTCGAGTAAGGTAACAAAATGTCGATTTAGATTCTGATTTTCTGGGAATTGCTTCTGCTTGGTCTTGAACTAACTTGGTAAGAAAATGAGCCAAATCAAAAAATTTTTTTTGTCAATTATACCTTACCCGAAGTTAATCCGTGGATACACTAGCTGCGTTCGGTATTTGCATCTCAGACCAAGGCCAACACAAAAATAGAGGCCACGACCCTGAAAAAATCAGCTGTTCTCCCGGGGCTGAACTTTACATTGGGTCTTATGGGAGGTCAGACGTTTTTTTATGATATTTTCAAAATGGCACTACAGATTTCCGCAAAATTTCACTGAAATATTCTCAGACACCATCCCGATATTCCACCAAAGGTTTGTAAGGAAGCAACATGATTAAAAGGTTAAAATCTTCAAGATGCTATTTTTAATTCAAATTACCCGCCATGTACCACATGCCAACTGTTATATTTGACATGTATTTGACTTTGTCATATGTGATTGTCACATTCGCTTCTCCTTTAAACTTAATTTTTGTGTGAGTTAATGAAGCGGCTATGAAAAATTAGGGCTTACTATACATTTAAAAAAAATTGTTCTGCCAGAATAAAGTAAAAACAATCTCAAAAACGGCTTTATTTAAAAAAAAATCAAATATCCATGAACCGTCATTCCAACTTCAATATTTTAAAGACAATCAGCTGTGTCGTAACGTGACCATCAAAAAAAAATCAGCCCCGGATGTGACGTCAACAAAGTGGAGGATCGTGGCCTGTCCATTTTGATAGCCCTGCTCAGACTAGACGGATTTTTGGTGACGTGATTACAGATTAGTCTGAGCAAATTGGAATTAACGAACGATCCAGATCAAATCGATCAAATTTTTATAAATGGTTATAACCTTAAATATAACCAAAAATATTATATACATATTGCAACTCACGCCCAGCTATAATTTTGACAAAATTTTCCTGTGATATCGGAAATTTATATAATTTGTTGTCTTTAACATCAAATAATCCGATTTCAATCTATTTACATAAAAAAATTATTTTTGTAAACAAAACAAATACACAACATACGTCACAATCTCAGATTATCTACCTCCACTAGATCTAGATGGAACTAACGAACGATTTCGATCAAAAAGATTAATCCGACGTTAATACCGAACGCAACAACTGTATAAGCAACGCGGCCCAAAACGCGTTTTCGCCGCGTATTGCGTTATGTAGATGGCAAAATAGCGAAATTGACATGCAGGCTAAAGTTTAATGTTATTCCACGATCGGCGATAAGTGTCAAGGAATTAACATATTAATTTGAAATTTTGCAAAAATGTACGCTTGAGTATGGCTAAGAAGCACCATAAAATTGGGCAAGATAAGAGAAATTAAAGTGCCTCATTTTGGGGCTTTTCTCAACTCGTGCTGGGCTCCATTTTCAACAATGTTTCAAGTAATTACTTTAAAACTACTCAATCGATTTAAACCATTTTGAACCCGTGTAGGTCAAACGTCCTCGACAACCGTTTAGTCAGTTTTTAATATTAGTATTTAGTTTTTGAGTTTTGAGGATTTTTCAAAAATATGGAAAATTTTTACAATCTTAAATAGTGCATCGACCAAAATTTTTATTAAATACCAAGCAAACGTTTTAGCCTACAATTCTCATTTTTTTTTTTAAATCTATTGGCTAGTTTTAAAGAAATAACTGAAAAGGTTGTAAAAATGAATAAGTTCAAAAAAGCCCCAAAATGAGGCACTTAAATTTTTCTGATCTAGCCCAATTTTACCAATCTTCTTTACTGTATCAACTTGAAATTTTGCACTTGTGTTAATTCCTTCCACACTTATCGCCGATTGCGGAAGCATCATTTAACTATTTTCTCATCTACCTAACGTCACGGAAAGCGAGAATTGACAATCAAGCGTCATGCCTGCTATGTTAGTGAATCGAGAAATGATTAAGATAGTCAAAACAGAAAAACAATTGCATTGTGTATTTGCGCAAAAATTAAGGGCAGTAGTTCTTAGAAACTTTTTTGTATATAAACGTCTTTGGTACCGACTTGTGAAAAATATACTATTTACATATTTTTATTAATGATATGAAAAGAGAGATCGAAACATTTTTAACTATACTTACACTGTTACTTCCAGGAAAATCGTAGCCACCCATAACCTTCATGTATGCTTTCTCCAATAAAGATATCCAAAACTCATTTTTATTACTAGAATATGAACATAATAATCTTCCATACCTATCAATAGGTAAACTGTCATCTATTATTACTTTTCTGGGTATGCCGTTTATATGAAGCTTTATCATATATTTTCCTAAAAAAAAAGAGTCACAATCTAAACTTTATACCGGGTGGGCCAAAAAAAAACCGGACAATTTGGTTTTCATTATAACTTTTAAACTATAAAATCCATTTTAATGGGTCACACTGCATTTGACACAGAATTATTCAGAATTTTGATTAAATATATTTTTTTGTCCGTCACCAAGATCCAAAATGGCGAACGAAATTAAAATGTACCTTCACAGATGCTCGTTTATTCTTATGTTGCGAACATGTTGTAATTATTTTTATGAATTAGAAAAAAGCTGCATTCTTGCCACGCACAACAAGGTATGAATCAGCAAAATCGGTTCTGCGTATAATAATAACATATTAAAATCAGATCAGTAATAATGAATTTATAGAGAAATAATTGCAGACACGATTGGCAATGCAACCGTATAACTTGTAAAACAATCGTTAAAACAAAATCAGATTTTGAGAACCCCTACACCGATTTTAGTAATTTGTACCTCGTTATGCGGGAGAACAGTGGTGCTTTTTTATTTAAAAAAAAATGAAACTAGAACATTTTCGGAAAATAAGAATAAACGTGTCCCTTTGAGGGGTCAAGTATGATTCTGTTTGACATCCTAACTTTTAAGATGGCGGCAAATTTCGATTAAAATCTTTAAAGAACAATCAATTCTCACCACGATTTTTTTTATTTCAGTGAGATCGATTCAGTAATAATGAGCTTGGAGGGAAATGAATGCTGGCAAGATTATCAATGCAATCGTATAATCTGTAAAACAATTTCTGAAACAAAAATAGATTTTTTGAGAACCACCACACCGAACCCGTACCCGAATTTGTACCTCATTGTGAAACTAAAACATTTTTGGAAAATAAGAATAAACACACCATTTTGAAGAATCAAGTATGATTCTGTCCGCCATCATAAATTTTAAGATGACTGTAAACTTTGATTATAATCTATAAAAGGCAATGAATTCTCATAGGATGTTTTTTATTTCATCAAAATCGGTTCAGTAGTAATGAAGTAATAAATGCAGACATGATTGGCAAGGCAATCGCATAATATTCAAAACAATATTTTTTTAGAACCAATGAACCGATTTTGCTGATTCTTACCTTGTTGTGCGTAGCAAGGATACAGCTTTTTTACTGATTAAAAAAATTATTAAAACATGTTTGCAACACAAGAATAAACGAGCATCTTTGAAGTTTGAGTACAATTTAATTTCGTCCGCCATCTTGGATTTTCAGATGGCGGACAAAAAAATATATTTAGTCAAAATCTGATTAGTTTTCTGTCAAGTGCAGTTTGTCCCATTAAAATCGATGGTATAGTTCAAAAGTTATAATGAAAAAAAATTGCCCGGTTTTTTTTGGCCCACCCGGTATAGCAATAAAAACAAAATATTTTTTAATCACAGATTAATTGTGTGTGTGTGTGTGTGTGTGTGTGTGTGTATATGTGTCTGTGGGTGTGCATGTGAGTGGGTGTGTTTGGGTGGATGTGTGTGTCTGTCCGTAACACGATATATCATAAACCGCTGAACCCAGTTTTTTAAAATTTTCAGGTAAAATAGTGTACAATACTTAAAGAGCTGATTAGATTTTCATCAAAATCCTTTACTGCTAACGACAGTTTTTTGATAGTTTAAAAATTAAAAATATGAAAACTTCTTAACGGAGGATCGCATAAATATGAATAGGAGCTTCCATTTCTGAGATATTTACAAAAACCTGTTTTTAAGGCTGATTCAGCACCTAAATTTAGTTTGAAATTTATACTAGCCTGATTTTCAAATTTTAACTTTCCAATCGGAATTCTAAACTTAAATAATTTTTGCAATGTATTGAATGCGATAGTTATTATAATCAGAATGGTAATCAGAAGACGAATAAAAAGATTTGTATTTTTGAATATGGTTTGCTTTACAGATTTGCAAAAATTTTAAAAATCATGTCAAATTTGACATTTTATGACATTGTCTTCCATAACATTCATTCAGATCGTGGTTATTTCTATAGTGTCTACATACAAATTGTATTTTTTCTTGTCGCTTCTTGTAATGACGTGAACGCGATTTGCTAGAATCATGACTATGATCTCGGTGCACACTCTTCTTACGCATTTTATATTTTTGTCGAGAAAAATGACCGCTTTTCTCGTCATAATTTGACGTAAATGGATTGTTTTCACAGTTAATCATTCTTTTTTCGGCGCGTCCTATCTGGTATACTTGTATATGTTTTTTATATATTTTAATATTATAAGGTTATTATTGACAAAATCTGAGGGCTCGGCAGTGCCTCGCCAAGTTCGCGCTGCCGTACCATCTTGTCTTGAAACATTTCAGCCCATACTTGACCTATCTGAAACTCTACTTCGGAATGAGCTACGAATCTCAAACTTTGCACAGTCGTAGATTTTCATAGAGTTAACAAACCCTCCATTTCATGGACTTCCATAAAGTAGTAAAGTAGTTGCGAAATTTCAAAAAACGTCGAAGTTGCCACTCACTGACTTACTCAATCATGTATAGATCATCAAAATTCTACTGTACTTTCAGACATGCTACAAAGCAGACTGAGAATTTGACAGACTGATAGAAATTATGACCAAACCCCTGGAAAAAATCCCAACATTCTAATTTACTCCCCTGTCCTATACATGTAAAGTTATGTAAAAAGTAACATTGCCCACTTCCAGAAGCATTAGAGAGCTGAGCTTTGGCAGACTGATAGGAACTATGATAAAACTATAGGAAAAAATTTTAAAACCCCAAAATTATAATTTACTTCCCTCACCTATACATGTAAAGTTATGTAAAAGTAACATTGGCCACTTCCAGAAACGCTAGAGAGCTGAGCTTTGGAAGGTTGATAGGAACTATGATAAAAACATAGAAAAAAATTAAAAAACCTCAAAATTTTAAATAAGCCATTGCAAAATTTTTAACCAATATTCCTACTTTAAAAGTCTAATATTATCCAAATCCTTAAAAAAAAAAGTGAAATCAAAACAAAAACATTGCATGTAAAAAAAAGCCAAGTACGCGAAAATGGTATTGCGTAATGAGAATTGAGACAAAAGTAAAGCCAAGTTCTCCAATACAAATTTCAAAATGAAAGGTTCTTACTAGTTTGGAAATGTTTTTATAAACTTAGCTATTACGGCTGCAAATGACTCTTAGGCACAGTGCTAAACTGAACATAAAGAAGTTTGGCTGTAATAGCAAAGTTTAAAAAAACATTTCCAAACTAGTAAGAACCTTTCATTTTAAAATTTGTCTTGGAGAACTTGGCTTTACTTTTATCTCAATTCTTTTTACGTAATACCATTTTCGCGTACTTGGCTTTTTTTTACATGCAATGTTTTTCTTATGATTTCATTTATTTTTTAAAGGATTTAGATAATATTAAATTTTTAAAGTAGGAATATTGTTAAAAAATTTTGCAATAGCTTATTTAAAATTTTGAGATTTTTTTCTATGTTTTTTTATATTCTAGTAAAATATTTATTTAAAAAAATTTCAATCCTAAGATAATCACCGGTAGCGCCGAAATTTTGATTGTCGATTTGATCATTTAGCTAAATTAAAATAAATGAATATATTGTTACGGGTTCTCCACAACAATTAAAACTCGCAATTGTTGAAAACGATACGTCAATTTATTTCGACAAATTATGTACAAAAACACGCACTTAAACTTACTAATAACTTGCTAAAAATTCACTACTTTAATACGCCTATTAACTTCGCGTTAACATCTAGCGATCACTACCATTGGTTATCTCTGACTGACCGCCTGGTGCGCGACCCTGGCCCTATATATAGGATCGTCCATCTCTCTCGAACTTTCCGGCAGCCTTCGACGTCCGGAAAGTTCTCGTATTATTGCGACCGCAAGTCACAGATAACGCAACTAAAACCTAGACTAAGAATATAACTTTAAGATAAATCAACCTAATACTACACTAAACCTAAATAAATTCCAATTATAAAATTTAAATAACTTAAATTTGTAACAATATGATGGATCTAATTCCTAACCAATTATAAGTGAACTCCACACTATATCAGCCTTGAAAACACTTTTTATAAATATCTCGCAAACGGAAGCTCCTACGAAGTTTTTAGTAACATAAATGAGAAAAACGTGTTCTACTATATTCCGAAAGCCACATTATTAATGCGGTGTCTCGTTAAGAAGCTAGAAAATTTTATAAATTTTAAACTGACAAAAAACTGTCATTAGCATTAAATGATTTTGCTAATCAGTTCTTTACAATATTGAACACTATTTTGTCTAAAAATTTCATGAAAATCGACTCAGCAGTCTAGGAGCTATCGTGTTGTGGTGCAACGAACTTACGTTACTAAGTGTAAAATGGCTTTAGCCATTTAATTGGGTTATTTATACATATTCAATAATGATTAACAATATTTCTAATAAAGGATTATACAAAAGACATCCGTTGCGAATAGTTATTCTCTACAAACACATACAAATATTACAGCGTTACGGACAGACATACACATATACACGGATAGACGTCACGACGATATTGCTAAAATAGATCAAAATTCAACCAAATACACATTTTCAGCGTTATCTTTAAAAAAAAACTTCGTCAAGAACAATATCTTCTATGATGGTAAAAAATTGAAAAAAGCATTTGGCGAAAAAGCTAACCAAGCATTCTACTTACCAAATGGATTATACAAAGGTTTCCTATCTTTAGACTGCGGGTACATAATAGCAGTTACCAGCTTTCTGCCAAACCTGGCTTCATAAGAGGCACTAACGGCCAAACTGGCAACAAAAGAACAGTCAGAAATCACAGTTTGCTTGATACTTAGATAGTTTGGGGTACTGCCGCTAACTATCTGTGGGTCTGAGCATAGTTCCTCGGGTCGGGCCATTTTGTAAAAGTTTTTGCGCTGTTTGGGAGAAAGAATTAAATGACCATCCTTGTCGGTGAAAGGTATAGTGTATTGGAACCTTAAATAATACGGAAAAACTAAATAATCTAGTTAATTAATGAAAAAATAAATAGATACATGGTGAATCTGATACCTTGCCCTGCACATTAGCACACATCAAGTGAACCCCACGCTATTGCCTTGTAAACAGTTTTTGTAAATACCTCAAAAACGAAAGCTCCTACGAAGTTTTGGTTATAACATAAATTATTGAGAAAAACGTGTACTAACTATCAAACAAGTTTCGTGGCCAATCGGGTAAGAGGGAGTTTTTGTTTCTCTCATATTTTTCCGTGGGTAGCTTGAAAGCTTAACCTCACAAGGGTCCAAGATCTAATGGACACCTAATAAGTGTTGACAGTTAACTGTTTCGTCCTTATGGGACTCCTTAGAACACTTCTTGGTCAATTTGACACTCTTGCGAAGTTAATTAGACGGGTTTGTCTCTTATCCTATGTAAATAGTGAGAAAACTCTCGCAAGAAGCGCCATCTACCGAGATACGAGAGAAACTAGAACAAAAACAGGCGAAAATAAACTGCTATACATATCGATTAATGAAAAGATCGATTACAAATAAAAAGAAACAAATCATCCGTGACCTACGACAGCTCTTCTGCCTTTCAGACCAGATCAACACTGATTGCGTTTTTACCCGCCATCAGACACGTAAGCGTTAATCAGCGGAATTATTAAGCCAAATAATACTAGCAAATGTAAAATTGTGTGAGTTTAAAAATCAAACAAGTTTCGTGGCTAATCGGGTAAAAGGGATATGTAAAGCAGTTTATTTTCGCCTGCTCTTGTTCTAGTTTCTCTCGTATCTCGGTAAATGGCGCTTCTTGCGAGAGTCTTCTCACTATTTACATAGGATTAGAGACAAAACCGTCTAATAAACTTCGCAAGAGTGTCACATTGACCAAGCAGTGTTCTGAGGAGTCCCATAAGGACGGAAAGAACCGAACCGACCACATTTTAGGTGTCCATTAGAGCTTGGACCCCCGTGAATTTAAGCTTTCAAGCTACCCACGGAAAAATATGAGAGAAATAAAAACTCCCTTTTACCCGATAAGCCACAAAACTCGTTTGATTTTTAAATTCACAGGGACTAAATTTCACGTTTGTTCTTGTACTAACTATATTCCAAAACCGCATATTGATTTGCAAATTTTTAAACTGTCATTGGCATTAATGGATTTTAACGAAAATCTAATCAGCTCATAACAGTACTGTACACTATTTTACCTGAAAATTTCATGACAGACATACACAAGGACAGACATCATGTCGATATTGCTAAGATAGGTCAAAATACACCCAAATAACACACTTTCAACAATCTCAAAAATTTTCTTGTCGAAAACAATACCTTCTCTAGCCATTGCTGTGCGAGGTAGGATGGTAAAAATATTTAACTTACATAAATTGCAGTATTACTAACCTTTCTTTAAGGTCCACACTCATAAAAGGAACAAAATCTCTTCCATTTATGTTTGATGTATGTAGTAAAACAGCTTTTTCCGTATCTGTGTAGGTATCTTGACCAGTAACCTATAAATTTTGAAAATCATTTTTTCATTTCAAAAGTTGTATTATAGATAGAAAATAAATTTTGGATATTCACTTTTTTGCAAAATTTCGCTAAAAAAGTGTAAATTTACAAACATTTTGCAGAAAAGTGTGATTATTTTTTGAAATAGTTTGAGTTTTTTTGATTGATGGGAATCCATACTATACATATACAAAATTTGACCATTTAATTAGATGCAGAAAAAAAGTTGACATAGGGTCAAAATATTAACGTGTAAATCCCTAGATACATGACAAAAAAAAATTCACTGTATATAAATCATAAACATCAATAAAAGACTCCGTTTATTGCATTAGAAAACTTAGCAGAAATATAAAAAAATTAGTTCGAGTTATGCCAAGGTAATTTAACGGTGATAGATAAAAATGTATTTTACACAAAACACAAATATTACATTTATGTTATGTTCTAGTGAACATAAAGCTATTTTGAAATAAATGGATCCATGACGGATCTGATACCTTCTTAGCTAGCCTATTCGCACACTTCAAGTGAAGCCATGATATATCAGCCTTGAAAATAGTTTTTTTGCAAATATCTCATAAATTAAAGTTTTTGTTTATAATACAAGTTATTGACCAAAATGTAGTCTACTGTATTCCAAAAACTTTATATTGATACGATGGTCCGTTAAAAAGTTAGAATTTTTTTAACGTTTTAATTGTTGAAAAAGTCATTAGTCATTAGCATTAATGGATTTTGACCAAAATCTAATAAGAGTGTCGAACACTATTTTACCTGAAAATTTTATGGAAATCGGTTCAGCGGTTTAGGAGCTATCGTGTTACGGACAGAAATAATATATACAGGGTGTTCCTTAAGGGTTTGCGAATATTTAAGTAGGTGATTCTACATTAAAAAATAATGATAATTTGTCGTATAAGCTATGGTCGACAAATGCCCCGTTATAAAAATACAGGGTGTTAAAGTTTTCAAAAAAAAATTGAAATTTATTAATAATTTCGAAATCATTAGGGATATTTTATTTAAATTTGGTACATAACTATAAATGTCTAAGGCGCATATTTTCCAAGAAGAAAATGATTTTTAACTTCGACAGTGGCGTGCGTACGGGCACTAGCTTTTTTATTTTTTTAGAAAAAAATAGTACGCCACTGGTTTTTTTTTAAGTTTTACTTTTTGAATTATCCACTTAATTCGAAAGAAAAAAGGTCTCTTAATTTTTTTCTCTACAGGGCGTCGTTCTTGAGTAAAAAAATAAAAACCGTTGTTCTGCAAAAGCAAAATAGTCACATTATTTTGTATCTTTAGTTTTTTTTTCTACAGGGCGTTGTTTTTGAGTAAAAAAATAAAAACCGTTGCGTTGCCAAAGAATGTAATTTATTTAAGAATACATTAATCTAGTTGCCTTGGAAATACTTAAAATATGACACTTAAAAAAAATAAAGAGACTTTTTTTCTTTAGAATTAAGTGCACTATTCAAAAAGTAAAAATGTTTTGAAAAAAACCAGTGGCGTACTATTTTTTCTTTAAAAATTTTAAATTTAGTACCCGTACGCACGCCACTGATGAAGCTAAACATTATTTTTTGTTGAGAAAAACGTATCTTAATAGCCTATTATTACGTACTAAATTTGAATTAAATCGAGATATTTCTAAGGCAACTTGATCAATTGTATTCTTTAAATGGTCACATTATTTTGCTTTTGCAGAACAACGGTTTTTATTTTTTTACTCAAGAGCGACGCCATGTAGAGAAAAAAAATTAAGAGACCTTTTTTCTTTCGAATTAAGTGGATAATTCAAAAAATAAAACTTTTTTGAAAAAAACCAGTGGCGTACTATTTTTTTCTGTAAAAATAAAAAAGCTAGTGCCCGTTCGCACGCCACTGTCGAAGTTACCCATCATTTTCTTCTTGGAAAATATGCATCTTAGACATTTATGGTTATGTGCCAAATTTGAATAAAATATCCCCAATGATTTCGAAATTATTAATAAATTTCAATTTTTTTTTGAAAAGTTTAACACCCTGTATTTTTATAACGGTGTATTTTTCGACCATAGTTTATACGAAAAATTATCATTATTTTTTAATGTAGAATCACCTCCTTAAATATTCGCAAACCTTTAAGGAACACCCTGTATACACACACACACACACACAGACATCACGACGATATTGCTAAGATAGGTTAAAATACACCCAAATAACACAATTTCGGCGTTATCTGAAAAAAAAAAAATTCGTCGAAAATAATACCTTTTCTAGCCATTGCTACGTGGGCTAGGAAGGTAAAAAATCTATTTTAAATACATAATAGAAATAATAATATAATATAATAATATAATATAATATAAATAATAGCTTATGAAAACACAACTCGACTGTTGCGCCAAGACGAGATTTAATAGGTATTAAAGACTTATTAGAAGTTCCAAAATAAAGTTAGCAGTAATAAGGCAAAAACTTCATTTAAATAGTCCTAGACCTTAAGAGTTAGTAGAGAGTTATTAAAACATGTTTCTTATACGGCTGTCCCTTATTTTTATTTGATTTATTGATTTAATTAAGTAAGCTTTCGTGTCTAAAAAATCTTAATGTCTATTGACAAAGCAATTTAGTCTATTTATACATACACTTGATAGTTTTTAATTTCAATTTCAATGGCTTACTATTTTGGCCGAGGCGAACAATAATATCATAGAACATAGATAAAGTGCTTCAATTTGAAAACGCAACTGGCTTACGAGCAAAGCACGCCCTATGATGCTTGCGCGCACTCTCTAGTTTCAAATGAAGACACTGCACCTATTATAATAGACCATTTGCTGGTAGACAGGGATAAGAACAATAATGGGTTGCAAGCGAGAAATGCCCTACAGAATTATTTTTTTCCTGTACAAAAGAATAATCACAAAAAGAAACGATGCAAAAAATATAAAAATCTGTAACAAAACACCTTCCCAAAAGAAAACAAATATGGAATGTTACCTAAATACTGCATGAATTTATTTGTGCACCAATAAAGTCCAGAGCAATTCTTATTAAAGTCTCTATTGTTTGTATTTTATTTACCTGAAGGTGAGCACTCGTGCCTCGGTGCAATATAGGACGTTTATTTGAAGAAGCTGCTGTGGCTCGTTGGAAAACAAGATTGGGCAAGGTTGGCGTTGAAGGTTCAGTTTTTGCATCATTCTCTATTGAAGATGTAGAATCTTGTTTGAAGATATTTGTTTTCGTTCCTACAAATAGGTAGTTAGTAATAGATTTCTAACCTAGGGACCAAAGTGGTACTTTTACTCTCGAGACGAAAAGGTTGGTTTGGTTCTTTTCCTTCGATCGGGCTACACGTCGCCAGGGGATTAAAAGGATCTCAAGTCTATACTATTTTCTACACTTTACTATATGAAAAATTATTAAAAATATGGAACGCTCTATCACAACACACAGTATATTAGCAAAGCAAACCAAAACGCGTTTTTGCTGTGCAGTACATGTAGATGATAAAACTTTGCACACACACACTTAAATATGTTTAAGAAGCATTGGACCAGATCAGAAAAATTAAAATGCCTCATTTTGAGGCTTTTCTGAACTAAAAGTTTCAAGTCATTACTTTAAAACTAGCCAGTGATTTAAAGCAATTGTAGGCCCAAGTGTTTGCTCGATAACCGTTTAGTAAGTTTTTAATTTCAGTATTTAGTTTTTGAGTTTTAAGGATTTTTCGAAAAATGTGCAAATATTTTACAATCTTAAATCGTGGATCGACATATTTCTTTATTAGATACCAAGAAAACGTTTTGGCCTACAAATGTTCAAAATTTGGTTTAAATCAATTGGCTAGTTTCAAAGTAATGAGTTACGTTGTTGAAAATGGGGTACCACGTAAGTTTAAAAAAGCCTCAAAATAAGATACTTGAGTTTTTCTGATATGGCCCAATTTTACCGAGCTTCTTTATTGTACTCAAACGTACATTTGTGCAAAATTATATGTTGATATGTCAATCCCTTGGACACTTATCGCCAATCACGGAATTATTTAACAAGAAATGCAATCCAATTTTGCTATTTTGTCATCTACATGACGTCACGGAAAGTAAGAAGTGACAATCAAGCGTCATCCCCGCTATATATGGATGCGCTGATATACCATGTCTAAGTGTCGCGTGGATCTGATATCATCCTATTGACAGTCTTTCATTGGTGGGGCTAATATTTAAAAGGGTCACTTTAGTTCTTAAAACTAGAGACCCTGTATGTAAAACATATTTAAAAAAAATAGAAACGCGAAAAACCCATTAGTCACTAAAACTTATTTTTTATGTTAGTTTCTTGTCAAGATCATTGGCGTTTTAAAAAAATAATTTAAGTCGTCGTCTGTCACCGCCGGTATATGTTTTGTCAAAAATCGTATATTTTTATTTTCCGATGCTTATAAGGACGGAAGGTGCGTCTGCCTTTAAACAATGAGTATTGTTATTATTGCCCTAACAAGCAATTCATTTTGCTTCAAAGTCAAATTGTTTTTATCTTTATTTATATTGAAAATTGTATTGATATTCAGCATATTATTCAAGCACACCGTGTGTTCGGTAATTATTATTCTTGTTTCAGAAAAAATCACTATTATTAATAGACCTAAAAATAATCACCTTTTAGTTCTTCAGCTCTATCCAATGCTTGCAAGGCTATACTTTTTAATTCGCTTTGCAGTAATTCTGGATTTTGAGTAATGTACTCAACCGCCTTGGCGTATAGTTCGATTGCGTCTTCTTTATCACCTAAAATGGTAAAAATGACGTCTCCAATTGTCTCTTTTAAAGAAAATGTAATTTTTTGTGATACATACTTTATACATAAAAAGGGGGTGGCGACTTTAATATGAATGAAAAAAAAAGCTAGGAAACGGAATGCTACAAAGTGCTCAGTTTCCTAGCATGTATGCGCGACTCACTGCGTTGACGTAGTTCCCGTGTTCGATTAACCTTCCAGAGTTAGCGTACAAACATTCTCTTTTTGAAAGAACTAATTTAGTTAAGAGAAGAAGAAAGGTTTTTTACATCTTTTCCCGCTGAATAGAATATTTATTGTTTTGACGTATTTTTCATTTGAAATATTAATTAGTTTTCTTTTCATTAAGTCATCAGTAGAAAGTTTTTCTTGAAACGTGAATATATAAAGATTTAGTTCGAGTACCTCTGATAGAGCCACGAATTCTATGAAAGTTCAAAAACTCAATTTTTTTTATTTTCGTGCAATATTCTTCACGAGAAATATGGATTATTTCATTTTCATTTTGACTTTCTTCTGAAATCAATTATTTAGATTTTCGTAGTTTTTGTCTACATAGTTGGATGCAGCATTTCTTAAAATATCGTGGTTTTCTTAAGATTTAAACAAAAAGAAAAACCAAACAGTTTTAAAAAGAAACCTATTAATCAAAATACTCTGCCAATCTATGGGCACCTAAGCTCACACTAGGTACTATAGTTATAGTGTACGTGTGAGCTAATATAACTAAAAACTGAAATATATTTTATTGAACTCCAGACTCAATTAACTTTCGTTTGATACCACACAAGCCATGTTTTGACTTAAACTTTAATTTTTCAAATCTACCCAAACCTTTTTTTAAAACTAAAATGTATTTTGTTTAACTCCAGACTCAATTACCTTTCGTTTGATATCACACACGCCATATTTCCACATAAACACAAATTTTTTACATTTACCCCCACCCTTTTTTTTTAAAGTAAAATTTATTTTATTTAACTCCAGACGCAATTACCTTTCGTTTGATATCACACACGCCATATTTTTACATGAACTCTAATTTTTAAAATATACCCCCACCCTTTTATTTGTCTTGTGTTTGGTGGATTTTGTTCATTTTTAAATGGGACCATCTCGACCCAAAATCCAGCGTAGGTACCAAATTTCATTAAAATCGGGCAAGCGGTTTTTGAGTTATGCGCGTTGGTCGTTACAGACAGACATACAGACAGACAGACAGACAGACAGACAGACAGACAGACAGACAGACAGACAGACAGACAGACAGACAGACAGACAGACAGACAGACAGACAGACAACAAAACAAAAAAGTTTCAAAATCATCTGAAACGCAAAGATATATAAAAAATCTTGAAATCGGAGCAACTTATTTTTTCTCGAAAAAATTAGGATCACTATAGCTCACACTACTATAGTATAGTAGTAGTGTGAGCTAATAAACAATATCACAACATGAGCTCTTTTTGTATATATTGTACATAATAAATACCTATATGCTATTACGAGAAATATAAAAGGAGGAGGGAACGGTGTTTTTTTTTAAATCACAGCTTTCTATCATTTCTGGAAATGGGCAATAATAGTTTTACATACATGATATGTATAGAGATGGAAAATAAATAAAAAATTTGTTGTTAAAAAAAAAATTACTGTTATCATAGTTTCTATCAGTCTGAAGAGCTCACTTCTTTAGCGAACAATGTTATTTTTATATAAGTTCACTCGTTTAGAGGAGGGAAGGAAAATAAAGTTTGGGTTTTTTCCTATAGTTTTATCATAGTTTCTATCAGTTTGCCAAAGTTAAGCTCTGTAGCATTTCTGGAAGTGAGCAATGTTACTTTTACATAACTTTACATGTATAGAGGAAGGGAATAAATTAAAATTTTGTTTTTTTTTCAAGGTTTTAGTCATTAGTTTTATAAGTCTGGAAGTACAGTACAGCATGATTAAATGCTATAGGGATCGTGGGAAGTTATTACTGTATGTAAGATAAGAACAACCGCATATGTATAAAATATGTCGTATGTAAGAAAAAAGAATATAAGTTTACACGTGGTTACGCTCATTGTTTCAGGATGGCCAGACCCACAGCCAATACCTGTCCTCTGTGCGCCCCGGGAAAGTAGAGGGAAGAAATTTCTGACACCGAGTGTTTCATCCAGCTCGGCAATATTTTCTTTCAGTTCCAAAAGAAAATTGATCAAGGGTAGTTATACATAAAATAACGGAAATTTATGTAAAATATGTTAAAGTTTATGGCTTCCCCAGCGAAACAAATAAGAGAGGGATCTGTTTTTAAAGCATATTGTTTGCCCGCAGTTAGAAAAACGATAACTGCAATGGACTGTATATATTTTATTAAATGAAAGCATGAATAAACAAAATTAATTGATACGAAATCACGAAATAATCAAAGGTCCATAGGTTAATTGCTGTTACCACACAACGGAAATCAGAAACAAAGTACTCACCAGTTTGCAGCCAATTTCTCCACGTTCCAGGGGCCAGATCTAATGATGGCACCACGTAGCTGAAGGGCTGAAGTTTCTAGTTCTATGCTTCAGTACACCAAAATCGAGCACTTTCAAGTGTAGAAATTTGTAAAAGTTGGGGAAAGTAGTTAACACGCCATTTTTCTCGAGGCGGTAGAAAGGATCTCTCTGATTCTTGGTTCGCATGTCAAAATGCGCGAAAATGTACTCTGTCCGTCATCCAATTGTGTGGTTTTAAAATTAAAAACAACCGCGAAATTTAGCAGGAGCTAACAATTGATTTAAAAACTACCTAACGAATTAAATTCCCAAAAATACCACCGTTCTGTGGTAAACAGTATCCGGGCCTGTTATAAAATTCAGATTTAGGTGTCACTGATTGTGGAGTGGTGATTATTTTTGCCTGAAGTTCAACCAAAGTGGTCGCTTTTAAATGGCCATGCGAATACATTGAATACATTTGTCTCCATACAAAAAAACCTTGGGTGCGAAATCTGGTGATCTCGGAGGCCAGCTGATAGTACCTGCTTGTAAGAAGCGTCCTTGGAAACGTTTTATTTAACAACACTCTCACAGGCAAAGTATCATGAACTGGGCAACCACCTTGCATAAACCAAGTTTGGTTAAAATCAATATTTGGCACCTGTCGAATCGCAGGAATGATATGGTCCTACAACAGAGCTAAATAATTTCTCCCTCGTAAATTATCAATAATAACTTAACTTTTTGAGGATACTGGGCCTGTTCTGCAGTATGCAAATGTTTATTTTTCAGTGACCAGTAACGAACAACGGAAGGATTGTGACGGGTATGAATTGAAAACAAACTTTCGTCTGAAATACAAATCTCTTTAATAAAATTTTCAACCTAATTCGCTTTTTCAATCATGGTTTCACAAAACTCCATTTTTCGAAACTGATCATTCT
This sequence comes from Aspidapion aeneum, assembly GCA_963576565.1. NCBI lineage: Eukaryota > Metazoa > Arthropoda > Insecta > Coleoptera > Brentidae > Aspidapion > Aspidapion aeneum. Next base: position 97,355,886 of record OY755044.1, on the reverse strand, counting down.
TTACTTTAAAACTCCGGTACCAATGTCATTTGAAAATGTTTCGGACGGTTGTGACAAAATTTGGCTCAACCTGTTCGTTGGAAACTGGTTACATTTTTACAATTTGGACGGTGCTATGGCTTGGAATACTCCTTCCCTCAAACGTGACAGCAAATAAATTTGCCCCATCTTGACAGCTACTGCCCCCGACATACCATTGAACGGTAAATGTAATACGCGGCATGGCTTGAGCTAGAATTTGCGTGAAAAACAAATACCCACTTTTCACCTGTTATGCTGCACACGACGGAATGACGAAAAACTTTGTGCAGACGAGAGGTCACGATGTTTTTCCCTACTTACCCACTATCAGCCCGAATACAGGTCTAAGATAGCAAAAAATATTTCAAGAAACCGCCCAAATATATTTGTCTCTCTTTTACTTCTCTCTTACACACATTAAGCACAGCAAGCAGTCTATGAACTCTATAGCTTCTTACCATGCTGTATACATGAGTGAGTGACGAATTCGACGTTTTTGAAATTCGTTAACTACTTTACTGATTTATGGAAGTCAATAAAACTTGGAGGAATTGTTAATCAAGGTCTACGACTGTGCAAAGTTTAAGTTTCGTAGCTCATTCCAAAGTACAGTTATAGATCGGTCAAATATGAGCTGAAATGTTTCAAGAAAAGATGGTACCGCAGTGTGCGAGAACTCGCGGGGGGCCCTAGATATTCTTTTTAAGTGAAAACGGATTTTTATTTATTTATTTATTTACCTTGCTCATCCTCATCAATAGCCTGTTGCAGTAAAAAATAACACTGTTTTACTTTTGTCCTATTTTCATTCTCTTCTAAAACATTCTTTTCAAGTGTCACTTTGCTTCGAAGATCAGCAGCTCTATGTTTATATTCGATGGCTTTTTGATGAAGAGAATCGGCATTTTCTACGTCAGGAGACCCAGCAGCTTAAATACAGAAATATAAGGGTATAATCTTATAGAACAACCTATATAGGGTGTTTCAAAATTTAATAACATATTTTTAGTGTTCAATTCCTTAACTGCTTTCAAAAACAAAAAAGTCCGCAAACTATGAGTTTTTGAGATACAGCGTGTTAAAGTTTATATTTTTTTTAGTTTATAGCTAGTGTAGTTTACCAGGATATTTAGCTCAAATTTGACGCGTATATTTAGCTATCGGCACTACACTATTACACATGCTAAATGATGGCAAAAAATCTACAGGTTGATATTTTTTCAGGGGTCATGTCACCATACTTATAACTTATATCTAGTAGCATTGTTTTGGTTAATAATTGTAAAAATTAACTTACCACTCTTCAAGAAATTAAATAAAAATAAAAACAATGTAGACATGTTTAAAAAAATATTTTTTTAAATATAGACCTAGTCTCGCAAACTTTTTTTAATGTCACCTTATTTTTTCTATATTTATAGAATACAAAGAAACAGTGCACTGTTTGGCAATACCTCATTGCTTAAAATAAGTATCATAATTTATGAAACGATTTTCTTGAGCAGTTTTTAAAGTCTGCTGAAATTCCGGGCTTTTCAGTTAACTTTAGCTAATTCTGAGATAACATTAAAAAAGTGGGCAACCAATGATGATGGCCGATTTTAACTAAAAGACACATTCCTCCCGCCCCCGCTTGAGTACATCCACCCATACCCCGCTGAAAAACGGGTGAAATTAAAACCTTGCCCCGCGCGGCGCTGCCAACTTGTAATTATTTACGCTAAAAAAGTTTAATTAATCGCTTGATGTTAACCACAGATAATAAAAAGAACTAGACAATCATGTCATAAGGGAAGATTTAACTTTTTTTAAATAAATCAATAAAAAATACTGGTTGTTGTCTAGTTTTGGGAGGGCACTGCCCCGTTGCCCTCTCTGTAGCAGCCGCCACTGATTTAAGATACATTTCACGTTGTAGCCGTAAAACTCTTCACTAGTGCACCGAAATCTAAAATACTAAAATTTAAAAGAAAATCTACCTTAAGCCATTCTCTATAAGCTTGGGGCAGATCGCTTTACCTTGTTCAAGTAGTGTAGCTGCCACTTCATAGTAATAAGCTGAGGGTTCTAGCTGACCTTCACTGTCAAATTTTACTGCGGTATTGGCTGCTGCTACAGCACTGTTTATAAAATGACCAGGGGTAGTCATTGCACTTCTAAAATTTAAAGAAAAAATAGTAATAAAATGATTTTAAAATTTGGCAGGTCTAACCTACTAACTGCACAAACAAAGAAATTGGGTCTGGTACGTTTTACAAACAATATTAAAAATGGGTCTTGTTTTAAAAAATGATAATTTTAGACCATTTTAGGGTAATTTCTAAAAAAAAGGTTATTTGAAAAATTGAAATTGAAAAATTATTAAAAACCATACACATTGCTATGAAAAGAACATTTTTTCGTTTTAAACCAAATACCTTAGATCATAAATACAGGGCATATCCATGCATTCTTACATGGAAAGCTTGAAGCCAAAACCCCCTTTAATTCGTAACGTTCCTTTTTCGGGTAGACAGGATTTTGGTAACTGTGTATTCATCAGTTTTGGTGGTTTTTATTATTATTATCTTATATTATTTGACAATTGTCAAAAGTTTATGTCTATTATTTTTTTTTCTAAAAACTAGTTAATTGAATGAAAATATACCAAATCGGATTAAAGTAATTTTTCTAAAATTACTGGTGCAGATTTATTGTGGGGACCATGATGAGTGTATGATGGCATCTATAAAGCACTATTAACATGATTAACAAATTATAAGGAAAAATATAAGTACTTAGCTATGGAATGTCACTCTGTTACTTCTCCCTGACATTTTGTCACAAACCGCACAACTAGAAAATAAAAATAGGTCAAGAAACTTTTAAGTTAAACAGTTTTATTTTATATTATAAGCTATATTAAAAATTAGAAAATAATAAGGGCATACCCCTGACTTAAGACAATCATTTTTATCTTTTAGTCTTAAAAATAGCATTAGAAATTTTCAGTTGGTAGGTACATGTTTTCTACTAATATTTGCAATTGCTGCAAAATGTATTTTTATTTTTTTTAATTATGAATGATGTGTTGTGTTTTTTTCTATTCTGTTCTCTTTAATAAGGGCTGCAGACCTGCTATGATATGAGATTTGTATGTTTGTTCTCTTTTTCATATAATTCATACAAATCGAGGTGTACATAAAGTGTAAAGTGTGTCCCATTTATGATGGGATTAATTTAAATGGGATACTCGGTTAGGTATTCATAAAAATAGTGTTATATAAATTTCTCTTTACTATGCTCTCTTTGAGCTAATATCCTGTAGGTTTAAATATATGGGAGCTGAAAAGATTGCAATTTTAATTAAGCTTTATATCATGTTTAATTATTTTGAGGAAAAAAAGTAATTGCTCTAAATCAGTGATTATGCCAAAATATTAATTTTAAAATAATTTTTGTTTTTTAATAAGGACACAAAGTAGGGCACAGAGAAATGGTCCCATGTAAAGAAATTTTTGCTTACCACTGCAGCGCTGTGTACGTAACTAAGTAGTAGGTATACTTAAAAAACTCTGGTGGTTTTCAAATGTTCAGAAAAAGCCCGAAAATTTCCAGAAATGTACTGGAAAATTCTGCAAATGTACAAAAAAATACGGAATTTTCTGGAAGTCTCAAAATGTTCTGAAAAACGCTGGACAAGTCTAAAAAAGTAGTGAACTTTTCTTGAAAAGTCTAGAGATGTCCTGGGAAAGTCCAAAAATGATCCGGACAAGACTGGAAATGTTATAATTATAGAAATTTCTAGAAAACTTTGGAAAAGGCTTGAACTGTTCTATGAAAAATTTTGAAATATTTTGAACAAGTCTAAAAAAGTTTGGATGTGTTCAGAAAGTCTAAAAAAGTTCAGAAAAAAAATCTAGAAATGTCCTGATAAGGTCTGCAAATGTTCATAAGTCTCAAGATGTTCTGAAAGGGTCTGGAAAAGCTGGCCAAATCTGGAAAAGTGTCCTGGAAATGTTTGGAAAAGGCTGCAAATATTTAGAAAAAGCCTGTAAATAATCTGGAAAAGTTTGGAAATGCTTTGGAAACATTTGGAAATCTCTAGACAATATATTGTGGCAAAGTCTGGAAATGTAAGAAAAAGTGGAAAAGTCTGCAAATGTATAGAAAAGGTTCAGAATGTTCTACAAAAGTCCAGAACCAAACCAAACCAAAACCCCTCCTAGGTGTGCCTGTAAAATTATTGTATTGTCACTGGTTCTTGATTACAAAGTTTAAAATAAATATGTAGATTTTGCAAAATTCTTAGGCTTGGGGGGGATCAGGGCCCCAAAGGCCCCCTGGGTGTGCCTGTAAAATTATTGTATTGTCACCAGTTCTTGATAAGTGTACAAACTTTAAATTAAATCTGTTTGTTTCTGCAAAATTCTTAGGCTTGGGGGGGGGGCGGCCTGTTTAAAATTCTCCACATTGACATGATTGGGTGCTTAAAATTCAATTTTGAGCAATTTTAAAAAAGTTTCTGTTTAAAAAAGTATGCTAAATATTACAAACAAGAAAAAAATTATATATTACACCGAACTTAGGGTTAAAGTTTGTTAGAATAGTTGTGAAACACTCTGTAAATACCCTAATTTTCCTTATTACAACTTTGTGTAATAAAATGATTACTCATTACTATTCATTACTTGGCATTATTTCTCCTTACTTTTCATTATTTTGCATTACTTGTCATTACTATTCATTATCATTCATTGTTATTCATTACTCGCATTATTTGACATTTTTCATAGTAATGCACAATACCTACATGTACAGAAAATGGGTAATGAATTCCCCCTTGTCTTAAGGTATATATCCCGCTCCTTTTTGTAAGTGACAGTATTAGGTATAGAGTTAAGACAAAACTATGACTAAACCAACGACTATGACGAGTATGAACAAGGCATTGTAGGCACTCCCTTAACTAAAAGGTTTCACACATTTTTCAAAAAATTATATTTACCTATTTTATTTTTTTGTTTGACTACTATGGTAAGTAGACCACATACTCAGACTCACTCAAATTTCTGTGTCCTGAGTTAGAGAACAAACTTTTAATGATAAATATACAGATTAGGTTAAATAAGATTGGTAAAAGATAAATACACAGATTAGGTAAATGATAAATACATCATTTTATGGATAAATAAAAAATTATTTTAAATAATTTGAGAACTTAGCAGCATTAGATTGTATCTAAATTAAAATGGCCTTATAGCCATGTTCTCGTATGTTGATTTTAAGGGTTTTTTTGCGTCGTAACCGATGACGTCCATACTCTCCAGCCTCGGATGGAACTCAAGTTTGTTTGCACCAATGCATGCCACCCCGAATCAAAAAACGCATCACGTGATGGCCTATGGATTTGCACCGATTTTAAATGCAGTGTCACCTGATGCATTTTTTGAATCGGGGTGGGCATGCATTGGTGGAAACAGGGTATAAGCACAACTCACCCAGAGGCCGTATTCTTAACGGTCCGTGAGTCGAGTGCAGGGTGAGTGCAGGCTATCCTCTCTCACAATCACCTAGGTTAAAGTAAGTGAGAAGCTACACACTGTTTTATTAGATAGTTTAAGTTGTGCTACGTATTTTTACGTAAAACTGCACGTGCTCCACGTTTTGTTCGAAATTTGAGTTTAAGTTGAATGTTTTTACATTACCATAACAAGTCTACTAATAGCAAAGAATATGGAATTCGGCACTGTCTTTTTTTGATGTTACAATTTTGTTTTTTGTCTTTTCAACTACAGTCGGAATATATTTGCAAAGAATCGTTTGTACTGGAAGCGGAAATTATCGTCTAGGCCTCATTTTTCGATCGGTCAATCAACCAATTCTATTCTTTGGTAACGTTAAGGTGCCCGCAGACTGCCGTAAATAGATAGTTTAAGTTGTGCTACGTATTTTTACGTTAAACTGCACGTTAGCGTCCGATTTAGCGCTCTACGTTTTGTTTAAAATTTGAGTTTAAGTTGATGATGTTTATTCGTGACGTAAATTTCTCCCCTTAGCAGAGAACAGGGAATGTGTCACTGGTAATTTTGAGGTTATAGTGTTTTGTGCTGTGTTTTGTTGTGTATTTGAGGAAAAGTTTTTGTTTTTTTCGAGGTTTTTTTTACTGGGTACACAAAAATAAAGGTAGGTTTATAAAAACATTGATTATAATCTCGGACTTACCATAACATTAAAGTTTTTTGTTAGAGTTTCCCTTAAATTGCAATCATCCTATACAAAGCATCTACCAATCTCTTCTTTTGTACAGCCACTTCTAAATAAAAAAAAATCTGGGCATCCACATATAATCTGGTTGTTCAAAAATCAATGGAGATCCTAACCAAACATTATGCAGTAGGTGAATGGTTTTCTTTTATTTTTAAGTTTTTTGCAAATTTCTTTCTATAGGTAGTTTTATTATCTGCCTTTGCAGTAATAAAAATACTTTTACCCCATTTAGAAAAAACAAATTAAAGGTGATTTATATCTCTTTCCTTCCTAAAAAAAATATAAAGGATAGATATACACTAGAGCATAACTCTTCCTGGTGATGAACTGCAACAATCATGTTTTTTGATATTTGTATTTGCAGTGTTGCCATGTTGGTCTATTTTTCTTGAGGGGCAAACCCGAGGGGTGAACAGCTAACCCAAAATGTGTACACCAATTGTGAAAATCCACAATCTTTTGCTAAGATTGTGGGAAGATTGTGAGGGATTGTGGAAAGATTGTGAGGGATTGTGAAGGATTGTGGTAAGATTGTGACAGATTCTGGGTGATTGGGAGGGATTGTGTAAAGATTGTAAAGGATTGTGAACAGATTGTGAGAAATGTGTACACCGATTGAGAGAGCTATTCACCCCTCGGGCAAACCGTTAGTTGGATTATCTTCAAAATGTGTTCGCTTTTTCAAAAGCTATAAAAGAGAAAGAGACTTATTCTACCCAAAGCAAACAATTATAGAAAATCTCTCTGCCCCTCACTGTCAGTCAAATAATGTCATTCTAAAATAATATATGGCAGGTTAGGTTAGATTTTAGACAAGGGAGTAACAACTGACTCAAAATTTGTACATGCATTGCCAGTAATGCCATGTAAATCTTGTGGTAATTAGGCCTAGTGGTAATGCCATGCTAATTAATATGGCTAATGCAATGTAATGTAATACGTTATTTCTGCCTTGGTTTTGGATCTACTTTAGGTCAAGTCAAGTTTATTTTCATATTTAACTTGTTTTTTTTAGTAAATAAAAAAAAACAAAACAAACTTGAAAATGTACCTCAACTAGATCTAACCTAACCTGCTTTAAACCTGGTGTAACCTAATCTGAACTGAAATAAACTGACCTGATACCTTTTGACAGGTCTTCTGAAAAATTACCTATAAATTTGGCAACAGTGTCTTTTAAAAGTCTCACTCACCAAGCAGCTTCTCTGGTATATCCTTTATATTTTTAATTGAGAATAAAAGAGATATTACTCACTCTAAATTTTTTTTTTTTTAATTTACATAAAAAAGTTTTTAATGCACACAGTTAACTTAAAAATAAAAGAAATCCATATACTGCATAATTAATGTTCTTGTTGCCAGATTTTCATCAGCTGCTAGAATTCTTGGAAAAATTGGCAACCACTATAATGATTCTTATTTATCTGTGGTTAAAACACAACTGTTTATTAAATCTTTATGGGCACCTGTTGCCAAAAAATCCTTTTTACAAATGCAATAGCAGAGTCAAAATTATTGGTATTAACCTGAGTTAACTATATTTTGAACAAAATGAATCAGTTTTTCAGAACTTAAAAAAAGAAAGAATATTCTGGCACCAAAACTTTAGTATGAGAATGGTTCAAGCTGTCAATTGCAAAAAAAAGGGTTGTCTGTACATTTTTTTCTAATGTATGTCTATAAAATAGGTAACTTTACTTAATGTAGTGTTTCTTTTTGTTTTAGATATATAGCAGATATACATAATGGATGATATTTTAGATATCGCCCTATTTGACTCCAGCAGTGAAGATGAGGATGTGGATGATCTGCTGCTAATGGATTTACCTGAGAACCTTGCTAGGAGAGCAGACCTTTATGGGCGATTTTCCCTAGATAATATTTCAAATCAGCAAGCGGTAGACTTTTTTAGATTTGAAAAAGAAGACATCCCGTGGCTTGCAGCATGTTTAAGGTTACCAGAGGAGATCACCACAAGGGAAAATATTAAACTTTCAGGTAGGTTAGGGTGGGCCACCACTATGAGACATGCAAATAGTTTTGATATAGTTAAGAGTAGTCATCTCTGTATCATAATTAAGGTAAAGTATGTATATAGTGGTGGGAAAGGATTTTGTAAACATAATTATGCAAGCAAAAGCATATGTTTGATGAGAGGAGAGGGCAGGTGCTGTTGTCTCTGAAAAAAACTTGGATGCACACTACCAGTACTTTACTCAGCTACTAAGCCCTGAGTGTAATTCTATGTTTGGTTCATTTTACTCAATCTGATGTAATTGCTGGTGTCAAATAAATTCACATTCAAATACTTTATTGCCTTTCTAATCTACAAAAGATATAAGACTGTCACAAAACATAATTCTAACTAAGTTTCTTATCAGTACAATTAGAAATTTCCTCTTAAAAATACTTTTAAAAAATGCAGACCTGAAAAGGGTAATTTTTTTTTTCCCATTACCCATTTCCACATAGACACCAACAGACCGACCTAAACAGACAAAGCTCTCTTAAATTAAAATGTAAAAAAAAATTAAATTAAATAACCTATGCCATTTTTGTTAACCACCTTTTTTTCACCTACATCATTCAGACTCATTTCAGGTGTAAATGCCTTATGTATCCTGCTCAGAAGGTTGGCATACCCAAACCGCTTAATAGATCTGGAACAAATGTTTGGATACTCATAAGGTGCATTATCCAGCATCATAACAACTGTAAGCGAAATTGTAATAACCAACAAGCAGCATTTGCTTCAGGATCTTGCTGCTCATAATGGATGGCTTAATGAAGCTAAATTGCAACAATATGCTCAGGTAATATACAGCATGTTATTTTAATAATGCACCAAACTTTAAGGAGTGGTAGGGCAGGTCAAAAGAAAAATATTTTTTCCATTGCACTTTGTATTAAACCTCTTTATTTTTTAGATACAGGGTGTCAAAGTTAACGATATTTTTGCGAATTTCGATAATAACTTCCTTAAAAACTACGATAAGAAATCAAAATTTTGTGGAGTTATCTACTATAATAAAGGTAATAATTAAGTGATTATTATTTAAATAAAAAAAAAATTACTGAAAATTATAACCAAAAATCTGTTTTTTTTTTCAAAAAATTATAAAAAATGCATTAATATATTAAATGTAGTACTGTTGTCCAAATATTTTTGTAATTATTAAGGGGTCTTTAGATGTGTACAGAGTGGTTCAAATTGGACACTTTTATAGGAAACGCCCATTTCTAGAGGAAAAAAACTAACTTACATGTTACGAGCTTGATTTTCGTAAAAAAAATAGGGCCGAAAACGGCACACTCTTAGGCACAGTGCTAAATTGAACATAAAGAAGTTTGGCTGTAATAGCAAAGTTTAAAAAAACATTTCCAAACTAGTAAGAACCTTTCATTTTGAAATTTGTATTGGAGAACTTGGCTTTACTTTTATCTCAATTCTTTTTACGGAATGCCATTTTCGCGTACTTGGCTTTTTTTACATAAAATGTTTTTGTTATGATAAAAAATATTCATGAATAACCTAGTTACGAGGGTAAGTCGAAAATGCGCCGAATTGAAAACCACCCTGGATCTTGTAAGTAGTTCAAGATATCAAGCTCGTAACATATAGATTGGTTTTTTTCTATCTCCTCTAGAAATGGCAGTTTCCTATCAAAAGTGTCTAATTTGGATCACTCTGTAAAAAAGCCTATCTTAAAACTATTTTGTAAATTTAATAGCTCATAAAAAAATTAATTCTTAAAAAAAATTACAAATTTATACCTATTGCAAAGGTTATTTGACCACACTGTATCTCCTTAACCTGTAGTTTTTTGGAAAAAAGAAATAGAACATTTTTTGATCACAATGAATTACAAAATTATTTGTTTTTATAAAACTCACTCAAATAATAAATAAATAAATTTTTAAAACTCACAGTTTTTCCCCACTCTTCAAACTTGACAAATGCTATAACTTGGAAACAAAACGCTTTTGACCACTAGTTATTTGAACTTTTTGTCTAGTTTTCACCTTCTGCGCCAACCCTTAAGTTTGGTGCATTATTTAAATTACACCCTGTATAATATAGCTTATATACTTTGCACATACGTATAGTTTTGTACCTGATTAGGCATAAAATGTTTAACTAAAATGTACTTATTTAATTTACCTAATAATTTATTTCTAGTAACCTAGCTAACTTAACCAGCTCAGAGGTAGGTTCCTCTGCTGGTTTAAATATAATCATTATCTATTTTAAGCATATCTGTACCATTTTGTTAATACAATTATATTTTTATAAAATAAATTTAAATAAAAAAAATTGAAAGGGACCAAAAGAAAAAGAAAGTTTGCAAACTAAATTTCACAATACAATTACTCAGTTCTTTTACTAGACTACCAGTCACTTGACAAAAAATTACGTAAGTCCTATTTCTTTTTAGGCTGTTCAACAAAAAGGAGCACCCCTAGACAATTGCTGGGGTTTCATAGATGGAACCATAAGGCCGATATGTAGACCTACCATTAACCAGAGGGAGTACTACTCTGGACACAAGCGTGTTCATTGTGTGAAATACCAAAGTTTAGTTTGTCCCGATGGTATTGTTGTCAGCCTTAAAGGGGCCTATCCAGGGACCTACCACGATTCCCGAATTTTAAGGGAATCCAATCTATATGAAGAGTTACAACAACACGCTGTTTTTGGAGAGCGAAGCTATGTCAGATATGGTGATCAAGGCTATGGGTTGCGAGAGTTATTGATTCGTCCCTACAGCCAGCACGAGATTGCTGGCAACCCTGCAAGACAAGATTTTAATAACTCAATGAAAGCTGCGAGAATAGGAATAGAATGGGGATTTAATAAAATCATTAAAGAATTTGCATTTTTGGATTTTAAAAAAAATCAAAAACTTTTGTTAGAGGACGTGGGGGCTTTATATTCCATTGGCATGATTCTAACAAACTGCCACACCTGCCTTTATGGCAGCCAACATAACAATTATTTTGATATAATTCCTCCACATCTTGAAGAATACTTGGGAAATTAACAATTATATCTTTGACAAAGGCGTAGAAGGGTCTGAACCAACTTTATTAATAAAATTACGGCTTTAGTCCAGGATGCATCAAACTTTAAGGGGCGGTAGGCAAGGTCAAAAGAACAAAAAAATTCTTATTAGATTTTTCATCAAACTTCTTTGTTTTTTAGAATAAGTCAAAGTTAAAAAAAAGTCGATTTTTTGTTATAACTTTCTTAACAATTACAATGAGTTGGAGTTATGTACTATAATAGAGGTAATAATTAAGTGATAAAATTATTTAAACAAAAAACTGAAAATTAGTACCAAAAATCTGTTTTTTTTTCAAAAAATTATAAAAAATGCATTAAATGTAGTACTATTATCACTATTTTTTATAATTATTAACCGAACCGAACAAAAGCCTGTATCAAAATTATTTTGTAAATTTAATAGCTAATAAAAAAAATTATTCTTAAAAAAATTGACAAATTTATACCTATTGCAAAGTTTATTTGGCCACACTGTATCTCCTTAACTTGTAATTTTTTGGAAAAAAGCAATGGAACAATTTTTTTATCACAATGAATTAAAAAATTATTTGGTGCTGTCCAATTTCACTATTTATACTTGACAAATGATATAAGTTGGAAACAAAAAACTTTTGACCACTAGTTATTTGAACTTTTTCTCTAACTTTGACGTTCCGCAATAACCCTTAAAGTTTAATGCATCATTTAAATTAAACTCTGTATACTATACAGAGTGTAATTTAAATGATGTACCAAACTTTAAGGGTTGGTGCGGTGCGGAAAGTCAAAACTAGACAAAAGTTCAAATAACTAGTGGTCAAAAGTTTTTTGTTGCCAAGTTATAGCATTTGTCAAGTTTGAAGAGTAGGGGAAAACTGTGAGTTTTAAAGAGGACAAATTTGACAGCGCCAAATAATTTTCTAATTCATTGCGATAAAAAATTGTTCTATTCCTTTTTTCCAAAAAATTACAGGTTAGGGAGATAGTGTGGCCAAATAACCTTGCAATAGGTATAAATTTGCCAAATTTTTTAAAGAATTATTTTTTTTATGAGCTATTAAATTTACAAAAAAATTTCAAGATAAAATAGTGATATTTTATCGAAAAAATTATTTCGGCAGAAGAATTTTGCTCGTCCCAAAACTTATTTAACACCAATCAGATTAAAGTGGACATGCACAGTGTACAGGGTAGAACACAAAACAAATATTTTGCATAAGAATAAAGTACCCTTGTTTAAATAGATAGAAAAAATTGTTTGTAATTGTACTAAATAAACTTGTTTAGAATTAAAAGTTATGCTTAGATATGAAGTTTTAGCCACCTATGAGATTTTTGAGAATTTTGAAAATTTCCGAGATTTTTTAAAGGATTTTTCTCTTCTGCATATAAACAACAAAAATCATACTTGCTGGCACGGGTAGGAGTCGAGAATACATTTTCAGTATGTTTATTGTGCAAAATATAAATATCCTTTAAAAAAATTCAGAAAATTTCAAGGTCATAACAAGAGGCTAAAATTATGAATCTGATGATGAATGAAATGAAACACTTTTAATTCTAAACAACTTTTTGATTACAATTTTTTTCTATCTATTCGATATATAGTACTTTACTCTTAAGCAAAACATGTGTTTTGTGTGCTACATTGTATAAAAGTTTTAGGCCAAGCAAAACTTTCCTGCAGAAAGAATTTTTTAGAAAACGATACATGTAAGAAAATACTCATTTGTTAAGGAAACACACTGTATATATATCTCAAAAACTGTGACTCCAACAAATTTTGATATAAGATAAATTTTGTTACAAATGTTATTCTAAACCTAAATTTAAAAACCGCGTTTTGCTAGATGCTGTAGTTCACGCAATATGTTTTTTTTTACAATTAAACACCCCTACTGCCTCCCTTGAGAAATTTGGTGGTTAGGCCTTTTTTCATTCAAATAACTTATTTTCGGTGAAAATAAAAAGTTTTTTTTTGACGATCCCAATAGCTTCCATACCTATGGTATGGATGGCTAAAAACGTACTCAAATTAAATAGTAAAAATCATGATTATTGCAATAAAGCCTGGATTTATTAGTGCTCGGCAGTATTCTGACAGTTTTACATAGAAAACTGACAGCTGATCTTTCAGTCCCTAATAAATCACAAAACTATTTGAAATTGTGAAATTGATCATTTTTAAATTTCACTGTTTTTTTTTCTCTTTAATCTTGGGAAATGCTATAATTTGGAAACAAATATTCTTTGACCATATCACCATAATCCTTTTTATATTTGAACTTTTTGTGTACTTTTGACCTTTTCTACTACCCCTTAAACTTTATCACTTAAATTACACCCTGTATAACGAGAGGGCAAAAAATTCGACAAAATATTCTTTGTTATAACTTTTAAACTGTACAGTGCGATCCACTATAAGTGGACTCCCCAGTTTCATTCAAACGTTTGTTGTTGTTGTTAAAAACAAAAACACGTCACCTAAGTTTTTCACAGGCTTTATTCAAGACACAATTTTTTTTTGGTCAGACCCCCGGAAAGGGGTCTACTCATATACAAGTTTTTTTTTTCAGATGAAATGACCCCACTTGTGGTATATCATTCGAAAGCCTATAAAAAAAGGAAAGCAACGGAATAATTTTTTTTGGTATTGTATTACAAAATGTCAAAAAATTATTTTTTCAAATGCTTCACCTTTTACTTGTAGTATCTCATTTGAAAGCTTGCGAAAAAACAACGAAATATAATTTTTTGACATACATCAATAAACATGTCAAAAAATTAGTTAACATATCACAAGTAGAGTCATTCCATCAAAAAAGTTGCATGTGAGTAGACCCGTTTCCGAGGGTCCGACCAAAAAAAAATTGTATCTTGAATAAAGCCCGTGAAAAAACTTAGTTGACGTGTTTGTTTTTAACAACAACAACAAACGTTTGAATAATAGTGAGGGGTCCACTTATAGTGGATCGCACTGTACCGACTACATTTATTTCCTCATAAAACAAAGATGGCAAAGAATTAATGATTGCTTGTTGAACATTACAATTAAAGTTTTCCGCCATCCTGAGATCCAAGATGGCGATCAGAATCATACTTGAATCCTCGAAGATGCTGTTCGTTCTTGTTTTTATTATTTGATTTATTTCGCGACCTTGAATTCTAAGATAAAGGCGATAATTTTCAAACGTGATCTTTTTGAGCGATCGGTCTTTACTATGATGCTTTGTATATTTTATTAAAATCGGTTTAGTGATAATGATTTTACGACGAAGTTAATGCGGAGATGCAAACGCCTAAATTGCTAATATTCATATCTTGAGAATTACTGAAGTTATTTTAATAAATTATTACTTCACTTTACGTGCCGGATATTTAAATCATTTTTACAAATTCAAAAAAATGGTCGAAAAATATGTAAAAACAAAGAAAATATATTTTTGTGGGAATCATCAAACAGTTGCCGTTTATTTTAATAAAATGGACACTAAGTTCAAAAGTTATAATAAAAAATATTATGTCGGTTTTTTTTTTGGCCCACCCGCTACATTTTAGGTTCCAAAATATCCGAAAGTGCTAATTATGAACTTGACTTTATTCAGTTAAACATTTTCTTTAAAATGCTGAGTTTTAGGAAAAGTTAAATAAAAAATAATTTCGGTTAAAATACAAATACATGCACCAAAAATGGTTGTATTGGTAATAACGCTTTAGGGTTCGTTTTCTTTAATTTTTATTAAACTTTTCCAAAAACTTTGAAACTACAGAAAGCAAAATTTTGTATAGAAGTTAGTTTTTTGTGTTTGTTAGTCTCAAAATTCTAACAATTTTGAAACTGTTGTGTATGAGAAATAAAAAAGATTTGTAAAACAACAATAGTGGTAATGTTTTTTTTATTAAAAATTTAACTTTTTTGATCAACAAAATAAATTGCTATTTACTTACTCTACTTAGAGATTCTTAAAAGAAATAAAACAAAAAAAGTAAAACTTAAGCTAACATTAATAATGTGAAACAACATATTATACTAAAGAACACACATAATACTTTATGAAAACACTCAATCACATACCTTTGATTTCACTTCTTAAATTAGTAACACCAGAATCAAGGTAACTTGAATGGCCAAATGAAGATACACGATTTTGAAACTCATAAAGCAAAATACTGAAAAAAAAAAACATATGTTACATTTACATATGTTTAAAATGAAGCTTTGGCTGTTTAAAAAAAAATCGTACTGTGACGGCACTTTGCACTTTCCAGGTAAATAACAGTTTAGGTAACAAGTTAGATCACTTAATTCACTTCGAGCCTAGGTTATTTAAATCTGTATCATTATTTTGGTAATTGAAGTTTCTAAATACACCACAAGTTGTTTATTAGTTAGTGTAGAATTAGATTTTCATGCAGTTTTAGATAGTAATTAAATTATTGGCCGCTACTTTCTGCGCAAGCTCCACTTCGAATGTGAATTAAGTAAAAATCTTTAATTTTAGTATTTTTTTAAAACAATTTCTATTAATTTTTTCTGTGCCTCAAACATATCCAGCAGTACTTGCAATCTCTTTTCTTCAAAAACAACTCGTTTATCTTCGTTATCCATTCTTTTTTTGCGTTCTTCCAATTCCTGCTCCAATCGTCTTGACTCAAGACTTAGCTGCCTTTCTCGAAGATCCAATTCTCGAGTTCGGATTTCATGTTGTCGTTCACTTTTTCTATCTAAATACTGGACCGTAATTGTTTCCGTGGAGCTAAAAAAAAATTAATATTATACAACATAAAATCACAAATTACTCACTTATTACTTTTAGGCAACTGGCAAAATTACTGTTATTCTGATACCTCAGAAAACCTCCTTTCTCTCCAGCCTAGCTTTTATATCAGGCATAGCCATGAGCACTTCTTGGGACATAACCTTCCAATAGAAAAAAACCGCTTCAAAGATAAAAAATAATAATGGCAAAATAAAAAGTTTTGTAGCTCTTTAATCCCAGTAATTCAAGGATAGTAACAGTTTGAGTAATGTTTTTTTCATCACAAAGTCTCTCTGTCTTTCATTTTAATAGAACAGTAAATTGTTAATAAATAAATTTATTAAGTGAGACTGGGGAAAGCCTAAAGAGTTAACCTAACTTTTTTACTTGACCACTTTTATCCCCAAAGTGTGAAACTATTTTTATCCAAATAGATAGGCAAATACTTACTTAAAATATTTTTTTGAGCCAGAGGTGTTTTAGTCTGCTGCTTTACATTTGTGCTTTCTTGAGACTGATTGGACTTTTCGGGTTTCTTGTCAGTTTCTCTAATGATTTCTTCCTCAAGATATGGTACTTCAACAGCTTCGTTCTCAGATTCAAAAAAATAAAAGCTACTTGTGCCATTTTCATCAACAATATCTGCAACTGGGACTGAAAAAAAGTATCTGTTGGCATTACCTACACACAAGGGGGAAACAGCTCATAACAGTGCCTGGGTACCCAAATAAATTAGCCTGGCATTACCCTAAGACTTCCATGGCATTACTGGAAATAGATGTACACATTTTCGCTCAGCTTTACCCCCTCGCCTACACATTACCATATTGCTTTGCAAGGTATTGTTCGGAATACATGTACACTGTACAGAATGTTTTTGCTTTTATATTTTTTCCCACCCTTATTGACCATTAATTTTAGTCATTAAAAAAATTTATAAAAAGGTCTATTTACAAAATTTTAGTTTTTTATAAAGAGATTGTTTAATTTTGTAATATTTCTTACTATTAATATTTATTATTACAATATTTTTTTACATTTACCTTACACGGTGTTTCACAAACATTGAAACAGAGGCTTTTTGGGTATTTAGAGTACAATTTCAACAACATCAATTTTGTATTTATTTTGACACTCTTCAAGCATCTTGGTGTTTCTGAAGGATAGGATACGCCCCCTAAGCAATGTAAAAATAACCCCTTGAATTTGAATAGGGAAAGTGGGTCGAGTTTTTTTTTTTTGAAGGCCTTTTGGATACCCTTACAGTTGTGTTAAAATATCAAAAATTTATCGATTAGTTTTTAAGGTAGGTATTTGAATTTAAATTTTCCATAGAACCATTTCATGAATTATTCCAACAATTCAAAAGGAACCCTGAGCCTCCTCGATTTTATTTTTGTTAGTAGTACATTTGTATAATGCATTTATGTTTCCTAGATACACCCCTCTCTAGGGGTAAGACTTACCTCCCGAATTTGAATAGGGAAAGTGGGATAAGTAATACCTCTTTTAAAGGACTTGGAATTACCTTTAAAGTTGTGTTAAAATTTTAAAAATCTATCAATTAGTTTTTTGTGAATTATTCCAACATTTTAAAAGAAACTAGTGCATTTGCAACTGGGTTAAGTGAAACCTCTTTTTGAAGGGATTTTAATCACCTTTACAGTGTCAAAACTTTTTAGTTCTAATAATTACTTCTTAAGATATTTAAATTTGATTTTCTCAGGGTTTATTTTAAGTTGTTGGAATAATTCATAAAAAAACGATTTAAAGTTAGTTCCATGGGAAATTCAAATTTAAATATTTCAAAAACTAATAGATTTTTAAATTTTTTATTTGACTGTTAAGGTATTTGAAAGGCATTCAGAAAGTGGTGCCACTCGAATCACTTTCCCCATTCAATTTCAAGGGGTTATTTTCACCCTACTACTAGTGAGGGGGCGTGTCCTTCAAAAATGCCAAGATGCTTAAAGAGTGTCCCCCTTGAATACAAAATCGAAATGTCTGAGGTTCTTCCCAAAATCGCACTTTAAATACCCAAAAAGGCCTATGTTTTAATGTTCGTGAAGCACCCTGTATATGGGGTGGGTAAAAATTATGTTTTTTAAAGGAAACATCCATGGGTGATTTTGAAGTTAAGTCATTCCTTTTAAGATGTGATGGGGGAGGTCAAAACTAGAGACCCTGTATGTATGACATATTTTAAGGATTAAAATATGTCATACATACAGGGTTTCTGGTCAAAACAAGCAAAAAAGTTCATATAACACAAAGGCAAATCTCTTTTGTTTTGGTTAGAACTTCTTAAAGAAAAACAGTAAAAATATGAAATTTGGTAAAATTATGCATCAGAACAAGGGCAATAATTAAAGATAAAAATTTTAAAAAAAATTATATGGTCAGCTTTTTTCAGGCAATTTTTTCTTATAAACTTTAATAAATGTCACCCTTAATGCACTGTTTTGTTAATGTTTCCTGTTATTAGAAAGAAGTCTCCAGGGAGACAATAATAACAAACCATTATTATTTTTTAAGTAAAATAAAAAGTTATAAACATAATTTTTACCAATTTTTGGAAGTTATTTTTATAGTCTATATTGCCTATATTGGATCATAATTAGTCAAGTAATTATTTGACACTGGCAGATTTTCTTTTTTTGTAAAACCCTTGTTTGAACTTTTGGCTTCCATGGTATATAAACTTTTTTTTATACTTCATAGATGTGAATGATAGTTTGCAAGATACAACCACTTTTTTTTTAATGAACAACTACTTCAAGTTATACATATGTGAATGAAAATCAACACAATTTTTTTAATGTCAATATGTCATTTTTAAACATAAATCTTGTATATACACAAAGTGTCAACAGTGCAATTATCTAGGCATGTGGGTAAACAAAAACCTAGATCAATCTTATGAAATTAAATCAAAAATTAAAATATAGCAAGAAATGCTTTTAGGAAATTAAAAAAATTCCTCTGCAGCAAGTACCTTCTTTATAGATGTGAAGCATGGACAAGAAAAAGCAGTGAAATAAACAAACTGAAGCTTTTGAACAGAAAAAAGTTTTAATACTTTGGTCACATAATAAGAGCCCCCAATTCACAGCTAGGTAGGTACTACTAGAGACCCTGTATGTATGACATATTACAGGGTCTCTAGGTACTACAAAATATAATGGAGGGAAAAATAAAACACAAGAAGAATTTCCTGGCTCAAGAATTAAACTGGTGCAGGATAATTCAAAAACTATTTTTGTATAGAATTAAAAGACCTATCAGAAAAACCAATAAAATATAGGGTGTTCAATTTTAAAAAAATATGTTTTTTGAAAAAACAATGCTCAATTGTTTTTTTAATTTGACCATCTTAAAGAGTGCCAAAAAGTCTACAAGTTTTAAACTTTTTTTCTATTAATAATAATGACAATAGTGCCAACTTAATCTGAGCCACCCTGTATACCTATTTTTCATATCATTACTGGGAATCCATGTGTAAAGTTTAAGTCAGATATGTCTCCTTGTGTATAAGATTCCATAGACACATACACAAAAACAGTCAGTGTAATATGTAATTCACTCCCTTCTTGCCACTCACTTATCTTTCCCTCTTTCTCAAATAGAAAAAGATAGAGATAAAAATTGTATCTCTTTCTCTTGGAGAAAGAGGGAAATAGAAGGAAGTGGCAAGAAGTGAAACTGTGGATCAGGTGTAAGACTTTTTTGAGAATATTGAGGGGTGGATAGCTAACCCAAAATTTATACACCAATTGTAAAAATTCTAGTGTTGGGAAATGTTTTTGATAATTGGATGTTTATTATTAGAATGATTTTAAGAATCGGATTATCATTCGAATGATCACTTGAATACTCAAATCGCTACTTTGATTATGAACTTTAAAAAAATCGCTGAAAAAAAAATGTTTTTATTCAGATGTTGTATTCAAATCGAGAAATGGGATTATAATTTGAATAAAAAATAACCTGATGGAAAAACCTATGCTATCTTTATTTGTCTTAGGTGATAGACAGTGACAGTGATATTACTAATATCACTATCACTGTCTGTCACCCCAAGGCCAACAAAGATAGCATAGGTTTTTTATCAGGTTATTTTTCATTCAAATGCGAGGGGTGAACAGCTCTCACAATTGGTGTACACATTTCTCACAATCTGTTCACAATCCTTCACAATCTTTACACAATCCCTCCCAATCACCCACAATCTCTCACAATCCTTCACAATCTTACCACAATCCTTGACAATCCCTGACAATCTTACCACACTCCCTCACAATCTTTACACAATCCCTCACAATCTTAGCAAAAGATTGTGGATTTTCACAATCGGCGTACACATTTTGGGGTTAGCTGGCCACCCCTTGGGTATTAAGAAGCAGGGCCGGGCACGGCAAATTAAGAGGGTGGCAAAGGAAACTACAGACTTTATGACTTTTTTTTGGCCACAAGAATTTTCGATGGGACGGCCCACCCCCCCCACGCCCCTTCAGGCATGCTACGCCGCTGCACAATCCCTCACAATCTTGCCACAATCTTACCACAATCTTAGCAAAAGATGTGGATTTTCACAATCGGTGTACACATTTTGGGTTAGCTGTTCACCCCTCGTTCAAATGTTTCAATAAAATAATCAAATGGCACTGATTATTTCCATAATTGAATGTTCGATTATTTTTCATTCACATGTGCCCAACACTAAAAAATTTATGTAAGGGATTGGGTAATAATATGACGGATTGTGAGAGATTGTGTCAAAAGATTTTGAGAAAGAAAAAAACCAATTATGAGAGCTATTCACCCCTCAGTGAATACTAATTGATTGACTACTTACCCTCTTCTAATTTAACAGCTTTTTCTCTTGCCTCATAACCTTTTTGATATGAATTTTTTCCTTGCTGTGTTGATTGAAAGGTGCAAGTAGCCTCAGAACCTTTTTGATATGAACCTTTTCCTTGCTGTGTTGATTGAAAGGTGCGAGTAGGAAATGTGGGAATTAAAACATTTTTGTTTTATACTTGAAAGGCTTTCATAAGCTCAATGATCTGCTGAATCAAGTCATCCAATTCAGTTACAATCTCCTCTATGCCGGATCTTTAACATAAACAAAACCAGTAAATTAGGCACAGCAAATAATTTTGCTTTGTATATGAAAATGTTTAAGAGGCACTGCTTGCACTATCAAGAAACAACATATTCTTATACTGATGCCCATAAATTGTCCTAGCACAGGCACTTTTTTTGTAGATTAATTTATATAAAAAGAAACCCCTCATCAGATCCCACCAATGTCATGCACCACCCAATATTGCTACCTAACCCAACAAAAGAAAAAATAAACCATGGGTACTTACTTTCCTTCATTTTTCTGATTTTTTTCCATTTGTTTTTTTACTAAATTCAAGATTCTGTCTCTAAGGGTTCTTATAGTAACTTGCTTTCCTGTAATTTGTAACATATGGACTTGAATCAAATTCCACCTATGGGGGTCTTCATAGGGGTTTTGCCCCAGCACCTCCCTAGCTAAGTGGAGGTCTTAGTCATCAGAAAAGCGAAAGCGGCTTTTCTTCAAACCAGCCAGCTGATCCATGCTGGAGCACTTTTTGTCACAGGTCACCAAAAAGACTTTTTTTTTTTTTTAATTCTGGATTGCTAGGTTAGGGACGCGATCATAACCACAGAACACATCATAACCAACAAGGAATTTTTTTTTTTTTATGGCCCAACCAACTAATCGAGATTCTGTGGTAACGTTAACGTGCACGCAGACTGCCGTAAGCTAACGTAAATACGTAAGCTGCTAACGTGACCTTGACGACGGTGTAACGAAGTGCGCTTGCGTACCTGTCAAATCTCATGCTTACGTAAAAATACGTAGCACAACTTAAACTATCTAGTATAACTAAATTATTTCTAATTTTGAAGGAAGTTCACGAGGTATAAAGTCTTAACAAAAAAGTTTCACGGGCAAGACCTCGGAGGTAAAGGTAGCTACGGGGACGCTCGGGCTGAATGAAGCTTAATGAGGCAGAAACGCGTCCCCGTAGCTACCTTTACCTCTGAGGTCTTGCCCGTGAAACTTTTTTGTTAAATTATTTCTATTAATTTTTCTCACGTTGTCTAGAATATGTATAACTACTTAAATGACAATAACAGCATGTCTAAAAACCAGTTTGGATTCAGAGAGGGGGTAAGTACTTCTGATGCCATGTTTGAAGTTGTCAACAGTGTCACAGATCATTTAAATATTAACGAAAAATGTATTGCCATTTTCCTAGACCTAGCAAAAGCCTTCGACACAGTTTCTCATACTCTGCTTTTACAAATCATGGAAGCATACGGAGTGAGAGGAATCGTGTTGGAGTTAGTTGCAAATTATCTAGCAGATCGACCACAACAAACCAAGATTGGCAAACTCTTAATGACCCTAAAACAGTAACACATGGCGTTCCTCAAGGGACAGTTTTAGGGCCTCTTTTCTTTACAATCTACATAAATAGTCTTTGTAGTCTAGAAATTGACGAAAAAATATATTCATTTGCTGATGACACTGTTGGTATATTTGGTGGCAAGACATGGGAAGAAGCCAAAGAAAAGTTAAAATCTGGTTTCAAGAAAATTAAAAATCTCCTAGATACATTAAAACTTAGTTTAAATATTAAAAAAAAACTCAATATATAGCTTTCTCATTAACAGAAGCAAATAGACCAGATTTTACCACAATACAGTTAGAAAATATAAGTGAACCTCTTAAAGAAGTACAAAACTCAAAGTACCTGGGAATAATGATTGATAAACATCTCAAGTGGAATGAGCATGTTCTTTATCTTTGTAAAAAAATAAGATGTCTAATTTATAAATTTTATATTCTTAGAGATATTTTAAACAGGAAATTCTTAATAATGATTTACAAAGCCTTAGTAGAAAGTTTATTAAATTATGGGATACTGGTTTGGGGGGGTACATATAACTGCCATTTAGACCAAATTAAAATAATTCAAAATTATATTGTTAAAATTGTTTTAAAAAAACCACGTTTGTATTCAACAAATTTATTATACTCAAAGGAAATTTCAAATCTTAAAAGCTTGTATGTTATCAGTGTGTGCAATTTTATTCATTTAAACAATAAATTTAAAAATAAATACATTTCTCATACATATATATAACAAGGGGTAACACAAAAAGTCTTTTGAATTCCACTTTTTATAGAAGCAATCAGGGCCATCATTTTGTAAATTATATTAGCCAAAACTATATAACCTTTTTTTTTACGGTTAAGCGCAGTCGCAAGGAGATCCCTATCACGCTCGAGAAGCGGCCAGTTCGCGGAAATGTTGGTATGTGTTGGTTTTGAAACGATTCAGGTTGTAACCTGCAGGGAAAACTGTCGCAGGAAGTTTATTCCACAGCGATGCTGTTCTCCAGAGATCTGGATTCTGATATAATGAGGTTCTTGGTGCCAGCGGCGTAGCGTGGGGGGGGGGGGCGCGGGGGGTTCGTCGCCCCCCCCGCCCCGAGGGTAGTGGCGCCCCATAGATGGGAGAGGCGCCCTTGTGACGTATCGGCCGCCCCCTCATACATGATGACCTTTTTTTTTTTTTTAGTTGCAAGATTCGTCAGAGGCGCCCTTGTGACTTATCGGCCGCCCCCTGACATATGATGACCTTTTTTTTTTTTATTTGTGAGAGGCGCCTTTTTGACCTTTTGGTATTTTTTTTGCTATAAGATTTTTCATCAGTTTTCAGAGGCGCCCTTTTTAGCTGTCGCCCCCCCCGCCCTTTCGGGCACGCTACGCCGCTGCTTGGTGCCTCTATTTTGACAGTAAATTGATGGTTACCGTTTGTTTGACGTGTTCGCCTAGTAGGTGCTACTCCCGGGGGGATTATACGTGCCAACTCTTCAGAGCATTTTCCGTGATAATACCTGTAGAAGAGAGATAGATTATTTTATTTCCCTATACAAAAATTTAATCAAATTTTTTTATTAGCATGTTATTCAAACTTGCGGAATTTTCATAGAATCATATATCTAAACAAATAAATGAGTTCTGAACATCTGCCTTCAAAAGCAACATATTTTGGGATATAAAAGGACGATTCGCGGAATCAGTATCAAAAACGCAGTGAAATTATTAATATAAAAAATACCACCTAGTTAATTAACTAGGTGGTTCACCTATATAGGTATGTGGAAAAATATCTAAAAAAATCCTAGTATTAATTCATTTTTTGCCGAGATTTAATTTTACTCAGACCTATTTCGGCTCAATTAATGAATGAAATACAGGTGTACCGATGACCTTCAACGACGCGGCTCACAAACACACACAAGGGTTTTTAAGCGAGGGGACGTGAAGGGAAGTTGATCAAAAGACATCTAAATTGCTTGGGTGCTCACGCTACACGAGCGGGATACCTCGTATCAGGCGGCAACCTCGCACAGTAGAAGCCCTGCGATATTTTAAATATAATATAGTTACGAAACCAGCGCTAGCGTTGTAAACTAAAAGGTGCCTTTAACTGGACTGTGTTTTTGTTGGGATAACCTATATTTTCTGTGTTCCTACTACTGAGAAGGTGTTTTTATAGTGGCGGAAGCTAGGGACTAATACGATGCCGCGACGGAAAAGTAGAAATTCGAGTGTCCTATCTAAAACTGAAAGGAAACACTGCTATAAAAGAGGTTCGTACTACGTTGCCGTAACTTAGGCTCACTTTCAAGTTACCCTTTCGACTATTAGGAAATATTGTTTGGGACGCCATGTTTTTTTTTGTAAGTAGAAAATTTAATAATTTTATTTTCGTGTTTTGAGCCCATATTAAGGAGATCTACTATTTTATAAGCAAATTAATTGAATTTTATCAAATGCACATATTAAACACCATTTGTTAGAGTTAACTGCAGATAGGAAAACATAACCTCAAAAACCACAACAGAAAAGTTCCATCAGATACCAGAAAACGATTCAATTTTAGAGGCGCGTCGGTTTTTTGCAATAAATATGATGCATGTTTCACATAAAAAGTTGCGTTGCAGTTGAATATTGGTCCTCTGCTAGTAAATTTTCTCACTTTTAGATAACATAGTACATATTATAGCCATAACCAAACTAAAAAACTTAGCCAGTTTGATTACTGTAGTGTTCACCATTGTGTAATAATTCTACCAAAAAAAAACGATTATATTATTTGCAACTACGCTACTTTTATGCCATTACGGAAAAAATAGCCTCTACGACGTAGTAGATACCTGGCTGCGACGTAGTAGTGTAGTTGTTACTACAGTGACTTTAAACACTTGGCCAAGTAGCTATAACCAGAAATTGGTTCCCCACTTAGGGAATTAACGGGAGTACGTTGCGGTTACTTTTAAGAAATTCTTTCTAGTTGGGGTTTGGTCGTTATAACTTTAAATGTTTGTTGGATAGTAACAAACACTTTTGGAACACGTCCGGACAAGTTGCAGGAACGTCATGGTCGTGGATTAGCATGGATCACTGTGAAAATTAACAAGTTCCCAACGAAAGCATCTATCCATCAGAATCATTCAATGCTGGTAGGGGTATTTTCCCTCGGAATAGTTGTTTCTGTCCATTTCAACAATATTTCGATTAATTCATGTACTGCACAATCGCGCATTTCTCATCTATTATTTTCGTAATAGGTGTTCCACAAGACTTTTGTAAGGGCGAGATAATTTATTTCTATTATCGCCAATTCTCGAAAGACATTATATTCTGCAGACCGCTGGCGCTGTAAGAATCATTCATAGATAAAGTATTTGCGGCGCGGTTCAGTGAGATGCTAATCTGGTAAGTACGTTCGATTTACTTTAAGCAAAAACAAACGTACGAGGTGGGAAGATTAAACTTTATGACTGTCCCCCGTATTAAAAGGTTTTAAATATCCATGCCCCAGGCGATCGGAGTTATTCACCTTGATGTGCGTTTTACTACCGCACGCAATCTTGTCGCCTTTCTTCTACTAGTTTGGCTTACGCAGTGGTTTGAAGCTGATCGTGCATAGCTTATTTGCCGAAATTATGACAAACGAAAAAATTGACCGTCGTATTAGTTTAAAGTAAAACTTAAAAAAACAGCTACCGAATGCTTTCAAATGTTAAAAGATGTTTACGGAGAGCAGTGTATGTCTCGTGCAATGATTTTAATGTGATGGTCGTGAAGAAGTTAAAGATGATGAACGAGAAGGGCGCTCCAGCACATTCAAAACAGCGAATATTAGGGGTGTTATTCTTATTGAATGGGTGCGTGACGGTCAAACAGTCAACCAACATTTATATTTGAAAGTATTGATGTAGCTAAGGGAACGTGTAAGGAAAAAGCATCCAGATTTGTGGAAAAACAACGCGTGGCTGCTCTACCAGGACAATGCCCGGCCCACAATGCGCTTTCCATTAAGCAGTTTTTAGCTAATCAGAAGATCCCCGTCGTTAACCACCCACCATATTCACCAGACTTAGCCCCTTGCAACTTCTACCTGTTTCTGAAAGTGAAGATATCGTTAAAAAACCCGTTTAGAAATATTAGAACACGTCAAGGAAAAAACGGCAAGACTTCTTAAGAGCCTCTCTTCCGATGATTTCGAAAATTGCTACTTTCATTACTACATTGATGGGGAACATCATTAAGTTGTATAAGTATTTAAATAAAGTGGATTTTTTACAGCAGTCTTATAATTTTATTGTCATACCTCGTATATCTTAGTAAACCCTAAACTCCAGTATGACAGCGAGTTTTCATAGTTGAAATTAGGTTGCAAATTTAAATAAAAAAGACTTTGGTAAGTGTAAAAAACCCATATATTATACAAACTAATTAAATCAAGGATACAAACTAAGCTGTTCCCTTATCCAGTCAAGATATGTAGGAACTTTTGTAAACAATGCACTTTTCTCGATATCACAGGCATGACTTTCATTCTGGCCTTTTAAATTCCGTCCGATGCTTACGATTCCTATAATGTGATATTTAAATTTCTCGTGGCCATCGTAGAACTCTAAGTATTTAAAAACAAATCCGCCACCACTGTCTCCGTGGCAAACACTTTTACTTCCATTGTAATATCCTGCACACATTTTGTCTCCAGTCTTATAATATTTTAGAAACCACTCAGTGGGAAATTCAGATTTGCATTGCCCTTCATCTTTATAAGGAAGTTCTAGTTCTTGTAAAGTATCAGATGGTATTCCACTGGGTTCTGTGTAACCCCATCCTGTTACAACTCCGGTCTCATTTTCATGAATCAACTCTAAATGACTTTTTTCTAAGCAAACTGGTTGAATTTGGTGTGTTAACTGCAATTTTGTTTTTAATAATAATATTGCTATATCTGCTTTAAAGTTTTGATGGATGCCTTGATATTCTCTGTGAACAAGAGCTTGTTTAACTTTGCTATATTTTGCAGTATCATAATCTCTATGATCTTTGTAAGGTCGAAAATATTTGCCTGCTCCAATTTCAAAATTACTTGCTTCAATAATATGGCCATCATCATCGGTGACACAGTGCGCTGCGGTTAATACTAAGTTGAGACTTATTAGTGAGCCACCTAAAATTTACCGAATGTATTATATATAAAAGTAAAATAAGCCGCTGACTGTGACGTAGCACGGCACCCTGACACAAAATGGGATTCTGTAACATACTATAGTCTAACATATATGCATTTGTAATGACGTCACCAGTTGAGAAAAAAACGTATAGCGTAGATATTTTTGCCAATCAATGTTTTTTGATTGACAGTGACGGATACTTCACAGAACCAATTACCTACCTATTTGAATCATAGACACTACTTTTTTTAAAAAGTTTATTGTCACCGCTGTTTATAATATACTAAACAAAGATAAACAAAAATGACGTCATTACAAATGGGTATAAGTTGGACTATACCATCTAATCTAATCGTGTCATTGACTCAACCTATCCGATTATTTACCATCTCTTTTTACTAACTTACTAACTAACTAATGTATCATAACAAAAACATTTCATGTAAAAAATGCCAAGTACGCGAAAGTGGTATTCCGTAAAAAGAATTGAGATAAAAGTAAAGCCAAGTTCTCCAAATCAAATTTCAAAATGAATGGTTCTTACTAGTTTGGAAATGTTTTTTTAAACTACTAACGTTATTATAATATTTTATTTTCACAGTAAAATATTTTATTTTTGTACTAAAATAAAGTGCTTGAAAAGCAACTGTTTAAATATACTTTTAAAATGTTTTTTTGCCATTAACGCTGGCTGCACTTGGCATTCTTCAAAAATAAAGTATAACTTTTCGTTGTATTAAAAATAAAATAATAAAATGATGCATTTTTTGCACTTTTAAATAATATGCAAATTAGACAATACAAAAATAATAAAAATAATGCACATCGTTGCCAATGCCAGCAGTTGACAGCAGTTAAAGTACAATATTAGTAAAGTACCAGCAGGTCAATGTTTGCTGGGAATATACTCAAGATTTCAGTTTTTATTTCAGTGGCAACGCTAAACTGGGATCATTTTTAAAAAGTACAAAAAATACATTACTATTATCAATTTATGAAAATATTTACACCAGTATTTACTAAAGGGTCTACAAGTGCTACAAACCTAGGCCTACAAGTCTAGATTTTGGATGAAGGTTTAATTTATTTTTTTCCGTAAATGTAATAGTTTTTTTTAATTATATAAATTGTTCAAAAATACCTTGCGATATGGGTCAGCTTTTTTTGTTGTAACAAAAACATTATTTCCACACAAAGGTTGGAAATAAATAAAAATAATATAATATTTTGGTTTAAAATAGGTAGCCATATTTAAACCTCCAAACGTCACTAAGAAATGTCGAATAAAAACGGTGTATGTCAGTGTCAGCTTTCCGCGATATTTTACATGTTAATTTTTCAGACCAGTTAGCGATGATTAAACCGATGTTCAATTGTTTTGGTGGATGTGTAATTGAAAACGGATTCTACTATATGTTTTTTACAGTATTTAAATATTGATACGTATTTAATACGGTTATGCATCTACAGATATAGTTTTAAGTTATTTATGTATTATTTAGCTTTAAAAAATTTTGTATATAAGTTTTTTTTATAATTTATGGATTATTTCTATTGTTTTTCGAACTTTAGACCACCCCTCAGGGGTGATACTACAATTTAAGACTATTTTTAATGCAAATCCTACGACTGCAGGGACTAAATTTCCAAAAAATTACATTTCGTTACAAACTTTTTATTTGGTTTTTCTTTATTTCTAAAGTTAATTTGAATTAATATGAGAGGAAACTCACTGATCAACGCTTACTATCATATTGCACATTGGAGTAAACCAAATCCTTGCAGTTATTTCCCTGTGAGTAATAAAAAAATACACTTAAACCGGTCGGTATCAAGTCTATAGCCTTGATACTTAAACCCGGTCTAAAATGCTAAGTTTTAAGGTCTTAGTAAATACTGGTGTTAAAGTTTAACTGTTTTTTAAAAGTTTATTGATAAGTTTTTATTTAGTTTTCTTGAAAATATGCCTTCTGGGCCATGTATATGAATAACATTTCAGTGCCGTCCGTAAACGAAAGTGCTTTAAATTTTTGTTTTTTGGTTTTATCAAATTTTCTGAAAAACCAAACTTTGCATGATATTAATTAGGTTTTTTAGAGAACAAATTTCCGTTTTTTACAATGTAAAACTTCGTCGGTTTTAGTATGGTACTAATGGTACAGTGACATCCATACATGAGGGTAATTACAGAAATAGTCAAAAATCTAGTTTAGTTTTAAGTTTTAAATTTATTTTCATGAAAATAAAGCAGTTTATTAGAAAATGGGTGACGCCTCGTTATAGACAATAAAATTTTCTTTTAAACAATAATTCTATAATTAATTAAATAACATTTCGATCAAGGCAGTTTTTCTATTAGCTATATCTAAACTTACTTCTGCACATTCAAAGGAAAATTCACATGATAGTTTAGAACAGTCAATAGTTTTCACATTTCTTGCATTTTCTTCTTTTCCGTAAATAACAACTTCTCCACAATTATGCATGTCTACAAAAAGCACTCAAAAGACAGTAACAAGGAATTGTCGTACCAAGACTCTGATCGGTTGGTTCAAGTGGTGTTTAGTTATTATTAGAAATTCAGGACTGTGCTTGTGTGCTAGTTCTTCAAATTGAGGTATTTTATTCGTAAGGCTTTTTACATTAGCATGAAGCGCAGTCCATGAAGACCGTTTTAAAGCTGTATGGTATCTGCCTAAGTTATGAATGAATCCTTCTGTTAGAGAAGGTACTCCTTCCTCGGAACGATTGAAAATGCCTATGCTTTTTTACAGTTATATTTTTTGGCCAGCAACTTTTATCCAAAAGTCGTTGCAAGTCAGTATGTAGTATTCTTATTTTAAAACTGCTATAATCCCCAGATCTGACCGGTTGCTGTGTAACTTTCAGATAATTCAGATTTCCAAAAGTGTTCTTTATGTCATTTTCGACATCTTGAGTGGTAGTTTTTGAATCGAGTTTGCTTAAGAATACTGTTTTCTTTGGCGTTATATTAGCTGAAATTAGTGTTTGATTTCCTCTGTTGTTATTGGTTTGTAGATTTGTGGTATTAGTTATTTGGCATCTGTTATTGGAATCATTTGAACTACTGGTTTTAGTGTTGTTAACATTTTGCAACAGAAGTTGATTTTGTGAGGTCTGCGTCTTCGTGTTTTTTAGTTTACTGAGTTGTTCTTTGACTTTATTCAATTCCTTTTCCAGCTCTTCAACACGCTTCCATTGACCCATCAGGTACTCTAGCTTATTTTCAAGTTCCTGGACTTTTTCTTGCTCTACAGTGTGACTATGGCCAGTGGATTGTTGATTTTTGTGGTTGAATGTATTTTTCTTTCCTATTATTTCAAGCTTTTGAGTAAGAGTTTAATTGGCCGGGTTTCTTTTTATGATTTTTTTTCAGAATAATATCTACAGCTGGATTAGGTTTTATCATAACAAAAACATTTCATATAAAAAGGCCGAAAATGGTGTTCCGTAATGGAAATGTTTTGTTAAACTTTGCTAGTACAGCCAAACTAAGTCAATTTGCAGCCGGAACAGCATTTTCGCATATTTGGCTTTTTTACATAAAATGTTTTTGTTATGATTTCACTTCTTTGTTAAAGGATTTTAATAATATTTGAGTTTAACACTAGCAAAATATGCCGAATATTGTTCAAAACTTTTGCGATGCCTTATTCCGATAGCTTTTACTTTTTTAAAGTTTTCTTTTAAAATGAATAAATTTCTATTTCTATCAATTTGTGCTTACGAAGAGGGAGACATTTGGAGTTTCTTTTAAAGAAATTATCTATAATTTCTTTCAATCATTTTTGGCAGTAAGCAATAACAGTTTTACATAACTTAACATATATAAAGGAGGAAAATTAAAATTGTGAGGTATTTTAATTTTTTCATATAGATTTATCATAGTTCCTGTCAGTCTGCTAAAGCTCAGCTCTCTAGCATTTCTGGAAGTGGGCAATGTTACTTTTATATAACTTGACATATATAGGGGAGGGAAGTGAATTAAAATTATGGGCAAAGGTCAGCTCTCAAGCGTATCTGGAAGTGGGCAATGTTAATGTTCATCTCTTGGTTTGAAACTCGTAGGCAATGATTGAGTAGACACAATATTTCGGACTTCCATTTATTTATTTTAAACACGACGTTAGTAAATATCTCTAACCGAAACGTCGTGTTTAAAATAAATAAAGACAATGGAAGTCCGAAATTTGGTTTATATTCATGTTCATGTTAAACAATGTCGAATAAAACTATTCGCAGAAGATACTTTGCTCTACTTTGTCTGCGATATCGATAAAATTTAAGAAATGGAAAATCTTTTAAACAAAGATCTTAGGAATGTTAATGCAGGGCTAACAGAAAACGGCTTAAAGCTAATTGTTACAAAAACAAAACAGTAAAAATAACTATACTATAATCTTTTAAACACTTAGGTGTAATCTTGGACTCGGAACTAAGTCTATCGTTACAGTGTGACTTCATAAAGAAACAATAATAGGTTTTTTTGTACAGATTGAATAACAAGGTCTCAATTTTTACTAAACTCACGATCAAGTCAATTGCTCCCCATTTTGAATATTGCGGTACCACCGAAGGTTCTACGGGGGGGGGGGTACTGGGGGTAATTACCCTCCTCCCCAGAGCCCGAAAAAAATTTATTAGGTATAAAGGCTGGTAGCTGCTACAGACAAAGTTAAAGGCTAAAAGAAATATTTTTGTTAGCTTTATTAGATTCCCGATAATAAACACAGAGGAAAAAAACGTAGGATAAATATGCGCAAAGGAAAAAAGCGCATACGAAAAAAAATCGCAGAGACGAAAAACTACTAACCTCAATTAAAAAAAGTCAAAGGCTATTTGACCACTGCGCAGAACTACTTTATAAATCCACGTTTACATCATTCATCAATTTTTTTGGAAGTTTTTGCAATTTTTAGAGTTTTGCGGAACTTATTTTGTATGCGCGAAAAATTGCAACGTTTTTTTTATTCAATTTTCCCGAAGTTTTATGGTGTACAGTCAAGATGAACCCCGCAATCGACCATTTTTTTATTTCGTGTGCCGGTGTAAGCTCTGTGTAAATTAAAACACAAATATGTAAACAAAAAATTCAAATTTCAAAAGTTTTAATACAAATACTCTCGTCTTTTTTGTGGCGAAATTGTCTAATAACCTAACCTGTTACTTTTTTACATAGAACATTCGAATTCTAGAAGCTTAACTTTATTTCATTGTGCACTGTTTTACTATGTGCGTTTTTTTATGTGTGCGCTATTTTCCGTGTGCGATATTCTCCGTCTGCGCTATTTTTCGTGTGCGCTTTTTTGGTTTGCGCTTTTTGACGTGTGCGCTCATTTCTTAATAGGACCTTTCCTGTGTGCTTTTGTCATATAAGCTTTTTCCCTGTGCCCTAATTTACAGTGACCGCTTGACGATTACCCCTCCCCCCAGAATTTGGCTCCAGAACCCCCCTTGTGCGGTACATTGTATCACTATCTTAATGTAAGTCAGAGGGACACACTAGAGAATCGTTGCATAAGGACAATATTCCTTTGCAAAAAAAAGCCAATAAAGTCTATGCTAGAAAAATTAAACCTTATAATTGTACTACAACAAAGATCTACTTATAGAATGTTCACTTTTATTTTTAAACTAAAACATAATGTTGCCATCATATTTATCTGATGAAGTAATTTATGTGCGAGATATTCATTCATATCAAACTCGATCCAGTGTTGAAAATAATTTTTATATTACCGATGACAGAAGACTTTGAGTGAAACTTTTTTACTGTTGGCTTAAGAATGTTCAATTCCTGTAGAATTAAGGCAGTGTGACTTTTTTACAAAATTTAGGAAGGAATGTGAAAAAGCTGTTCTCTAATGACATGCTCATTCTCTATTTTTGAGGTTTTTTCCTTATTTTCTCTGAATCTTGCATCGAGATCTTTTTGTTGACTGTTTATATCTTTCCAATTTTTCATCATGCTTTCTTATGTTATCTGCGTTGATTCGTTTTGCAGTGTTGTTTTCTTTAACCTGCTACGAGAGCTTAATGATTTCTTCGTACTTTTGTTGGTTTTTCTCGTTAGCTTACTAATGTCTTTACATTGGTTATCAATCAGCTTAGCTTATCATCACTATTTCCAATGGTATTTATTTGCTCCGTATTGAAAATTGTCTCCTTGCAAGTTTTACTGAAGAAAAAATTATTGACCTCTAAAGTTTTCCTAGGGCATCGATCTGTGTATCGGAAATCTGACCAAAATCATTGCATATTATCTTTTCGCAGTACTCACATGCCTGCAGATGTCACTTATTTTTTGTTGTTAATCAATCTGTTGTAAAGCTCGCATTTAGGCTGGTTAAGTCGAGCCGAGAAATTCAGCTTTTGCCTATCTGCGGTTAGATTAAATTTATTTTGAGGTAGTCACTCTAGAGTGCTTAGCTTAGACGAGGACTGATATTAAAAAGCACTTTAACTTCTGTTACAAATACCTATATTTTCATTTCAAAACTTTAGTACAAAATTCGCAAAAACAAAGCAATGTCAATAGAATATTTTCAATAATAACATCGATTAACAATTTTAAACATTTAAACACAATTTTTCCTAGAGTCTAACCACAATATAGTTTTTAATTTGGGTCTAGCACATAATTGTTTAATTTAATTTTAAAAGGCATATTATTTCCTTTTAAACACCAAAAAACCCCTGGTATTAGGTTTTACAAGGAGGAGCCACCATAACAGTGACTGTTTCTTATATCTAAGGCGCCATTTTACCTTTCAGCACCAATTTTCTCGCTCCAAACAAATGTCTCGTTTCTTTTATGTTTTATATATTCCCTACTAAAAGTTTTTATGCAGTTCTACAACCTGCATCTTGTTACGTAAAATACTGATTTTTAATTTTTTACTAGATCACTTTACTAACTAGGTGTTTTTAAATTAACACTTTAACTGCGGTTTTCATGCTAATCTTTTTTTTTATGTTAATAGTTTCACTGCGTTTTTGATAGTGATTAATTAATTAAGGCAGATGTTCAGAACTAAGTCGGCAAATTTGAATAACAAGGTAATAAATAATTTTCATTTAATTTTTGTTTGACATATTCACTATTCATTATTAATATCTATTTGTCTTATAACAAACAAACCCGCGGATGTGTTTATTCTTATTATTAAATTGTTTTTTATATTTAAATCAAAAAGCTTTTAAAATAGGTAATAAATATTAATCTGGTGACAGATGACTAATGGGCTTAACCTATTTCCAGAATTGTGCTCCATTCTTTTGTTATGTTTTTATATTTTTAATTCCGAGATAAAGCAATAAATCAGCCACCTGTATTGTCGGCCGCTGGTCTCAAAGAAAATAAATCAACAATTAAAAATTATTTAATATTTAATTTTTCGACGAAATGGCAATAAATAATTTTATATTCTGTGCCGACTAAGTGTTTTTGGTAACCTCCTTTACGAATTTAAAATGAATTATTATTTTGTTTTTTAAAAACATCTTTGATCTATTTAGTTCACAGATGCTTTGCTAAGTTTGAACACCTATTTGGTTTATTAAAATGATTTTTTAATTCAGTCTAAAACTTACGCGCGGTTCGAACGGATGATGGTCGGTCGTCTAAAGTGTGCGCCAGATAAATAGTGACTTGTTCCTTATTGATAAATAATACTGACTTAAGGCGATTATTATTATTGTACAACGATGTGAATATTTAGTGCGTGGTCAAAGTTAGTTTTATGTTTAGGATTTTATTTATTCGTTGCTTACTTTTAAAACAATTTATGTCCTTCCTTTTTCGGATAAATAAGGTTTGTATGCTGCCTGTTAAAACCTTGAAACCCTCATAATTTTGGTTCATCACACTGTAAACAAATCTTATATAACCTAATCTATCTCTCTAATCTTGATAAGATCCGCAAAAAATAATGGTGCATGATAAAAATATTTACTGGATTTTCCTAGCTCTAGTCTAGCGCAAAAATGGTGCTATTTTTGGTTCTTTCATAAAGTGGAGTTTTCTTTTATATGAATTTTTGTAATCAAAAAGTGTTAACGCAACTGAATACTATTTCGGTAACCGCATTTGTCCCTGATGGAAGACTGAAAGAGTGGTGCACAATTATCTTAAAATTTTTAAAAGGAACATGCCTTTGTTTAAAGTTTTGGAGTAGTCAGGCAAAATCTTATTTTTATTATTGATTTATTTGTTGAAAATTTGCACAAGTTAGTGTAAGTGAAAGACAAAATCCGACAAAATTGAGCTTTGGCAGACTGATAGGAGCTATGATAAAACAACAGGAAATAATTAAAAAACCCTAAAATTTTAATCTACTTCCCTCCCTACACATGTTAAGTTATGTAAAACTATTATTGACCATTTCTAGAAATGATAGAAACCTGGGATTTGGCAAACTGACAGATATTAAAGATAAGTTCTTCACAAATTGATAGAAATAAAAATTTATTCATTTAAAAGGAAAATTAAAGAAGGTAAAAGTTATCAAAATAACGCCTCGCAGAAGTTTTGAGCATAATCCGCATATTTTAATTTCTTTAAAAAACTAGTGAAATGAAAAAAATCCAAGTACACAAAAATGGCAATCCGTAAAAATAATCGAGAAAAAGTATAACCAAGTTCTTCACTACACATTTCAAATTTAAAGGTGTTTGGAAAAGTTTTTTTAAACTTAGCTTGGTACTAAATGTGTATTGGAGAACTTGGCTTTACTTTTATCTCAATTATTTTTACGGAGTACCGTTTTCGCGCACTCGGCTTTTTTTTACATGAAATTTTTTTGTTATGATTGTTTATTTAAAAAATAGTTGAGGAAGCTAATGGGCAGTGGCGGCTGCTACAGGGAGAGCAACAGGGCAGTGCTCTCCCAAAACTAGACAACAACCAATATTTTTAATTGATTTATTTAAAAAAAGTTAAATCTTCCCTTACGACATGATTGTCTGGTTCTATTTATTATCTGTGGTTAACAACGAGCGATTAATTGGGTGAACTTCTTCAACGTAAATAATTACAAGCCGGCAGCGCCGCGTGGGGCAAGGTTTCAATTTCAGCCGTTTTTCAGCGTTGTCTTGGTGGCTGTTCTCGCGCGGGGGCGGGAGGAATGTTTGTTTTAGTTGACGTCGGTTATCATAATCGTGCCGAAACGTACGTTGCCCTTTCTAGTGTTGCCGGTTCTATCCTTAGTGAAGACGTAGGCATTTGATTTGATTTGGGGTTTGTCAGTAGTAAAAAGCCTGCCGGGCACGTGTCATCGCTTGTTTTCGTTATCGTTTGTTTATAAAATGGAAATAAATACCGTCGATTACATAATTAACTGTGCAAATTTAAATACGTTGACATATGAACTTTGATTACAAATAAAATCTTTAGTGCCACATAGACCGGACCTAAAAATTAACCAAAATTTTAGTGTAAGTAATGCCGAGAGGTGTTCCATAAAAACATAATAGAAAATTTAATAAAAAATTATACGATGCTGAAAACTGGTTGTGCGGTTGTGAAAAGAGAAATGCTTTTTTGCTTTATTTGTCTTGTTATAAACGAACGAAGTGATCCTGCGTGCAAAGATAATGTGTGATATTAAGCACTTTAGTGAAAAGTTAAAAAGACACAAAGTAAGTGGTATTCATTTAAATAACCACATAGAATTTTCTATGCTAGGAAGACTGATATTAGGTGCCAATTGAATAGTGCCTATAGGCAAAACATTACTGAACATAATGAAAATGTAACAAAAACTAGACATATACTTAGTAGGTTAATAGACTGTTTAAAATTCTGTGATATTTTTGAGGTTGCTCTACAGGGCCATAAAAAAGAAAGGACTTTATCTATAAACAAAAACTACACCAAGTAGCTGCTTGTTTGAAAAATATTAAAAGAAAATTTTTTCGGTAAGTTTTTTTATCTCATTTTTCATGCAATTTAAATTTCTGCCAGCCCCCCCCCCCAATTTATAACGTCACCAGCCGCCACTGCTAATGGGATGTTCTTTAAAACCGAACCGTGAAAGTTTTCCTTACCACAAATTTGCTCCCAATCTTTCCGTCGCTGGTAAATTGCCACCGTCCATGGGTAATGGCCTTTTTCCACTGTACTTCCGTTTACAATGAGTTTTGTGGCAGTAACCTACAATAAAAATGTTTTCAGTTTCTGCTTCATATATATGGATTTTTGAAGTGTAAACTTCTTTAGGCGCGTTTAGCAGTTTTTGTGGGTACTGAATTGAACTGAGCCGTCAGGCTCGGCTATGTAACGCCCATTCGGGTGAAGTCGGCTCGAGTCGACTAACTGTGAGAGGAACATTCAGCGAGCGATATGATGATGCAGATGAAGGCCAGTATTATTAATTTCGCCTTGTTGAAGTTTACACTTCTGCCGTAAGCACACACAATTTTTTTAAAAAATGTTTTTGTTGTGAGCACCGTTAAACTCAGCTTTGTATGAAAAAAGACGAAAACCTTACAGCTATAGGTATCTCTTTTTAACACATTTTTAATCGGAGTTAGTTACCCTATAACTAAATTTGTTTAGCGCGGAGATAAAAACTGCCCTAAAAAATTTGATGACTCAAAAAAAGGTCTCTGTAGTTATTCCAACACGAAGGAATCGTTATTCTCATAAACTTCTGACTAGGATGTGTGCTTAAGTTATTTTAACAAAAACATGTTGTTCTCAATATTCGATTCAGTTAGATTACCTAGAAAGATATTTTTTAAGTAGAATAGTTGAATTAACTAGAATGATAATTAGATCTAAAAAGAAAGAGCCCCCCGGAATTGTACCAAGGATCAGTTTTGCTGTTGAAATTTAACATTTAGAATGAAAGTTGACATTTTTGTCAATAAAATATGGTGGTTAGATTTTTTGTTTTGTCTAAAATAAATTTTGTTGTTAAAAAAATAGCCAGTTTTCACGAAAGCTTTATCTACCTTTTTTTCTCCACAAGATGGTATACATTCATTTAACCCCAACTCCATGTTCCATTCGCCATTGGCCTGACATCGTCTTTCGTACGACCGACTTCTAGGTTCGTAAAAATGCTGACACGTAAGTGCCAGAGTAGTACCAGGAGTTGCCTTGGTGCACGGAATTATACCACCTCCAATTTTTTTACATGTGACATTCATGTTGGCAGTATTGTAGATGTCAGGGCATTTCTTAAGGCATTCAATATTGCTACGAGAAGTCCAACCAATCTCTGTACAAACCAATATTTTCTTAGAGCTACCCTCATCAGTTTCGTCAGGTAACCAACCACTATCACAGATAAGCTGGATTGCTGTATTAGAAGATACCTTTGCCCCAGAATGGTAAGGTATGCCTAAAATATGAAGAAAAAAAAATACGAAGATTTGGTCACGAGTTTCGGCAATATTATTACCATCACCAAAAAGACGGTATCGATTAATACATAAATAAATATAACAAAGTATCTTATATGTATGATGGGTTCTTGTAAAGAAATACGGTAACCTGGTTAAGGTTTTCATAATATTTAAGACAACGTCTTTTTGCTGATTATGCTGCACCAAGAAAACGAGAATATTAGATCATCTAGTTGGCTTGGCTTTAATTAAATTAATTATATTTATTACTGTTTAGAATAAAATTTTACTTAAAATAATTATATTATTTTATTACTGTAACACCTTTTTTATAAGGAGCTGTTCTGTCAAAGAAGTGTTTGTTGTTGTTTATTTTACTTATACTCAAGGAGATTAGTATCTTTGACCACTGGTTAATCTTGTTGAGATGAATTCTACCTTCCAATACGTAAAAAATATAGTTCTTAATGACGAATTTGAATATTGTTTTTTATACGACTGTCTTGCAAAAGGGGGTTTTGCGCACGGAGAACACGATCTGAAAATGACATTTTGCGCACGCTGTGTGCAAAACGTTTTGCACACGTTTATGTCATTTTTGCGCACGCCTATGTCATTTCTGCATACGGGTCTCCCGTCATTGTGATTTTTGTTGTTGTCACCCATCAATATAAGTTGGCTTAGTTCCGTAGCAACCGTCACTGCTCGTATGTTTTGTTGATTAGATACGTCAAACAATTGTTGAATTTTTAAAGTTTTGTTGTAAAAATGTCGGAAATAAAAACACATTAAATTAAAATTTGATTTTTCTTTCTTTACTAGCAGCCGTATAAAAAATATTGTAAAAAACTCGTTTAAAAACCTCTTTGCACACTCCCTCGACTTGTAGACCTCGCCTTCGGCTCGCCTACCAAACTGTCTCGATCGTGTGCAAAGAGTCGTTTTCAAACCTTGTTGTTTAAATAACTATTAACAATTATTGATATCTGTATTTGTTTACAACATTTTTCCTTCAAAAACATAAACAATGAAAATTAAGTTATAATTTACTAGTGTACGAGCATTCTGTTTCTATGGTCAAGACTTTAAAAAAATCGTGAAAACATCTTGACACATTTGTTTTTTAATAAAATTAAAATATTGTCAAATTGCAAACTTTGTATAAAAATTCCCAAACCCCTGGAACTCATCGAAAGATTTCATAGAAGCCCAAGGCCCATGTGCGACGTCATTTCGCTCCTTGAAAATTACATACTCGCATAAGCTATTTTACTAGAACATAACTCCTAAACTAAACATCGTAAAACCAAAATATTTTTAAAGACATTTAAGTAAAGCTTTCCATAAAAAATGTAATTTGATTTGCTGTTGCAAGTAAGCTAGTAGTAACAGTAGCACAATTTCACTGACACTATAAAAGTTTAAAATTTCTAGCAAATTTATACCTGCAGCATAATAATTCCAGCTTCCATGTTGAGGATTATTGGGTGTTTCACAAAATTCCCCTGTTGGAGGTGCAGAAGTTGGTTTTTGGCATAGTAATGAATTTTCATCAGAATTATCATTGCAGTCTTTTATTCCATTACAACTAGCACTTCCGTCTACACATGCTCCGTACGTGCACTAAAATATATCCATACAATTCAATCATTTCGGATTTAAAAAAAATAAAAATGAGGAAAGACATTTTTTGACGCATTTTAAAACACCAAAGTTAGGGCTCACCACGTTTAATTAATTACATTTAAATGTTGGATCTTCACCTAAAGTTAACTGGTTACAAAGAACCACCTGTCGAGTTGCTTGTGCGGTAAATTTGGACCGTTACACTCCCCCTCTCCTCCGACAGAGGTAAACACCAATCAACAACATGTTGCCTATAGCCCTTGATCCGACTCCTCATCGTCATCATTACAGACGGCCGGCTTTCAGTCCTCCACGTGCCAATTCCCGACGCAAATCCTGTCATCCAGGACTTCTGATACGTTACAGTACCCAGCTTTATCTTAACCCTGAATGGATCGATATACTTAACACAAATTTTGGAGTTCACGTAGTTCAAGGCATCCGATTGAACCCTATTTCGTCTCCACACAAGAGAAATAAGACACATCCTGGCGTCTCGGATTATACTGGACACAGTTCCTATCCGCTGACTTTCTCATGTTGTTCTTAACGGCTTGATATAAATTCTTGAAACCTTTGAGTCTTTTCTCAATTGCTCGGCTCGCAGAGGTCCTCTATCAATTTGATACTCTCTAATAAAGTTGATGTAATACGGAGTGAAACTCCGTGATATACTGCTGTATACGAAATGTTGATACTTGTCATCCAACACTTCTCTTGTTCTTCATCTGGGTACCATTGTCGCAGATGACATATTGGGGCACTTCAAAGGTAAGAATAATGTCCTTCTCTAAATGGCTTCTGCCGAATGAACTGGAAAGCTACATACTTACTAAAGTAATCACTTACGACCAACATGTGAGTGTTGTCAGTTCTGGATGCACGAGGAAGTGGTCTTACAAAATCGAGGCTAATAACTTGCCATGGCTCTGTAGGTTCATTTTGGCTTTGTATTTAACAAGAATCACACCGATTCACGTATTTGGTTGTATCGGAGTGCATCTTTGGCCAACAGTAAAGGGTTTTGACTCTACTTTCCGTCTTGAATATGCCCAAGAAGAAAAATATTCCAATAATTAGAACCTCTTGCTAACACATTGTAAATCAGATAATTTTCAACCCGCCATGCCATTGGCAGTAGCAGATTCAGGAAGGGGCCAGAGGCCCCCCTCCCCCTCCTTCAAGACAGAAAACTTACTTTTTAGTTCAGCAGCGCAACTTATTTAAATTTTTAACAAAATCTATTTAGTTTTTAAAAAATTATCGCCCACAGCGCAATTAAACCTCTTTTTGCTGCACCTCAGACCGCAAAAATAAATATTTTGGTGTTTGCTGTCATTTTGGCATCGCCACCAGGAAATCATGGATCCGCCCTGGCCATTGAGGTTATTTAAGTGAATTAGCCTTGATATAATCCTTAACCTTTCGATACTACGAATCTTGGGTATTGTAAAAGTTATATTTGACCTCTTCGACTATTAGGGTATCTACAATTGTTACGGTCCGAGATAAAAATTCTGGCTGGACATGGTCACGACCTTTTCTGTGCATAATCCTGTAGTGGTAACCTTGTAGACGAAGAGTCCATCGAACCAACCTCCCAGTCGGGTAAACCCCGGCAGGTTGCTCAACCAGACTAATGAGCTGTGGGCAGTGATCACAGTGAATTCGTTGTGTAAAGCACTTGCCTTGATTGATGACTTTTTCGCCCTCATCGAATTGTTGCGTCAAAAATCCAAAGGCAGATGTATCAGTTTAAAGCGTAAAAGGTTTCTAAAAGTCTGTGCACGTCAGAATTGACGGGGAGGCTAGAGCCGACGTGAGCCTGTTAAAAACAATGTCATACTCGAACGGCGTAGCGACGATGGAGGAGAAGTCCAGTACAAAGCGGCGGTACCACCGTATTCGGCGCTGAAACGTTCAATAGGGCGTCGACCTTGGAAATGCCACACTGCAGCCCTTCCAGGTCTCCTCTAGTCTAAAGTTGGATTGGACAATTTTTTTCATTTAAAATCACCTTCCTGTATAAAACGCCTTAGATTTTATGTGCAAAGCAGTTTTTACCTTAAAATAGATTTCGGGACAAAAAGTGTTCAAACAGGTGTTTGCGCTTTCGTCGCTACTGTCCGCACATTCCACGATTCCATTACATTTTCCATCAATTATGATACATTCTCCATTATCACATTCAAATTCTTCTATTCCACATTTAGAGTTAGCATCTTCAACTACGATACAATTTTCCTCATCGGAATTGTCTTCGCAATCCTAAAATTAATACATTTTTCGCATTATACAGAGTTATTGAGCCTGGTTCTTGCATGAGAGAAGGCAGTGTGCTCGAGTATAGACAGATAGAAAATAAAATAAGAAAAAGAAACAGCTATAGGCCGATGTTGCCACTACAGCTTAAAATTGGTAAGTATAAGCTAATTTATATGGTTTTTTACTATATTAATACGATCAATTTGTAATAATGTCACTAGAAGCATTATTTTTTCTGCACCATAACTTTTTAATGCTAGGTGCTTTAGTTCAGTATACTCAATAGGTAACAGTGATAAGCATAAAAATAAATGTAATATATACAGATCTATTGGATTTATAGAAATTGGGATGGATGAAATTAATAAAGCAGGTAAAAAACTAAAAGTTGATAGGTCTGTTGACAGTGACAATTTACCGGCTTATATTATTAAGGGTTGTCTAGGCTCATAAGTGAATCCATTTCATTATTTGTTTAATTTATGTTTAAAAAAAGTGGAAAGAGTCGAAAGTTATTACAATTGAAGGGTATCCGGTACAAACTGGCTAGGTCCCAATTTTCAAAAAAATCGTATTTTTGCATAAAAACGTTCCAAGCGCCATCGGACGTATCCTTAAACCAAGCTAAGTGCCATGCTCACCTCGTATAGTGTTGCAATGCATTGGTAAAGGTGGGGAAGCTACAAATAACCTGCCCTATGTCGGTATAAGCAAGCTAAGTTCCTTAATTATCTCCGTTTTCAAATTTTGGCACTTAGCCTATATGTACCTGAGACTCTTCAATTCTCAAAAGTGGTGGTCGAAATGATATAAAAAATTATAGATCTGTCAGCACTGTTTTAGTTTGTTCGAAGATTTTTGAAATTATATTGTGTGATAGGATTTATAGTGATGTAAGGTTTGCAATAACAAATGATCAACATGCCTTTTTACCTAAGCGTTCAACTGTAACAAATTTAGCTAATTTCACCAAATACACACATAAAGCAATTAAGGATGGGTATTAGGTAGGTGTTATTTTAAATGATCTTCAAAAAGCTTTTGATAAAGTCGACTTTAATGAAATTATTAGTGCTTTGAAAAGTTTAGGAGTTGATCAAAATATTGTTAACTTGTTAATGTCATACTTAAAAGAAAGATAACTATTTGTAGAACTCAAAGGATTGACATCTCTAAAGTATACACCATCCTCAGGCGTGCCCCAGGGATAAAATTTAGGTCCTCTGTTGTAAGATTTGCAATTTGGTAAGGGATTAATTTTTTCAGATGATCATTTTTATTCGTAGACGCAAATTTTGCGCGCATGCGTGTGTTTTGTGAGGTCAACATGAAGGTGTTGTGTGGATCGACGTCATATTTGTTGTATATTTACATTTCGCAGTGTTTTGCGTTTCTCATGTAAAATTGGGTTTTTTCTGTGAAAAATTAGAAATAATTCACGTAGAACATGTCAGGTTTGTGCGAAA
Source organism: Aspidapion aeneum (assembly GCA_963576565.1). Taxonomy (NCBI): domain Eukaryota; kingdom Metazoa; phylum Arthropoda; class Insecta; order Coleoptera; family Brentidae; genus Aspidapion; species Aspidapion aeneum. Next base: position 97,311,487 of record OY755044.1, on the reverse strand, counting down.
ATGTTCGGAAGAAGTAACAGAGTGCCATTTCATAGAAGTACTTGTATTTTTCTTTATAATTTGTTAATAAAGTTAAGAGTGGTTTATAGATGTCATTAAACACTCTTCAAGGTGTTCACAATAGATCTGCAGATTAATTTAAGAAAAACTACGATTTTAATCCGCAATTTGCTAAATTTTCACCCGATCAACCAGGTTTTAGAAAAAAAAATAGTAACATTAAATTTTTCATCATTGTTAAATATTATAGTGACGTAATGGACTATGTTCTAAAACCATCAAAACTGACATATGCGCAGTAACCGAAATCCTGTCTATTTGAAAAATGAATATTAATAAATAAATGGGGGTCCTGGCTTCAAGCATCGCATGTGTGAATGCATGGGTATGCCCCATATTTATGCTCTAACATATTTGGGTCCTGGCTTCAAGCAGGGCCTGTAACGGCACTGTGTCATTTCAGCCAATTATAAATTGTTTAACCGCATAAATTATAACTTTAGTGATGTGATTTTTTGTGTTTAATACCTTGTTTTCATCAGAGCCAGCACGACTGAACAAATTTGACCGCTTGTGCTTGCAAAAAATTCGTTCGTTAAAGCAAATACCGTTCAAAACAATTATTGCATTTCTAATATTCCGGGTATAGTCATGAGCATATCTAAACACATAAATATTTATTGTAGTTTTATTATACTTCAATATAAAACAAAAACAAAATCGCAATAAGCGAATATGATTTTTTATTTATTCAGACATAAAAAATAATAGAATTTAAAATTAAAGTCATCCTGATTTGATAGTTTACCGAGTCGAGCACGAACAAAATTTGTTGGTTTGACAAGAAAAACAAACTCGTTCAGACGTGCTCCGAGGCATACCTTTTATATCCGATTTGTTTTGTTTACTGGCCTATTGTGGTAAAATATAAAGCCTTTGGATCAACATCGTAAACTTGGTTCTTTGGGAGTGGGGTGGCTACGTTTATTTAAAGCGCTTTGTTTTGCATAAAATCAAGCGCTGTTGCATAAAATCAAGCGCGGATCTGGGTGAAAATCAAGGGGGGGGGAATTGTCGACGAAAAAATATTGGTTTTTTTAGGGAGGGGGGGTAATTCGCCTATTGTCCCTTTAATCAGTAACAAAAAGTGCATATTTTTTATTCCAGGGGGGGGTAATTACCACGTTAACCCCCCTCATGTACGCGCTTATTGCATAAAATACGAAAGTATAATGTAACTTATAGGGTATGTAAATGATTATTAAAAAAATTACCTTTTTGCCGTTACATTTTTTATGTATGTCTATACAAGCTCCATAGTTACATCTAAAAAATATATCAGTAGGACAATGAAGATTTCCGCATAAGGCTTTCGATTCATCGCTTCCATCTTGACAATCTTTTACTCCTTAAAAATAAATTAGGTTTAAAATTTTGCGATTCATGAGGTGTAAAATACTTAACACTATTGCTCATTTTTTCCACAACTAAAATGCCAACAGATGTAAATTATCATCCTCCCCATCCTCTCGATACCCCAAAATTCTTACATCCATTCAACCGCGACAGCCAATATTTGAATATTTGCTTTATCCTATACTAGTTTCACCTCAAAGAACGCTTGGTTGTGGTCATGTGATCCACATGTGAATGAAGTGAGTTGAAAAAGACCACAAGGGCATACGTAGTGAAAAGGAACTTTAGTTTTAACATATTGGCAACACTGCCACACTTGTCAAAAATGAATAATTGAATCGGTGAGTGAAAGAAGGGTCCAAAATCGTATTTTTTTTTGGCAAAAAGTCACATTTCCGCGGTTAGATAATAAATCTTATTAAAACGCTAAATTTTTCTTCCTTTTTGAAATAATACATTTTTTTCTTTTCCTGTAAAATGTGTATTTCTGCGCTTGGACCATTTTTCCATTCACCGATTCAATTATAATTAGGTTAGGGATGGGACATCAAAAGAAAACATCGATGTTAGACATCGATGTTGACATCGATGGCCTGCCATCGATAAGTACGATATATAGTATTCAAAACATCGATGTTTGAACATCGATATTCGGGTATTGGTGTTCTTTAATTTTATTGTTAAAAATAAATAATATGTATTACGAATTTCAAAAAACAGCATAGTAAACAAGAAATAATAAAGATCATAAATTAACTAAACTAACAAATTTGAATACGGATTTAAAAGGTAAACTTAATAAACATATTTTCTACTAGGAAACCAAAACTGCACATATCATAAAAACTAAATATGAACATTCTGTTGAAGACTAAAATTAAAATATCAAATACACAATGAAATTAACAGTACGGAGAATCACGCACACAACTCAAAAAACACTACTTATTGCTTGCAATACAAAATACAAGTAAAACAATCCGAGACGGAATTCGGGACTTTCCCGAAACAATAATCAATAAAAATGTTTTCTGCTGCAATGTGCCGCCGTCTATCGTAGTGAAGTTAAATGAGTACAAAGCGCGTTCGATTAGTATTTTAGATTTAATGATGCCCGGCGACCAGAAAATTGCGGACTCGCTAAGTTTCCTTTTTTGAGTATTTTTAATTTGTAATTGAGTAACTGAGATTTTCAGCAAAACATCGACGCAAATTCTTCAAAATATCGATGTTTTCATCGATGGTTAAAGTTAACAACATCGATGGTAAAATCATCGAACATCGAACGTAAAATATCGATGTTCTACAAACATCGATAATTATCGCCTACCCCTAATTATAATTAATAATTTTAATCAGTCGCTCTTTGTTAACCAAACAACCTGTGAATGCGGTTGTTAACACCGGAGTTTTTGAATAGAGTAGAAACCTATCGAAAACGAAACGAAATTTTTTTGTAACATTTTTTTTCAACATGGGTCATTTGTTTCTAAAAATCTATGTTACACTTTAATCCAATTTTACTGGTTGTTAGCCTCTAAGTAATCAGTATCTTGCAGCAACTTCAACTTTTTTTTGTTAGTTTTTATAATTTGGATGGGGAGTGCAGTGGGAACCTACTTTTAAGAAAAGATAATCAAAATTATGTAGCAACTTCAACTTGTTCTGTTATAATTTTTTTTCAACATGGTGTTTGTTTCTAAAAATCTATAAAGTTACATTTTAACTCCATTTTACTGGTTGTTAACCCCCAAAACCAGAGTCGCCGCATAGATTTTTGCATAGAATGGAAACTTGTCTTTAATAAACAATAATCAATAACAGCTTCAACTTCTTTTGTTAGATTTTTTTTTTCAACATGATGCATATTAATATCTATAATGTTGTTTTTTAACCCTATTTTACTGTTTTTTAACGCCTAAAGCCAAAATTGCTGCATATATTTTTTGACAGATTGGGAACCTTCCTAAAAGTAATCAATATCTTGTGGAGCAACTGCAACTTTTTTTGTTATAATTTTTTTTTCAATATGGTGCATATTAAAATCCATAATGTTACACGTTAACTCCATTTTACGGATTGGTAGCAATTTTTTTTTAATTCTTATTTTTTTCCCGGCCTATTACAGTAGAGAGCCATAATCCGCGCATTTTGTATTAAAATAAAAACCGACCTTTTAAGAATGTAAATATGTGTTTGTTGTAACAAAAATACTCTGCCAATCTATGGGCACCTAAGTTCACACTAGGTACTATAGTTATAGTGTACGTGTGAGCTAATTATAACTAAAAACTGAAATATATTTTATTCAACTCCAGACTCAATTACCTTTTGTTTGATACCACACAAGCCACGTTTTGACCTAAACCGTAGTTTTCGAAATCTACCCCCATCTTTTTTTTTTTAAAAAGCTAAAATGTATTTTGTTTAACTCCAGACTCAGTTACCTTTCGTTTGATATCACACACCCCTTTTTTAAAATAAACTGAAATGTATTTTGTTTAACTCCAGACTCAATTACCTTTCGTTTGATACCACACACGCCATATTTTTACATAAACTCTAATTTTTTAAATCTTATAACCCACCCTTATTTGGCTTACGTTCGGTGGATTTTGTTCATTTTTAGATGGGACCATCTCGACCCAAGACACAGCCTAGGTACCAAATTTCATTAAAATCGGGCAAGCGGTTTTTAAGTTATGCGTTACAGACAGACAGACAGATGGCGCGACAAAACAGTTCCTCTGAAATGCAAAGATATATAAATTTTGAAATCGGAGCAACCTTTTTTTTTCTCAAAAAAATTAGGATCACCACAGCTCACATTATAGTATAGTATTGTGAGCTTATACATTATTTTTTCTATAAAAATATTCGATAATATTTAAATATTGGGTCTCTTATACCGGCCGATTGAGAAAAATTGAAATTCGAAATGGCTATCAAAAAAATATCAACCAATTATACAGGGTGAATTCTAGATAATAGTCCAAAATATTACTAGGTATTTGTTCATATTTGCCTTTGTCCAAAAGTTAATAGTTTAGAAGATAAAGTTAGTTATTTTTTAAATTTCAAATTTTGTACCTAGCAAATTGGTTTTCAGGTGTTTCGGAACAAAAATTGGTGTAAGGAGGTTTTTTGGGTCGAGAAATACAAATGTGGTGTTATTTTTGATAGATTTTGTAGAGGGCGCCACTTGCGGTATCTCTAGGGCCTTTAATTTGGCATATATTTTTTGTGTGTTAATTTATATCTGATACCATATTTGAAATCCTTGAAAAAGGTAGGTACACTTGTTTAAAATAAATTATTAAAAAATCAATTTTTTTTCAGAAACTATTTTATGCAAAATGTTGGTGGTCCAGGCACCGGTTAGGATATATTTGCGATCAATTTACCACGGTTATGTTTAACACAGATTTTGATCTCCCAAAAGAAAGGACAGAGGAGCTATGCTTTAATAAAAAATAAGTTAGGTTAGATTAAAGTAAAAATTAAATAAAAAATTCTCGTGACGAATTGTCCCCGCGGCGAATCGTAATGATGAACATGGCAATTATTTTAACTGCATTAATCCGCGAATTATAAATTCACTTTAACTTACCATCGCATATTTTGTCAAAATCAATACAGTCCTGAGAGCTACACAGATGTCTTGCTTCGCATTGTTGTCTAATTTTTAATAATGATGTAACACAGAAACAATCAGAACAGAAAACAAACAATATTAAAGATGCCCACAAAGTCCGTTTCATATTTAGCAATTTAAAAATGCATTGAATTAAAACCAAATTAGAAGTTATTTTCTTTTGTTACATACTTACTAAATAGTCGTCTTAGGAAGTAGGTAGATATATCAACATAAAATCTATAATAATAACAGATTTTGCATGTTGTTGTTAAAGTGATAAATATTCAGGGTTAATCTGGTTAAACCGGAATTCTTTGGATGTTTAATAGTGCAGGCGCTGGAGGTAGATAGTTGTGTATGAAAAATATAAGGACCGCAGTTTGACGATAGATACACTAGCTGAGAAAAGGTTATAGATTAACGATTTTTAGTCCAATTTTTTGTATCCCCCTCCTTTTATAGTAGGGTTCGAATTTATGGAAATTTAACTAAAATTTTTAAGTTTTTCAATTTTTTTTTCAAAACGACCTAAGTTTCTTTGAGAAAAATGTGTAATAACCTTTATCGTTGTTTGATAAAGGATATCAAACAACGCCTTTATTGTAAAAAATAAAATTTCCTTTTTATCGAAATATAAGTTAGTGGAGTACGACAAATTTCCAAGCGGCGACCGTTTATTGAAGTAATGTGCGATTTTCTTCAAAACCAAGCTCTATATCAAAAAATGTGTTACATACTTGGTAGACACTAAAATTTCCTTTTAAACGATGTATAACAAAAGAAGATTAATGTTATCTATAAAAATTTAGGGGCGTAGGTTAATTAAATCAGTTTTTAAAAATCACTAAACTTACCAAGTTTTATCCAATTTTTTTTTTAACAATGTATAAATCAGTAGGGTTAGACTAATGACAAGCTATTCAGAGGAGTCACCCTTTTTTTTCTGTTGCGCTTTGTTTCTGAGGAAATTAACTGTAACACAATTAATTTGTTTGGTGTCTGGATGAAATTGATTGATAATTTACTTACACCTGTGAAGTTTTAATCTGAAAATACTTTTTACCTTGATATACATCGTTTAAAAGAAAATTTCATTGTCTACAATCAACTATAAAGGGCTTGGTTTTTTAGAAAATCGGGTAAAACATGTGACAAACATGTGTTTTTAGCTCACACATATACTATACTATAGTAGTGTGAGCTATGGTGATCCTAATTTTTTCGAGAAAAAAAAAGTTGCTCCGATTTCAAAAATTTTTATATATCTTTGCGTTTCAGATGATTTTGAAACTTTTTTGTTGCGCCGTCTGTCTGTCTGTCTGTCTGTCTGTATGTCTGTCTGTCTGTCTGTCTGTCTGTCTGTCTGTCTGTCTGTGTGTCTGTATGTTTGTCTGTAACGACCAACGCGCATAACTCAAAAACCGCTTGGCCGATTTTAATGAAATTTGGTACCTAGGCTGGGTCTTGGGTCGAGATGGTCCCATTTAAAAATGAACAAAATCCACCGAACACAAACCAAATAAAAGGGTGGGGGTAGATTTCAAAAATTAGAGTTTATGTGAAAATATGGCGTGTGTGATATTAAATGAAAGGTAATTGAGTCTGCAGTTGAACAAAATACATTTTAATTTATTTAAAAAAAAAGGGTGGGGGTATATTTTAAAAATTAGAGTTTAAGTGAAAATATGGCATGTGTGATATCAAACGAAAGGTAATTGAGTCCGGACTTTAACAAAATACATTTTAGTTTTTGTTTTTTTTTAAGGGTGGGGGTAGATTTCAAAAATTTGAGTTTAAGTCAAAACATGGCTTGTGTGGTATCAAACAAAAGGTAATTTAGTCTGGAATTGAATAAAATATATTTTAGTTTTTAGTTATATTAGCTCACACGTACACTATAACTATAGTACCTAGTGTGAGCTTAGGGGCCCATATATTGGCAGAGTATTTTATTAGCTCACACATATACTATACTATAGTAGTGTGAGCTATGGTGATCCTAATTTTTTCGAGAAAAAAAAGTTGCTCCGATTTCAAAAATTTTTATATATCTTTGCGTTTCAGATGATTTTGAAACTTTTTTGTTGCGCCGTCTGTCTGTCTGTCTGTCTGTCTGTATGTCTGTCTGTAACGACCAACGCGCATAACTCAAAAACCGCTTGGCCGATTTTAATGAAATTTGGTACCTAGGCTGGGTTTTGGGCCGAGATGGTCCCATTTAAAAATGAACAAAATCCACCTAACACAAACCAAATAAAAGGGTGGGGGTAGATTTCAAAAATTAGAGTTTATGGGGAAATATGGCGTGTGTGATATCAAACGAAAGGTAATTGAGTCTGGAGTTAAACAAAATATATTTTAATTTATTTAAAAAAAAGGGTGGGGGTATATTTCAAAAATTGGAGTTTAAGTGAAAATATGGCGTGTGTGATATCAAACGAAAGGTAATTGAGTCTGGAGTTAAAAAAAATATATTTTAGTTTTTCAAAAAAGGGTGGGGGTAGATTTGAAAAATTAGAGTTTAAGTCAAAACATGGCTTGTGTGGTATCAAACGAAAGGTAATTGAGTCTGGAGTTCAATAAAATATACTTCAGTTTTTAGTTATATTAGCTTTCAAGTAGATACACTAAAACTATAGCACCCAGTGTGAGCTTATGTGCCCATAGATTGGCAGAGTATTTTTTTAGAGTTTCTCAATAAACGGAAGCCACTGGAGAGTTTTTCATTAGTCTAACGCCACTGACTTACAGATTGTTAAAAAGAGAATTTAATTTTCCACAATAAATTGTAGAATATTTTTTTTTAAAGAGCTCAGTTTCTTAGAAAATTGAATAAAATTGGTAAGTTTGGTGATTTCTAAAAATTCATTTAATTGACGGAAGCCCCTAAATTGTTATAGATGAAACTAATCTCTCTTTGTTATACATCATTTAAAATAAAATTTTATTTTCTACAATAAAGTATGAGACACACTTTTTGATATAGAGCTTGGCCTTTCAGAAAATCGGGTAAAACATGTTTGTTTTTTTAATTTTTTTACATTACCTTAATAAACAGACGCAGCCGGAGAGTTGGTCATTAGTCGTACCCCACTGACTTATATATCGTTAAAAAGTGAATTTAAGTTTATACAATAAAGTTATTAAACATTTTTCCTTAGAATTCAATTTTATTTTTAAGTTTGATTTTACACATTTTGGAGGTATTTTTGTGTTATTGTGTCTAGGGCGTCACTTTAGTTACATTTTCAGAAATTAGAACACGACTATAAGAGGAGGGGGGATAAAAAAAATTGGACCAAAAATTGGCCTGGTAACTTTCAAATCGTTAATCTATGACTTATTCTCAGCTAGTATCCATTATCAAACTGCGGTCCTCAAATTTTGTATACTACCTCTAGCACCTGCACTATAAGCATAAAACGAAAAATTAAATTATCAGCCGGCATGTAAATATACACCAAGCATCTTCATTAAAGTTTTTATATTACTTTTAAATGAAAGTCACTTCATTATTTGGCGAACAAAAAGAGAAAGTGAGAAAAACGATTTTTCTCTTGCTCTCTTGCCAGCGGCGCACAGTGATCTGGGGCTAGGTCATAAGTGGGGTCAGTGGGGAATTTTTTATTTCCCGACATCTAGAAACAAAATTATAACAATAACACATGATATGTAAATTTTTTTGGGATTTTTGGGAAATAAAATTATGTTGTTATGTTATACGACATCCTGATAACATCCTTAACCGATGCTAATTAATTGAACCCTTAAATGATCCCAGGGATTCAACGCATTAAAAGTTAATTCCTAAACCTATTCTTTTTAAATTTATAGAGGATTCATTTAGTATAATTTTAAACGGCACGAAACATATTAAAATGAATTAAATTTAACAATCTATATTTTAAACTCTAATTAGAATCCGTAGGTTTAATTCCCACATAGTTTCAATAAGTTTTAAGTAAACGTAAAAGTCATCATTTCGTCTATAACAGAAATTCAAAAATATTTTGTTTTACAATATAACACATAAAATCAAAGATAATGGCGGAATCATCATTTTGGGAACGGTCATTTCGGGAACGTTCTCGGTATAACGAATGTAAATAAGCCATATTTTATTACTTATTATTTAGTTTGTAATAAAAATAGGAATTCAATTTTGACAAACTTCTACATATCGAATCAACTTTTTAAAAAAATGTATAAAAGTGTTGAACAAGTTTCCCAACTTGTTTTTATTTTTGTAAATAATTATATTCTCTAATTTTCACTTAAAATTAGAGAAGCTATCTCTCTTAGTTTTTAAATATTTTTGGGTTACATTTTCTACGCTTACAAGCGTTTTTAGAATATTATTTTGATTTACTTTACGCTATATCTTTCCATATTTTAAATTTAAACTTCGCGCGCTTCTTCCAGCAATGAAGGATTTGAGATAAGCGGCTAAATTCGGCCTAGCAGACGAAAACGCCGATTGTCTGAGCGAACAACTCAACCACGCGCCACGTGCAACTAAAGTCACCGCACCGCTATTATTTTATATTAAAATTGTGGAAACTATTAATTTTACGCTTTAGTTTATTAGATATTAGTGTTTGGAACATTTTGAACTATAGAACAATGGAGAGTCTGGTACTTCGCGTATAATCGGGCTGGCCAGCCAAGTAGCTACGAAAGACATCTAATGGTAAGTCGTTTCTTGATAATTTTTCATTGCTACGCTATTTTTAGTATTTAAGTTTTTAGGCTCTTTTTTCCCTGTTGGAGCCCTGTGGAAAGATACAGTCCCTCTTAACTCCCCCACGTTTTTCTCGAGCTATCTCGAGTGGTCCTTCGGTATATTTTATTTTCTACAGAAGGCCTGACCTCACCAAGTGTATTCATACTTGAAACACAAGTTAATTTATAAAAATATCATAAAATTTTTAAAAGCTTTTTTGAATTTTGAAAATATTTGAAATATATGTTTTAGAATTTAAAATTAAATTTTTTTAGAAATTTTAAAAATGTGATTTTTTTTTTAGAATTTTTGAAAATTTTATTTTTTATTTATAATTTTTGAAAATGTATTATTTTTTTAATTTCTAAAATTGTTTTTTTTTTAATTTTTATAACATAAAATAATTTAAAACTTATTGTATCTTAAATTTGTAAGACACAAATAAAGTGTTATTAAAATTAGCAACAAAAATTTACCCCAAAAATTACTCTAAACACATTGGATAATTTCTTTCACTAATTATCACAATCCATATCAAGTTTTACTAAATTAATGGAATTAAAGTACTTTTAAAGAAAGTTTGTAATGTTTTTAAAGTTTCAAAAACGTTCCCCAAAGGACATTTTTTTGAGCATAGTCGACCTAGGAATTCAGGGGACCCTGGGCTAACCGTTCACTACTTGGGATCCACCTAATTAAAGTTGTTGCCATTTTATAAGTGAAAAAATATTGTTTTAGACTTTTATCGTATTTACTTGTTACTTACCTAACCTCTCTTATGGCTGGTAACATGGATGGGACAATTCGCCCCTTCCGATTTACCGCAGTCCGATTGCGGGCGGGGACAATTCGCCGCGAGAATTTTTGTTTCATAATATTGTCGGGTACGATTTTGTCTTAAATCGAACCCTTAAACGACACAAGCAGTTAGCCATACCAAGTGTACTGGCTGCCTGGCTTCCGCATGCGCAGATCTACCAATATTATTTACCTCATGTATTACAATAGATAAGCAGGGTAATTTTCACTTGATTTTTAACCACATGAAAATAGAAAGTTTCAAAAACCTAACCTAACCAAACCTAATCAAATCTAACCGAACCGAAGCAAAGCAAACTGAACCAATAATTTAAAAAACAAAAAACTTTCTAGGTTCCCGGGCGTAGGAAGTCAGGAAAGTTTTTTTTTTTTTTAATTATTGGTTCAGTTTGCTTTGGTTCGGTTTGGTTAGATTTGATTAGGTTTCGTTAGGTAAGGTTTTTGAAACTTTTTATTTTCATGTGGTTAGAATCATTCGAGTGAAAATCACCCTGTATTCATCTATTCTAATACATGAGGTAAATAATATTGCTAGATCTGCGCATGCGAAGTCAGGGCTTGAAAGTGGACTTGGTAGGGCTAGCGTCTTGTATATGATAATAGGTCTGTTGCCACGCCTTAAGAACATTTTGGGAAAAGGGACCATTCATAAATTATGTTGTTTAAAAGAAATGCTATAAAAGGATGTAATCAAAAATACACAGCACAAAACGACGCGACGCGACTCGGGCTAATAAGCGCAGAACTAAATATCGCGCGGATTGAATAGCCTAACCAAACCAAAGCACTACATATTTTGCAACTGGTCACAAGTTGAACTTTATTTATAAAATTTTACAGATACAGAGGAGGCGGCAACAGCGGAAGTCCTACATTGTTTACCAACAAATGAATGAATAACCGTCGAAAACGGGGTCCTTTTTATTTTTCTTACTCTTAGGGTAAGATAAAGTATATGGAAAACGTAAAATATTTAAATCTTACCATTTATATAAAAGGCCGCCACAGCTGTTTGTCGACTTGTCCAACGTTGACTGAGGTCTAGACGGAATCGCGGGCTTCTTTGGAGTCCTTGATCGCGTATTTCGTGGTGATAAGTTGATGCATGTTTAAATTATAACCGATTAATGGCGAGAAGACAGTCTGTTACAAAGTCACATGCCAGGCACAAAGTTACCACGTTCTACGGTAAATCTTGTGTGTGTTCCAGGTAAGGCCTGTTTTATTCCCTGAGCAATGGACTAATTGTTTAATTCATAAAATATTTTCGAAATGGACAATCATGACAATTAGACTAAAAAAGGTTTTTGTAGTCTTTACAATGTTTCTAAAAATTTTAGTTTTTGTCTATAAAAAAGAAATCAGAGTAAATAAATTCGTTTGCCATGTTTCAAAACATTATTGCAGGATATTTGCTAACCAACTACATTCAGGTTTTTTTTCGTCAAATACCTAAAAAGTTATTAATCTATAGATTTAGTGCAAAATTTTTCATTCCACTCAGTATATGTGAAATAAACTTTAAAAAAATACTTTGCTTTTAAATATGTAAATCTTTATTTTAGTTTATTTATATTGATGTATATACATAAGGTATTTATATACTTATTAATAGACAACATCCTTTCAGCATATTTAAACGTGTTGTCGCGGCATCGTAGACTGAACAATATTTGATCTAGTTATATCATCCACAATATGCTGCTTGGTCTTTACTGCATAGGCCATTTCGCTTTGAACCTAAAAAATGTTTTTGAAATAAAATTCGTGCCTTTTAAAAAGATGTTTTGCTTTTATTCTTCATTTATTGGCAGTGTCATAACGTCTAGCAGTAATAATGCTAGCAGTATATTGACACCTACGCTTGCGCAGTTGCGCCGTAAAATACGGCAGACTTTGATAAGAATTTTGCTAGACTTTATTAGTGAACAAATGAAGTCATGCAGTATGTAATTTAGCCTTATTTTGACGGTTTGCTGAAATTGGTCAGTTGAGCTGTCACTTTTTTAACTAACCATTTTACATTTTATGTTTTTCTCAAATATGCAATATATTTATTGGACTGGAAAGATATAATATTGGTATGTAGGTGTAGTAATTAGGCGCTGACTCGTGACGCCACTAAAAACTGCGCCCCGACAAAAATTGTAATTTTGGAACATACTCATTTGCATCTCTTTTAAAGCACAGCTAAATTTTTTATTGCTGTCCAACTCATAGAGCTGCACAATGGGCTCCCGGACCCAATTTTTGACCAAAATTAGAAAAATAGGTTTTGTAACAATATTTTGTTTTAAAATGAGAAAAAATTAATTATCAATCAAAATGCGGATCCAAAATGTCGAAGTTTTCTATTTATGAACCAATAAGTATGAAATTTAGAACATTGGAGTGTTAATAGTCGCGAAATATGATTTTTGACTTAAATAAAAATACTCTGCCAATATATGGACCCCTAAGCTCACACTAGGTACTATACTTATAGTGTACGTGTGAGCTAATATAACTAAAAACTGAAATATATTTTATTCAACTCCAGACTAAATTACCTTTTGTTTGATACCACACAAGCCATGTTTTATTATTATAAACTCAAATTTTTGAAATCTACCCCCACCCATAAAAAAAAACAAAAACTAAAATGTATTTTGTTAAACTTCGGACTCAATTACCTTTCGTTTGCTATCACACACGCCATATTTTCACTTAAACTCTCATTTTTAAAATATTCCCCCAACCTTTTTTTTTTTTAAATAAATTAAAATGTATTTTGTTTAACTGCAGACTCAATTACCTTTCCTTTGATATCACACATGCCATATTTTCACATAAACTCTAATTTTTGAAATCATCCCCCACCCTTTTATTTGGTTTGGGTTCGGTGGATTTTGTTCATTTTTAAATGGGACCATCTCGACCCAAGACCCAGCCTAGGTACCAAATTTCATTAAAATCGGCCAAGCGGTTTTTGAGTTATGCGCGTTGGTCGTTACAGACAGACATACAGACACACAGACAGACAGACAGACAGACAGACAGACAGACAGACAGACAGACAGACAGACAGACAGACAGACAGACAGACAGACAGACGGCGCACCAAAAAAGTTTCAAAATCATCTGAAACGCAAAGATATATAAAAATTTTTGAAATCGGAGCAACTTTTTTTTTCTCGAAAAAATTAGGATCACCATAGCTCACACTACTATAGTATAGTATATGTGTGAGCTAAAAAACTCATTTACCAAGAGGTAGCAAATTTAGAACTTTGGCGTGTCTAAAGTCGCTGATTATAATTATGAACTCAAACTTTAAAAAATTACATGGCAGATCGAAAAGGGCAGAGTTTTCTATTTATGAACCGATATGTATCAAAATTGGAACTTTGGAGTGTATAAAGCTGATAATTAAGATTTCTGACTCAAACCTAAAATAAATATCATGGTGGATCCGAAATGGAGTACATTTACATTTATGAACCGATATGTATTAAGTTTGAAAGATCTACGGTGTTTAACGTGGCTTATTATAATATTTTACTCAAACAAACAAAACTAGCACGGCGGACCCAAAATCCTTATCCTTAGACTATCCTATTTATAAACCGATTTGTCTCAAACTTGGTACTTGGGGTTGTTTAAGGTTAAATTGAGCTCATCGTGTAATGCGTAACAAAGCTGCATTGGAAAGGATGAAAAGTTTCCATAATAATAAATCTAAAAACCAAACCAAAAATTTAAAATATTAAAAAGAGTTAAACAATATTATTCTTTGGCTGTACCAAAAACTAGAAAATAATACGAACGTAACCCTGACTTTGTAGCGGATAATAACCTGCTAGTGCTAATAATGATTTTTCTAAAAAAATTGTTTTTAAGTCCAACAAAATAAATATTTTTAAAGCGTCCACGTTTTTATATTAGTTTATTAAAAGTCAGGTTTAGTAAACTGCTGATGATTCAAAATAGAACTCTTTACCTTAAAAGTTTTTGTACCTTTTTTTTTATAAACAACCGAACCGAACCGAACCTGTTAAAGTTAACTTTATCTGTAATTTTTGGTTTTTGAGATTTTTTAGTTTGTAATTTTTATCTTTTTCTTTGATTTTTGAACATTTGAGTTTTTTGTAGTTTTAACTATTTTTTGAATATTCTTTTCATTATTTGTATTTTTTATTAATATATAATTTTTTTATTTTAATTCGTTTAAGTGAGCCTAAAGTGTTTTAAAATTAATAAACAAGCACTTTTGTTAAGACTGGCTATATATAACTTTTTCTCGAAGAACTCTCTTTTCAGAAAAATTAATAACATCATTCATATGGGCAACTTGTGGCAGCAGACTGTAAAATATAATTTTTAAAAGATATGTACTCTTTAGTAAAATAAAAATTTCAAGTAAACGGTTGATGACTGAAAGCAGAATTTTTGTCCATTTATAGGATGTCTATATTTTTATAGAATTTCAGAAATCCCAAGCAAAAATCATTACCATACCTGTCTACACATCAAAATTAAAATTAAAATGTACAGGAATAAAATCTACTTACTTCCGTCTACAAGATCTATTTTTATACAACATAAAATATTGTCGCAAAATGGCTTTAAATCTGGATCAAATCGCCCTGCAAATATGGTACTTTAACGCGTTCCGTTGAAAGGAAACTATTTTTTAGTAAAGATGTTCAGGAGTTTCAGTATGTATTTAATTTAATCCTTAATTAGGTCCGCGAGCCCATTGTGTGCTGATGGAAGAACGACGATTGACATTGATTGTCAAAATGACATCTTATAAATACTTCTATTTGCAAACTAATCCCAAGACTGTTTTAGATTGGGTGCGCCCGTCCCACTAATTTGAGTTAAAAAGAGAGAGTAAGTAGCTGGATGACAATGTGTGAGTTTAGTAAATAAAACCAGTAGACCAATGTTTGTTTATTGATATTATGTTTAAGAGTATTAGGCGCCCTTACTAATACATTAATTTAAAAAGAGATGATAAATAATCGGATAATAATGTGTTAGTTCAGTCAATGACACGATTAGATTAGATGGTGGGACGTTCGAGAATCCTATTTTGAGTCGGGGTGCCGTACTACGTCACAGTCAGCGCCTTATTGTGACTTTATTATTTAAAGCATGTATCAAGGATTATATTTGTGCTACATGTATCTGCAGCCACCTGCAGCTGTATTAATTATAATTTTTTGTTTCAGCGCTGATGCATAGGATTATCCGATATATTTTATTTGACGTGCGGAATAATACACAACAAAACTGTATGTACACCCTTTCTATGAGGTTACGGTATTAATTTTTTAAGTTTTGGGGGCGACTGTACCTTTTCAAGAATGGACAATGTTTTAAAATCACAGTTTTATTCCCTATTTGACATTTGCTAACGTTCAGTATGAATTTGTCAAAGTTGCAACCATAAAATACTTAAAAAACCAACCATTAAAAATGAGGTAGAAGGCAACAATTAATACAAAAAATATCGTGAAATGGGAATAATGCTCACTTATTAATTAAACATGTAGTTTAATTTATAATTTTCCTACATAAATCAGTTGTAATTGGAAAACATTTTTTTTTACAAAAAAACAGAGTGTCAATGAAAACTCAAAACAATCAAGACAGATACTAAGTATGTAGACGCAAGACTCAAACAGGTAGCTCTTCTTAAATCAACTTATTTATTTCATGGTTTGCCATTCAAGAGTTTTGCTTTTTTTTACTTTATTTGTCTTATTATGAATAATCCACAAAGTTATACTGCGTTGGTGGCAAAGGGAATGTGTAATATCAAGCACTTTAGTGAAAAGTTAAAAAGACACAAAGTAAGTGCTATTCATTTAAATAACCACATAGCATTTTCTATGCTGGGCAACTGAGATTAGGTGCCAGTTAAATAGTGCACATAGGCAGAGAACATATTATGTTCTCTGACAATGCCTATAATAACAGTTGAATGTAAACGCTCATTTTCAACATTGAAAGCGTAATAAAACATTTACAATGTGTGAAAGTAAATTGAATGCCTTAGCTATGTGTTTAATTGAAACATAATTGTTGACAACGGACAATTTGAATGAACTTGTCGTTAAGTACTTTGTGCATGTAAAAGAAAGGTGAACGGACTTTCTATAAACAAATAAATTACAGACTACACCAAGTAGCTGCTTGTATGTAAAATGCTAAAATAAAATTGTTTAGGTAAGTTTTTTTATCTCCTTTTTCATGCAATATAAATTTCAGCCTCCCTTCCCCCAATTTATAACGTCACCAGCCGCCACTGGATGTAAGTAAAACAAAAACTGGCGGGTTTTGTGCTTAAATCATGTAAGGCCAGCATTATATGCTGGTGCACCAAAAAGAACCATTTTTATTAACACCCGGAAGATAGGTGACGGAAATAAGTGCTTCATTTAGTTTATTCATTTCATGTTTTAGGTTCCCTTCTATCCTAATACTTAATGGAACAACACAAAGTTTTAGTGATAAATAAGGCGAAAAACTTGATATAAACCATATTTACACTATACATGCCATACATAAATCACCATCAAAAAAACTTTTTACGTTAATTTTTCAAAAAAATTGGAGAGTATTACTTGCCTCAATACAAATTAGTAAAACTACTTTTGTAGACCAAAGTTGTAATATTTTTTGTAGAAAAGTAACTTAAAATACACACAAAATTACCTCTTCTGTAACAGTTGACTTATCAATTTCTTTAAACAACTCGTGTTTTAGGTTTGGTAAAAATTTGTCTATTCGCTCCCAGGTAGCATGCCATAAAATATTTTTTCCTTCAGGCCCTTCAAACACTTTGGCAGAATTCATCACTAACAACATATTTTTAAGGAGTTCAGGTATGGCTTCATACAATATATCACTTTTATCTGCGTGCATGTATTTGTCCATAAAATCTAACACGACGCTCCATAAGGAGTTAAATGTTGGCAATGTCAATAATGGAGAAAGGTGATGTAAAAATACCTAAAAAAATAAATAAAAATATTTTTACTATACAAAAATATACCAACTATTTAAAAGTTAATGCAAATAAAATTATTTTTAGTTAAACGTTTTTACTAAAAAATTACACTAAAAATTAATTTGTCAGATTTCTGTTTACTACAGTCTAGATGAGACTAGAGACTATACCGTTAATATCACATTATATCGAACTGAAAATTAATAGGTAGATATCTGTAGAAAACGCGCCCGATTTTATATCGAACTTAAAAATATATAACGTGCCAATAACGCTATTGTCAAATCTAGACTGTAGTAAATAGAAATCTGCTAAATTAGTTTTTACTTTTTAGTGTAATTTTTTTATAAAAACGTTTAACTTCAAATAATTTTATTTGCATTGACTTTTAAAGTTAGTACATTTTTTGGTATAGTCAGTGGTGGCAGCTACAGGGAGGGCAACGGGGCAGTGCCCTCCCAAAACTAGACAACAACCAGTATTTTTAACTGATTTATTTAAAAAAAGTTAAATCTTTCCTTACGACATGTCTAGTTTTTGTTTTTAGTCTGTGGTTGACTGGGTAAACTTTTTTAGCGTAAATAATTACAAGCCGGCAGCACCGCGCGGGACAAGATTTAAATTTCACCCGTTTTTCAGCGGTGTAGGGGTGGCTGTTCTTGCGCGGGGGCGTGAGGAATGTTTGTTTTATTGACGTCGGCCATATTCATCGTGGCAAACCGTTCGTTGCCCTTTTTCCGGTTCTATCCTTAGTGAAAACGTATGAGTTTATTTTGATTTGAGATACGTCAGGGTCACTAGTTAAAAGCCTCGCCGGTCGCGTGTCCATTGTTTTTGTTTTTATTTGTTTTCAAAATGGAAATAAATACATTCGATTATATAATTAACTGTGCAAATTTAAATACGTTGACATATGAACTTCGATTATAAATAAATAAAAATCCTAAAAATTAACCAAAATTTTAGTGCAAATAATAAAAAATTATACAATGCTGAAAACTGGTCGTGCGGATGTGAAAAACGAAATGCTTTTTTTTACTTTATTTCTCTCTCTGCGTGAGTGGCAAAAGGAATGTATAATATCAAGCACTTTAGTGTGCCTTTAGGCAAAAAGTTACAGAACATAATAAAAATGTGGCAAAAAATAGACATATACTTAGTAGGTTAATAGATTGTTTAAAATTCTGTGGGATTTTTAAGGTTGCTCTACAGGGCCATGATTAGTCTGAAACTGGTGCTAATCCGAGCACTTTGCGCGTGTAAAAGAAGGGCGAATAGACTTTATCTATAAACAAATAAACTAAAAACTACACCAAGTAGCAGCTTGTTTAGAAAATGCTAAAATAAAATTGTTTAGGTAAGTTTTTTTATCTCCTTTTCCATGCAATATAAATTTCTGCCTCCCCAATTGATAACGTCACAAGCCGTCACTGTACTAGACCTTATTACACTTTCAATAAGCCTCTATTGTTAGGTTGGATCATTGTTACGACTATAAAGGCCGGATTTTTATCTATGCGTGCTCAGTCTGCTTTATAGAAGGAAGCGCGTGACGGGACATGTATATTTGCACTTGCTTTAAATGCAGCATCACTTGATGCGTTTTTTGAGTCAGCCCTCTCTGATAAAAAAAACCGCTTAGGTGGAAACTGGATTAAGGATAGCTACTACTATGTCAGTTTAGAACGTTTTTCTACGTTGTCCGACGCCTATTCTCCACCTCCTTCGATCCTAACAATCATCCTCTGTCGATTCTTTTGACTCATTGATCTTTGGATTGACTGTTGCCATTCTAGTTTAGGACGCCCTCTTTTTCTGCGCCCTATTGGTTGCCATTCTAGGACCTGCTTTGGTAATCTTTCGTCGTTCATCCGTTGTATATGGCCGTACCATATCAGTTGCCTTTTAGTGATGTCATCCGTTATGCTTCCCTCGATTCCCATTTTTTCTTTTATGATCTCATTTCTTATGTGATCTATTCTAGATATTCTCATTGATCTTCTTATTGCATCCATTTGGACACTTTCCATTTTTGTTTTGTATTTTTCTGTTACGCGACAAGTCTCTATTCCATACAACAGCGTGCTTTTGACCATTGTTTCATATATGTTAAATTTTATATTCTTTTTATCTCTCTGCTCCATAAAATACTGTTAAGACATCCAATAACTTTTTTGCTTTTACTATTCTTTTTTCCAATTCTTTACAGTCTGTTCCTGTCTTATCAAATATAACACCCAAGTATACATACTTATAAGCACAATTATAAATCCGCTGACAGACCTTGACGTCGCGAATAGCTTGGCTATTTTGGTCTATCGTTTAAACACAGTATCGGTTAGTGGAAAGGCCGTCTTTTAAATTGACCAATAAAAAGTTTAATTATTCTTATTTCGAATACATGCCTACCTTAGACAAAACAGTTGCAGCTCTGTTTCTGAACTCAGCCATCTTGAATGGTGAATGTGGATCGATTGGTTGGAGTAGATAGTGCAGCAAAGGAAATAGCACTCTGTGAAAACATTGCTCCCACTCAAAACCAGTTAATGTTTGAAGATCGTGTACTAGCAATGCTCGTTGAAGAAAAGATATGGCACTGATTCGTACCTAGAATAATATGTAATAATAATTATATAATGTAACACAAAAATCAGACCCTGTATAGAAAAAGATATAAACTTTAAAACATTTAAAAAACATATTTTGGGTACATTCTAATAAAAAAAACAGTAGTTACCTTTAAGTCCGCTTATTTTAGTATATTACTTAGCATTCCAGCTTTGAAAAACGTTTTTTTCTTATATAGATACGACAGTACTTTTTTTAGGTAACAAAAATTTATAAAAGTAGCTGCTATAGTATGACTCTGAACAATGACTAAATATAAAACGATATTTAAAATAAGCTAAAATGTTTAGGGGTGTTTCCAGCTCAAAATCAAAATGTTAGGGATAGGTAGGAGGCGCGTTGTGTTGCTCAGGTAATTTGCTTTCGAACAGTGTAACTTGTAGCTAGCTACCAAATACGTTAGAGGATATTCAATTCTTAATGTTCCTTTTTCAGGTAGGCAGGATTTCGGTTACTGCGCATGCGTTAGTTTTGATGATTTTGGAACATACTCTGATACATCACTACATTATTTGACAATTGTCAAAAGTTTAGGGTTATGTCAAATTTTTTTAAAGAAATGTATCAAATTGTGGATTAAAATTGTAATTTTTCTAAAACTAATTGTACAGATTTATTGTGGACACCATGAAGAGTGTTTAATTGCATTTATAAACCACTCTTAACTTTATCAAAAATTATGAAGTAAAATAAAAGTAGTTACCTATGGAATGGCACTTCCTTACTGCTCCCGGACATTTTTCCACAAATCGCACATGTTTTACATGAATTATTCCCCATTTTTTACAGGAAAAAACATAAAAACATAATTTTACACGACAAACGCAAAACACCGCAAAACGTAAATAAGCAACAAAGATGGCCTCCAGCCACATGGCAGCTGTGTGTCTACATGACAAGACACACGCCTGCGCACTTGGAAATTCGCGTCAAAGCCAGCTATGAGTAAATAGTAAAATAGTAAAAATTTATTGGTGTTTCACATATAACAATGTTTACACAAGTCAGTTTTTTTTCTTTATCTCTCTAAATAGTAAGTAATAAAATAGTGGTAAAATTTGTTTAAATTGAAATCCTAACAGTACACTTAACATTCAAATAACACTAAACATTCAAGTTTCAAATTTATGATTTAAAAATTCTTCAAACGAGTAGAAGGCATTCTGGAGCAATATTTGTTTTACTTTGACTTTAAACGATTTTAGTTGTAAATTTCTTATTGTTTGAGGAAACACATTCAATCAGAAAACGGACACACCAGTACTTTGTTGAATTTTGGCATCTTTTTAATCTATTATAGATTGATCTTACAATATTTTTACCTCGCGTATTATAATTATGAGTATTGATGTGTGTTTCATATAAGTTCAAATTAAACTTCATATAGCAAATATATGAGGGCTTCACTTTTCGATTCTTTGAACATGAATTTATGCTATAACGTATTTGCTAGCTACCTACTATTGTAAAGGAGCTACGAAGCTAAGTAAGTATTTTTTATCAACTATAGTTATAATATTTAAGTTCTACTGATAAATACTTTTGAAAGCAAGCTAAAAAATGCATAATTGTTTTATATTAGCCTTTTTCTAACCCCAATATTAACAGCGCTACGGGAAAGGGAGCCTAATATCACATGTTACATTGGCGTATGAGTCTATGATAAATATACCGTAGAACGTAGTAACTTTATGCCTCTTTGTTTGAAACTCGTAGACAATGATTGTGTTGAAATAAAATTTCGGACTTCCATTGTCTTTATTTATTTTAAAACACGACGTTTCGGTTAGTAAGTATCTCTAACTGTTATCAAGTGTAAACTCTCAGTTTACAGTTGATAACGGTTAGAGATACTCTCAGTTTACACTTGATAACGGTTAGAGATACTTACTAACCGAAACGTCGTGTTTTAAAATAAATAAGACAATGGAAGTCCGAAATTTTATTTCAACTTTATGTCTGGCATGTAACTTTGACCATTTAATCGGTTACAATTTAAATTTGTATCAACCTATCCTCTCCAAAGAAGCACGCGGTTTCGTCTAGACATCAGTCAATGTTGGACAAGTCGACGAACAGCTGTGCGGGCCATTTATATAAATAGTCAGAGATTTAAATATTTTATTACGTCTAGAGCTCAGAACCTCAGGAAGGTATCAGATCATGGATCCATTTATTTTAACATTAAATTAGTTTACAAATTAATCTGGAACTAAAGTTTATTTTTGCAATAATCTCGATCGGCTAGACGCCGGATTTGCACATTTATGTTAATTTTCTTTTGTCACAAAGTCACCCCATATACGCAGGTAAAATCGTGACTAATATTATTGTAAAGCGCGGCTTCAGTTCTTAAAATGTTTAAATATTTTTTGGTAATTTAGTAGCCGAAAAAAAAATTGTTTTGTATAAATCCTAAATAATCAAGAAAAACTATCAAAAAGTGGCACAAAGTCAACACGTTCTACGGTACCAAACTGTGCCGGGAGAAACACCTAACCCAAATAAAAACAACAAATACATTGTTAAAGGAGAAGAAACCGAAACACGTCGTGTTGTGAAGTAAGCAGGACTTTTCGTTTCTTCTCCTTTAACAATGGTTCAAGGACTTCACCCTGGAGAAATCTACAATTCATTAAAAAATACATTACCCCTTCTCTCTTGTCGCAACACATACGCGCAATGCCCTGCAGCAAAGGACACCATCCTTGTGACCATAAAGAGTTTGCTTGATTAATTTCTCCTCCTTCCTCCGCCCACCATTTGAATATCTGTGCTGTCCTAGTGTGCAAAGTATGAATTAAATCCAGCAACTAAAAAAAAATACAATTATTGTATACAAGTATAAATATTTTTAACAATTAGATACAACAACAATACAACCTTGTAAGTTTTGTAGATGTTTCTATACTCGTATGTATGATATAGTGATAACTTGTAATTTGTTTTTCTTTGACAATAATTGACAAGTTTTTCATTTATATTTATTTAGCTAAAACGCCCCTATAAAAACTGCTCAAAAATTGAAGTGGAATTTTTTTGAAAAAAAACTTTCACAGTTTTGTTACACTTGCGTTGTAGCCACCCTGTGAAGCTATCTCTCAAGCGCAGGACAACAAGGAAACCAAACATTAAAAGAGGATAATCGAAGCTATATCACATAGAAAATTGTGTGCGAATTCACCGTTTCGTTTAGGAATAAATTTACTTTAAAAATGTCCAAAAAAAATGGGATGGCTCACTTCAATTTATGAGCAATTTATTTCTTTTAAATTCTGTAAAAAGGCGGAATGTTTCATTTTAGGAATCCCTCGACCTCTCAAGCACTACGTTATTTGCGAAAAACCCCTAACCAAATCTTTAACTAAGCTCAAAAAAATAATTTTTTTCTAAAAAACCTTCCATTGGGAATGGGACTTCCCAACATTTTTAGAACGCAGCGTATTTGTGTACCTTATTTAAAGTTATTTATCATAACAAAAACATTTTATGTAAAAAAAGCCAAATACGCGAAAATGACATTCCGTAAAAAGAATTGAGATAAAAGTAAAGCCAAGTTTTCCAATACAAATTTCAAAATGAAAGGTTCTTACTAGTTTGGAAATGTTTTTTTAAACTTTGCTATTACAGCCAAACTTCTTTATGTTCAATTTAGCACTAAGAGTCATTTACAGCCGTAATAGCCAAGTTTAGAAAAATATTTCCAAACTAGTAAGAACCTTTATTTTAAAATTTGTATTGGAAAACTTGGCATTACTTTTATCTCAATTCTTTTTACGGAATGCCATTTTCGCGTATTTGGCTTTTTTTTACATGAAATGTTTTTGTTATGATTTCACTTCTTTTTTAAAGGAATTGGATAATACTTAATTTTTAAAGTAGTAAAATATGCGGAATATTGTTCAAAACTTTTGCAATGCCTTACTTAAATTTTTGAGATTTTTTAATTTTTTTCCATGGTTTTATCGTAGTTCCTATCAGCCTTCCAAAGCTCAGCTCTCTAGCGTTTCTGAAAGTGCACAATATTACTTTTACATAACTTTACATGTATAGGGGAGGGAAATAAATTAAAATTGTCGTGTTTTTTAAATTTTGTCCTATAGTTTTATCATAGTTCCTATCAGTCTTCCAATGCTCAGCTCTCCAGCGTTTCTGGAAGTGGGTAATGTTACTTTTACATAACTTTACATTTATAGAGGAGGAGTGTAAATGAAAATATTGGACTTTTAAAATTTTTCCCATGGTTTTATCATAATTTCTATCAGCATTCCAATGCTCAGCTCTCCAGCAATTCTGGAAGTGGGCAATGTTAATTTTATATAAATTTACATTTATACGAGAGGGAAGTAAATTAAAATGTCGGTGTTTTTAAATTTTTTCATATAGTTTTATCATATTGCCTTTCAGTCTTAAAAAGTTCAGCTCTCTAACGTTTCTGGAAGTGGGCAGGGTTACTTTTACATAACTTTACATTAATAGGGGAAGGAAGTTAATTAGAATTTTGGGGTGTTTTAATTTTTTTCTATAACTTTATTATAGTTACTATCGGTCTTCCAAAGCTCAGCTCTCTAGTATGTCTGGAAGTAGGCAATGTTATTTTTACTTAACTTTACATTTATAGGGGAGGGAAGTAAATTAGAATTTTGGGCTGTTTTAATTTTTTCCTATAGTTTTATCATAGTTCCTATCAGTCTGCCAAAGCTCAACTCTCTAGCATTTCTGGAAGTGGGCGATGCTAATTTTACATAACTTTAAATGTATAGGGGAGGGGAGTAAATTAAAATTTTGGGGTTTTTTTTCCAGGGGTTTGGTCATAATTTCTATCAGTCTGCCAAATTTCAGCTTTGTAGCATGTCTGGAAGTACAGTAGAATATTGATGATCTATACATGAGTGAGTCAGTGAGTGAGTGGCAATTTCGACGTTTTTTGGATATTCGTAACTACTTTACTACTTTATGGAATGGGGGTTGTTAACTCCATGGAGATCTACGATTGTGCAAAGTTTGAGATTCGTAGCTCATTCCGAAGTAGAGTTTTAGATAGGTCAAATATCGGCTGAAATGTTTCCAGAAAAGATGGTTACGGCGCGCGAACTTGGCGAGGCACTGCCGTGCCCTCAGATTGGACATTTTTTCACGCACACTTAACATACCTAGGGTTGAAATTTTAACATGTAAATGTTTATGATACATGATAAAAAAATCACTGTATGAAAATTTAATAGTTGACTTACCAAGTAATGATATCCTCTAGATTCTTCAGCATCATCGCTTTCTTCATTAGGAATAATATTAATACTTCTTGTTTTAATAATCTCAGGCTTTCTTCTAAGCGTTGTTTTCTTACGAGGTCTTGAATCTCTATTTGGTTTTTTACTTTTTCTATCTAAAAGTTTAATAATTCATAACGAATGATCGTCGCCAGGTACTAACATCAAAAATTCTAATATTAAATTTAACCTTAAACTTAACATTACCACTTAAGAATTGGATACTCGCAATATATGCATTAATTATCGAGTCTATGAGTCTTAACTTAGCACTGACACCCTAGAAAAATTAAAATTTTTAAAAACCTATCTAAGCAATAATTGTCGTAAATTTGTCGTAAAAACAAAAATTTTCTTGCGCCACCATTTCAAAAACAAACTTGCTCGCAGTTTGTGCGGGAAAGTGACAATTACTGAATTAAAATAAGTAGGGAAAAGTGGGCACGATTGTAGAAAAAAATAAATGGATCCATGACGGATCCGACACCTTCCTAGCTAGCCTATTATCACATTTCAAGTGAAGCCATGATAATATAGCATATAGAGCGGTTAGGGGCCTGTTGATACGGAGCAGTTAGGGGCCTTTTGATACGGAGCGGTTAGGGGCCTTTTGATACGGAGCGGTTAGGGGCCTTTTGATACGGAGCGGTTATGGGCCTCTTGATACGGAGCGGTTAGGGCCTTTTGATATGGAGCGGTTAGGGGCCTTTTGATACGGAGCGGTTAGGGGCCCTTTGATACGGAGCGGTTAGGGGCCTTTTGATACGGAGCGGTTAGAAGCCCTTTGATACGGAGCGGTTAGGGGCCTTTTGATACGGAGCGGTTAGTGGCCATTTGATACGGAGCGGTTAGGGGCCTTTTGGTACGGAGCGGTTAGGGGCCTTTTGATACGGAGCGGTTAGGGGCCTTTTGATACGGAGCGGTTAGGGGCCTTTTGATACGGAGCGGTTAGGGGGCTTTTGATACGGAGCGGTTAGGTTCGGGTCGTTTCATAACAGTTTTTTGTAAATAAACTAAAGCTCCTACGAAGTTTTGGTATATATAACACCGAAAACAGTGTATTGATACGACACTCCGTTAAAAACCTAGTATTTTTTTAACGTTTTAATTGTCAAAAAACTGTCATTACCATTAAATAATTTGGACCAAAATATAATCAACTCGTAAAAGTGCCGAACACTATTTTACCTAAAAATTTTATGAAAATCGGTTCTGCGGTTTAGGTGCTATCGTGTTACGGACATAAATAATATACACACACACAGATACACAAACAGACATCACGACGATATAATTAACACATTTTTGGCGTTATCTCAAAAAAAAATTTTCGTGCAAAATAATACTTTCTCTAGCCATTGCTACGCGGGCTAGGAAGGTAAAATATATATATACTTACTTTCCTGCATGCTAGCCTCCACAAAAGTTCGTATACAGTGCACGCACATATCGAAATTATATGGCGTAATATGAGCTACATCTCTAACAAGAAAGGCCAGGCTATCACAGCATTTTTCCAGGCTTAGTGGATCGTATGGACCAAGATTCCGTTCCAAAGCGATACCATACTGAATTGGTGGTAATGTTTTAGCTTGTATTTGCCCTTCATTTCCTACCTACCGAATAAAGTTTGTATTGTTACAAATTTTAGTTATTTAAATTTTAAAGTTAGAATTTATTTAGGTTTAGTGTAGTATTAGGTTAGTTTTTCTTATGGTTGTATTATTAGTCTAGGTTTTTGTTGCGTTATCTGTGACTAAAGATCGCAGAGGGTATATAAGGAAGTGGACATCGCCTAACCAGTCAGTCAGAGTTAACGAGCTGTAGTAATCGCGAGATATTAACACGAAGTTAATAGGCCAATTTGAGTAGTGAGTTATTAGTGAGTTGTCGAAATAAATTGACATATTGTTTTTGACATTTGCATGTTTTGATTGTGGTAGTGAACCCGTAACAGTATGAAAAGCAACTTAATATAATATGCAAATGCGAAAAACATTTTTTGAGTTATAGCGCATTTAACTTGCCAATGCTTTCGTAAGTTAGATAACTTAGCTTAGTCAAAGACTTAAGAGACTGAAGATATAGACTCACTAAAATCGGTGTAGCAGTTCAGCTGTTACAATTCGTCCTTTCTAACCTCGTTTAGAAAAAAAATTTGAGTTTTGTTAAGCATTTTGTAAAAAATATCGTGATTTTTGCGAAATTGCTGATAAACTTTCGATAGTAGTCAATTAATCCGAGTAAAGATTTAATTTCCGTTTTTGTTTTAGGTAAGGGGTATTTAATTATTGCTTCAATTTTATATGGATTTAGTTTTATACCTTCTGGTGTAATAATGTGTCCTAAGAATTGAACTTCTTATTGTAAAAATTCGGATTTATCAAGTTAAACTTTTAAATGTTCTTCAAGAGAAACAAAATTTGTAGAGCTATTCATGTAATATTTCATCCATCATACGGTAAAAGATGCATTTTTAAGACCGAAAGGCATTCTTAAATATTCAAAATGTCCATTATTGACTTTAAAAGCAGTTTTTTTCTATTGATTGGGACCAACTTTTATTTGATGGAAACCTTGGGATAAATCAAGGGTTGTTATATACTAACATTTTCCTAAGTGAAGGATTTCGTCAATTCGAGGGAGCAGATATTTATCTTCGATTGTTTGTGTTTAATTGTCTGTAAACTAAGACCATGCGATATATTTTTAATCTGCGTCTGTCGAGATTTTTTGATACGATCTAAACGGGGGTTTCGTGGGGGGAAATTGAGTCTATCGAGTAATTTTTTAATTTGTTTTTGTCTTTCTAAATTTATTGCAGGTACATGTCTAAAAGATTTTAAATAGGGGGGACGGTCATTGGTTGTTCTAATGGAATGTTTGATTTTATTTCTAAAGGTTAGATCGCAATTTTTTAAGTATATGAGGTAATAAAATTCTTTATAAAGTTTTGTTATATAATTCTGGCTTCATCGTAATTGACTAACAACATCATTTTTTAGAAAAGACTTTGGCGGTTTTTTAAGGTTAAACTGTTCTTGTGGCATTACATAACCCGTTCCATATAGTTAATTTCAACTTTCGGTAGATAGGAAAACCCATTTCCTATTTAGACAAGGCTGTGTGGAAAAATGTAATCTTTGACTTGAAAAAATGGTAATATAGCATTTTGTTATAAAAAAATAGGGATGATTAATAAATTGTTGTTACTGTTTTAAGCGCGGATCTGGGTCAAAATCTAGGGGGTTAATAGTCGACGAAAAAATTATTTGTAATATATTTTTTTCTAGGGGGGGTAATACTTCTCTTTGCCCTTTAATTTTGCACAAAAACTGCATACTTTTTTTTTCTAGGGGGGGGGTAATTACCCCGTTTCCCCCCTCAAATCCGCGCTTGTATTGTTTATTGAATTTTGAAGAGGTTGATCAAAGGCGTTGGTAAAAGGAATGTTATTTCTTTATAATTTACTATAATCTTACTAAAACAATTCTTTTAAGTCGCTTGTATCTATAAAGCGTTAACATTTTTGTGCCAGTCTAGGTTACTCGTTTTAAAGTTTTTAACTATACCGAAATCGGATAGAAGTTGTAAATTAAAATTTTTATTTGCCTGGTATTTTTGCTGGAACGTAATGACATGAAAGGGTTTTTCAAACATTTGAGTTTTATAGAGGTTTCCAATTTTTGGGGTTATTATCGAGTAGATAATAATTTATTTTTGAGGTCAACATAAATAAATAAATTTTGCAATTCATCTTATTGTGTGTTATTTTCGTAAAAAAACGGATTCTAATTCGTTTTATGTAGGGCAATAAATATTGTGAATATGTACTTGAGGAGAGATTTGATAATAGTTTTCACAAGTAGGAAATTAAGAAACTAATTATTAACTTGATCATTAGTAAGAAATTGTCTAAGAGGTAATGATCATGATTGCTACTGGTTGGGATTTCCAAACATTATTTTGGAATAGAAATTGTTAAGTTCTAATATTAGGATTTAGTTGGACAAAATTAGGTTTGGGTTGAAATGAGGGTTCTTGTTGCGAAAATTAATGTTGGTGTAAAAATTTGTGTGGCGTATTTAATTTTGCTTGATGTACAATATTTTGATAACTTCTGGTTTGTGGTGTATGTAGGTGTTAGATTGTAAACCTTAATTTAGACTCGAGAAGGTTAAAATCTGTTAAAATTGCGTAAATTTCATTTAATGATTTTGGTTTTTGTTTAAATTTCAGTACGCTCTACACATTTTATGTGGTTGAGAAACAATTTTTTCGTTATTTAAAAGAGCAGTTTGTTTTTGTTTGAAGTATAGTTTTTGTATAAATTAATAAAATGTTATCGGTATAAAATTATGCTTTAGCTACTTACTGGCCTTTTCTATAAGATGGCATTGTATAACTTACCAATATCCATCCTCCATTGTTTAAAGTCCCCAAGGAGGAAGCTGCGGGGACTACAATAGTGCTTTGTGACCTATGCTGGTGAGCAATTTTTGGGCTCTTTGTAAGTTCCGAATCAGATGTGTACCCTCGATCGGTATGAACACTCTCTTCGTCGCTATTTGGCTGATTTT
Organism: Aspidapion aeneum; assembly: GCA_963576565.1. NCBI lineage: Eukaryota > Metazoa > Arthropoda > Insecta > Coleoptera > Brentidae > Aspidapion > Aspidapion aeneum. The sequence continues at coordinate 97,281,414 of OY755044.1, read as the reverse complement.
CACCTTCGGACTTCGTACCTTAAAATTAAAATTTCGGGAACCTTAAACACATATGATATATATAACTACCATTGGGTGAGTTCGTGTCCGCTTGTGTAGTGGTTCTGCTTCGGATATACCGCTGCTATGATGGCAGGGTTCGAGTCCCACTTAACGCATGGTTGTATTGTTATGTCTAAAAAGCTATTTTCGACGCATAAACTTTGGCAAAAACTGGGCGATTGATCCTATAATGGATGGAAAAGTCCCAGTATAAAAAAAATCTAAACTAACTACCATCTAGTGGAAAAATATCGATTAAAAATATATTTCTATAGAATCGTAAATTTCTCTAAGGTGAAGTAAAACTATAATGAAAGGATCGAAGGAAACGTCCAAAATATAATACACTTTTTTTATGTGTATTTGGACTTTCAATTCATTTTAAAAATGTGAACTATCCCATTCTCTAATGCAGCGTTTCTCAAACGAGAGTTTGCGGACTCCTTGGGGTAGTTCTTACGCCTAAGCAAGTATCTACCTATAGAAATAATATACAGGTATAGGTTACTTTTTAATGTAATTAAAATCCAGCATACATTTGTTTATGTTTATAACGATAAAATAAGAATTTAGTTACGTATACATTTAAAAGGACAGGCTTGCAGGATAAAAACTCAACAAAAAGTTCACTTCTTCTTATAATTTGACCATATTATTTCTTTTAGAATATCTGGTTTTATACAGCCCGTAGGAATTTTCGAAAAAAATGGCATTTGGCTATTTTAAAAGAAGTGGTATGGTACTCTATTAAACTGTTGTTACTGCGTGTTTTAAAGTGTCCTAATTGGAGGGGTATTTTAGTTTGAAGGAACCAAGAACTGGTGAAAATAGGAAATTCAATATGGCGGCCATGACAGCAAGGTGCTGCCCGAGATTTTGATATTTATACGGGGTTTCCCCGACCACCCTTCCACTCCTTTTAAAACCTAGGGGATGGTTGTTTTCAATGATCTAAAAAATGATGGTAGCCATATCGAGTATGCTCTTTTAATTGGTGGTATTGTTAGATTCCGGCGCAGACCGGAAGTGGCCTATTCATCTCTAAAGTCCGTTTTTTTTAATAGGGATGGGCATAATTTTGCAACGAATTCGGATTCTACGCAAGAAAATACGTACATTTTATTTGACACATTTTTTTCTTAAACGTCATTATTTTTTTAAATATATGCCCATCCCTATTTGAAAAACGGACTCCAGGCCTAAATAGGCCACTTCCGGTCGACTCCTAAAGTTAAAAACATCTACCAATAATTAAAAGAGCGTACTCAAGTAATTTTTTGAATCATTAAATAAACTTTTCCCCTAGGTTTTAAAAGGGGTGGACGGGTGGTCTGGTACACCCTGTATATACCTTATACCATAAAAATTGGTTTAAAAAATCAAAAAGTGAAGCAATCAAAGTTTACGTTGGAAACAATGACAAATTTAAATTCGGAGATGCAAATTTTCTTTGTTATGGCATGTAGACGCACAGATGCTATGTGGATGAACGCCATATTTGTTGTTTATTTACATTTTGCAGTGTTTTGCGTTTGTTGTGTAAACTTGTGTTTTTTTCTGAGAAAAATGGCAAATAATTCACGTAAAACATGTGCGGTTTGTGGAAAAATGTCCAGAAAAGTAAGGCAGTGCCATTTCATAGGTAAGTAGCTGTAATTTTCTTTATAATTTGCTAATGTCATTAAACACTCTTCATGGTGTCAACAATAAATCTGCACAATTAATTTTAAATTTAATCCGCAATTTAATAAATTTTCACCAGATCAACTAATTTGTAGAAAAAAAAATAATAGACATAACCTTAAATTTTGACAATTGTCAAATAATGTAGTGACGTAACAGAGTATGTTTCAAAACTGACGCATGCGCAGTTACCGAAATCCTGTCTACCCAAAAAAGGAACATTAAGAATTACACTGCCGTCCTTAGTAAGACCCACCTATCTACGTTTTCACTTATTTCGAGAAAAGCGAGTTTAAAGTTTAAATGCTTGCTAAGAGTACATGGTAATATTTTTTTTTGTTTTTCAAAATAAAATACTTCCGAACAAGAATGTTGGTATTTTTCTTAAAAAACAGATGAAAGTAACCTATTTGAAGCCATTTTCGGTCCTAACTCATTTTTGATTTTTTTGCAGATAGGTGGGTCTAACTAAGGACGGCAGTAGAGGGGTAATGGCTTCAAGAATCGCGTGTAAGATGTATGCTCCTGTATTTATGCACTAAGGTATTTGTGGTTAACTGGTTTATGGTACGTCGGTTTGAAATTGTTTTGGAACCTGGAAACTTTCTAATATTAAGATTGATTTTCGATGTGAATGATTCATTAAGAGTTATTAAACTTATTTATTAAATTAATTGAACAAATATAAAAATATTACCTTTATCAAGGAAACCACCATCGTCGGTAACAGGTTTCGGGGGTGGCGCGCCGGCTCCGACGCATTCTAACAGAGTAAAGATAATTGTCCAGTCCGTATTGGTATGAATGTTTTGAGCCGAAGTCTTTAATAGTTCATATAAGCCAAATGATATTTGCCTCGATATTCTAAAATAAGAATTTAATATAGTGAAAACCAATATATATATATGGTATTACATAATTGAATGCCAATATTTTGGAAAGTAAATTTATGTATGATTTGAAGATAAAAAACCTATAAACAAAGGTTATCAAATGCTTTTTTGCCCATATTTCCTGCTCTAAACTTCTTCGTGACTTTATAATTATAATAAAACCACACATTTTATGTCTATCTTCTTAATTGTATGTAAAGATGCACCTGCTACAGCTTGTCAAAGTTAAATGTTTTTACTATTTTAGGCAAGGTATATTGGTGAGAAAATATTTGGAAGAAAAAATTTACATAGAAGAATTTTGGTAGAAAACATTTGGTAGTTTGAAAGAAAATACATTTGGTAGAAAATACACTTTCTTTATTAAAACACACAGTGTTACTTTAAGTACAATCTAGTCACAGTGGACTAATTAGCAAGTTTGTTTTACCCTAAATTATTAGAGATTTTCATAATAACACAATTGCACTACCTTTGATCTGTTAATGTAACAATTATTGTTTTATTCTGATTTTTATTAGTGAATTTTCACAAACGTGCCTAACTCATTAATTTAAATGGGTGCACGTGTTTAAGTATTTGTATTGCTTTCTTAAAGAGCTTAATTTTTACGAAATTGCAAAAAATTGATAATTATAACGTATTTTTTTTGTGATTTTTAAAAATGATCCCAGTTTAGGGACGCCACTGCAATAATGGACGTACTCTTGAGTAAATAATATAACACATCATCGAAAAATAAATTTTATCGGTTAAATTAAGGGTTAATGTTGAGTAGCTGGACTGTCAGCTAGACTTCGCCCTTTATTATTATTATTAAATGTTTAATTTTCAACAATTTTGTACATGGCTGAATTTTTTAAATAAATGCAATTTATCTGGGGGCACGGTAGTGCCCCGCCAAGTTTGCGCGGAAACTGCTGTACCATCTTTTCTTGAAATATTTCAGTCCATATTTGACCTATGTAAAATTCTACTTCGGAATGAGGTACGAAACTCAAACTTTGTAAAGTCGTAAATATTTATAAAGTTAACAATTTCTCCAAGTTTCATGGACTTCTATGAAGTAGTAAAATAGTTACGAAATTTCAAAAAACGTCGAATATGTCACTCACTCACTCACTCACTCATCTACTCTCATGTATAGATCATCAAAATTTTACGGTACTTCCAGACATGCTACAAAGCTGAAATTTGGAACACTGAAAGAAATTGCGACCAAGCCCCTGAAAAAAATATAAAAACCCCAAAAATTCTAATTCACTCCTCACCCCCTTATATGTAAAGTTATGTAAAAGTAACATTGCCCACTTCCAGAGGCGCTAGACAGCTGAGCTTTGGCAGACTGATAGGAAATATGAAAGAACTATAGGAAAAAAATTAAAAACCCCAAAATTTTTATTTGCTTTCCTCTGCTATAAATATAAAGTTATGTAAAAGTAACATTCTCCACTTTCATAAACGCTAGAGGGCTGAGCTTTGGAAGACTAATAGGAACTATGATAAAACTAGGAAAAAAAATTAAAAACACCAAAATTTTAATTTACTTTCCTCTCCTATAAATGTAAAGTTATGTAAAATTAACATCGCCTACTTCCAGGAAAACTCGAGAGCTGAGCTTTAGAAGGCTGATAGGAACTATGATAAAACTATAGGAAAAAAAAAAAAACCTCAAAAATTTTTGATAAGGCATTGCAAAAGTTTTGAACAATATTCCGCATATTTTATTACTTTAAAACTTAAATGTTATCCAAATCCTTTAAAAAAGGAGTGACATCATAACAAAAACATTTCATGTAAAAAAAGCCAAGTACGCAAAAATGGGGTATTCCGTAAAAAGAATTAAGATAAAAGTAAAGCCAACTTCTCCAATACAAATTTCAAAATGAAAGGTTCTTACTAGTTTGGAAATGTTTTTCTAAACTTGGCTACTACGGCTGTAAATGACCCTTAGGCCCAGTGTTAAATTGAACATAAAGAAGTCTGGCAGGAATAGCAAAATTTAAATAAACATTTCCAAACTAGTAAGAACCTTTCATTTCGAAATTTGTATTGGAGAACTTGGCTTTACTTTTATCTCAATTCTTTTTACGGAATACCCCACTTTCGCATACTTGAAATGTTTTTGTTCTGATTATGATTATTATTATCGTTTAATTAAAGCGTATTAAACTTTGTTTTCTAAGGAGTTTTTGTTTTGAAGAAAATTGGATAAAAACGTAAAAATTCAATAGTATTTCGACGATTTCTATAAATTACCTACACTTATGGATGGCACTGGGCCGTTAGTGGTAAACTCGTCCCCACCAAGTTATACATCCTTAAAACAAAATTTTATTCTCTTAATAAAGCCGTTTCCATGTGTTTAAGCTCACACTACTACCATACTATAGCAGTGTGAGCTATGGTGATCCTAGTTTTTTTCGAGAAAAAAAAAGTTGCTCCGATTTCAAAAATGTTTATATATCTTTGCGTTTCAAATGATTTTGAAACTTTTTTGTCGCGCTGTCTGTCTGTCTGGCTGTACATCGCGCATAACTCAAAAACCGCTTGCCCGATTTGAATAAAATTTGGTGCCTAGGCTGGATCTTGGGTCCAGATGTTCCCATTTAAAAATGAATAAAATCCATCGAACGCAAGCCAAATAAAAGGGTTCGGTTCGGTTCATTGAAAATATGGCTTGTGTGGTATCAAACGAAAGGTAAATTGAGTCTGGAGTTAAATAAAATATATATCAGTTTTTATTATTATTATTATATTATATTAGCTCATATGTACACTATAACTATAGTACCTAATGTGAGCTTAGATGCCCAGAGTATTCTCAAAGTGCTTTGTTTTTAAGACTTCTTTTAATGTTCCCACTTTACGGACGTAAATGAAGTACTACTCACAATTTGGACTACACTCAGTGGTGCATAGTTTAGGTGGACCTTTTATTGTCTACAAAAAAGTATACTAATATTTTTTCCTACCTGTACAAGGTGTGACTTTTTAACAAAAAAATCATTTTCAACGACTGGATCACTATTGGACACATCTCCTCGTTTCGCATTAGTCTTATAGCTATTCGAAGTAAACCAATGACGGACCTCTCAAGAAGAAGTTGATAGTCAAATACTGATGCGTTCATCATTAAAGTATAAATGTGGTCACGAACTAAATGCCAGATTGTTAAAATTCGATCTCTAAAAAAAAAGGTATTAGTTTTTATTAGTTTTAGCATATGAATAAGCTAGTTAGCAGAAGCAAGTGTCAAATCAAACACTGGGTCGGTGCTTCTGCTAACTATCTTCTTCATAAACAACAAGTGAAGTTAAAGTAGAAAAATCAGAAAAAAAAGTTGTTTTTGGCCGAGACTTGAACCCGGAATCTCTTGCTCTGTACGCAAACGCTCTCTCATTAAGCCACCAAACACTATACATAAATATTCTCTATGCATGTGTGTGGTGTCTCAATACAAGAACGAGAAACTCTCAGGGTATTAACTCGACCAAGCCATCCAACTAATTTCTAAAATTCTTCTTTCCCACTGTGAAAGGTATGGTTCTTGCATTATTTGCAATTTGGTATTTGAAAATTATATTGGCAATCGCCCATTGCGATCAGAGATTTTAGCACATGGAAAGACATCTATTCTGAGTTTTCATACCTTTGACAGTGGGAAAGAAGAATTATAGAAATCAGTTGGATGGCTTGGTCGAGTTAATACCCTGAGAGTTTCTCGTTCTTATATTGAGACACTACACACATGCATAGATGGAAGTTTTCTGAAAATTTATGTATGGTCTTTAGTGGCTTAATGTAGAGAGCGTTTGCGTACAGAGCAAGAGATTCCGGGTTCGAGTCCCGTAATGTAGCTTAAAGAATATTGGAAAATTAACAGCTAGAAAGTGTAGAATACACTATTAAAAATAAATAGATCCATGACGGATCTGATACTTTCCTAGCTAGCGTATTAGCACACTTCAAGTGACGCCATGATATATCAGTCTTGAAACAGAGTTGGGCTGGGCAGTAGTTTACAGCAAAAGTAGTAAACTACATTTTTCGTAAAAGTAGTTGTACTCTACTTTTTTTTCTCCTAATACTTAATTATTTTTATTCTGCACAAAATAATCGCAAAAAGTACTTCAAACAGTAGTTAACTACTTGGTTTTAACTACTTTTAGTAATGTAATTACTTTTAGTAAGTTAACTACTTTTGTGGAGTTTGATTACGTAAAAATATAAATATACTTAACTACTAATAGTTTTAACTACTTTTGCGGAATCAAGAAGAAAGCCTGTGCCAAAAAACCAAATATTAACTCTCTAGAGCAGGCAGCGTTCCATTTAAATTCGCTACCTACATATTGCTTCTAATCAAAAAAGTTGTTAAATTTTTAACTACTAGTAGTTAGTAATTCAACTACTTTTTTGAAAAAGTAGTTTAACTACTTAGTAGAAAATTACTTTTTTGAAAAAGTAGTTAGTAGTTATACTCCACTACTTTTTTTAAGTAATCTGCCCAACTTTGTCTTAAAAACAGTTTTTTGTAAATATCTCAGAAACTAAAGCTCTTACGAAGTTTTTGGTTATGACACAAATTATTAAGCAAAATGTAGTCTACTATATTCCGAAAACCACACAATTGATGCGATGCTCCGTTAAAGTTTTTGATAATTGATATTGCTAAAATAGGTCAAAATACACTAAAATAACACATTTTCGGCGTTATTTTACACAAAATTCGTCGAAAATATTACCTATAATATCAATAAAAATAAAAGAAATACGACTTTTTATTTACAATTTATTTACTATCTCAATTTTTGCCGGATTTTTTTTATCACAAAGATGCAAGGTTTTTATACTTTTACACAGGTTATCATTGAACCTGACTGGCCAACTGTAATCAGATTAAAAAATCGACGTCACCTGGTTGCCTTAAACCATTTGATGTATGGAAACCCGATGACGCGGCTACAGTCGTCCAGTTAAGCTCACATGACTGGTCAAATTCTGTAGGCAACCTGTATAAAAGTATAAAGGCCTGTGCAAAGATGATAGTGTTGGGCAGATATTCTCGTTTTAAAAGGTTAAAAATATGTACAGCAGATTTTTGGCATACCAAGCCATAAAAAGCATAAAATTTTAAATATCTCAAAAACTACTCCCTACCACCTCTCCTATCAGATGCACAAAGAAATGTATCGAATTACCAGTAACCCTGTATAACAGCACTATAACTTACTTACCTATTTTGAATAACAATTTTAAACAACAGCTCCATAAAAAAAACGGCCACGTTTTCACTGTAATTATAACCAAGACTTTTTTGAAACTCAGGGCCCCTGGATAAGTCAATAAGGGCATGGACTAGTTCTAACAACGCGTCAGAATGCAAAAACTTAGAATCTGTAATTAACTGATCTAAATTACAATCTTTAATAGATTCTTTTGCAATGTTTAAGTATTGTTCTTCTTCGAGTGTCAGATTTTTTGAAAGGTTTTCGGTTGACACCATGTAAGAGTAAAGGGAGCTAAAAAGTCCTAAAAATAAATAGTCACTACATACCAGATGACCCATAATAAATAGCATAACGTTAAGTTGTAGAAAAATATTGAGATTTGGCGAAAATCATAAAAGTTGTTAAAAATTAATAAATTAGTATTGTTATTATTATTTTTATAATTTTCTATATGGGTCGTTTATTCTTGACGACCCGTGAGGTGAGGTGAGGGAAATTTTCACTTTTTTTTTTGTGAACTTAAGTTCAAGGGTGATTTTAAGTTCACCATCTTTGTCCACGGGGCAGGGTTATCAAAACAGACAGCTGATTGTTTTGTAAAATAAAACCGGTTCAAAAATTGTTTTTATATATTTTTGAAAAGCATTTTTTTTATTTAAAATAATCCTTAATTTTTCAGAGCCACTTAATTAGGTCACACAAAAATTAAATTTGAAGCAGAAGCGAATGTGTTCGTTTAAATGACTCTTAGGCACAGTGCTAAATTGAACATAAAGAAGTTTGGCTGTAATAGCAAAGTTTAAAAAAACATTTCCAAACTAGTAAGAACCTTTCATTTTGAAATTTGTATTGGAGAACTTGGCTTTACTTTTATCTCAATTCTTTTTACGGAATGCCATTTTCGCGTACTTGGCTTTTTTTTTACATGAAATGTTTTTGTTGTGATATATAAATAGAAGAGGGAAGTAAATTAAAATGTTGGTGTTTTTCAAATTTTTTCCTATAGTTTTATCATAGTGTCTTTCAGTCTTAGCAAGCTCAGCTCTCTAGCATTTCTGGAAGTGGATAGTGTTACTTTTACATTACTTTTCATTTTTAGGGAGGGAAGTAAATTAGAATTTTGGGGTGTTTTAATTTTTTCCTATAGTTTTATCATAGTTCCTATCAGTCTGCCAAAGCTCAGTTCTCTAGCATTTCTTGAAGTGGGCAATGTTATTTTTACATACCTTAACATGTATAGGGGCGGGGAGTAAATGAGAATTTTGGGGTTTTTTGATTTTTTCCAGGGATTTGGTCATAATTTTTATCAGTCTGCCAAATTTTAGCTTTGTAGCATGTCTGGAAGTACAGTACAATTTTGATGATCTATACATGAGTGAGTGAGTCAGTGAGTGGCAATTTCGACGTTTTTTGAAATTTTGGAACTGCTTTACTACTTTATGGAAGTCCATGAGGAGGGGGTTGTTAACTCCAAGAAGATCTACGACTGTGCAAAGTTTGAGATTCGTAGTTCATTCCGAAGTAGAGTTTTAGATAGGTCAAATATGGGCTGAAATGTTTCAAGAAAAGATGGTACGGCACGCGAACTTGACGAGGCACTACCGTGCTTTCATATTCTATCATCAGACCCAATAGGTGGCCATACACACAGAGGTTGATCCGCCGGTTTGGAACGGCGCGGTTTAAACTGGCGGATTTGTCTTTCAATTAGTGGACATTCCACGCGCCAGTTATAGCCGGCACAGAGTTATCTGTGAGTTCAGACCGGCGGGCGAAACTTGTGGGTTCCGCGCTCACAGATATTTTAACCGGCGCAGACTTCTCTGTCGGTTTAATCGCTGTTCAGGCCAACGGCTTCTCTAATTTGGATATCTTGTTTCGTAAGATCCTCTCTTACCAAATTTATTAAAAAATCATACGTGTTAATAGAGAATTATTGAAATAAAGCCAGGCTATAATGGTGCCAGGTACAATTTTGATACCTTTACATTGTAATATCAGTTGTAATCTTTCAACACACGGCCTTTGTTTACTAGGTGAACCGGAATAAATAGTGCCTTCTTTTATTAATTGAAAATAAACGACGAAAGTTTTAAATTTGACTTTGATATGTCAATTTTGAAGGATCAACTGTCAGCTTTTAATGTGAATGTGTCAAAATAGTGCCTGGCACAATTATAGCCTGGCTGTATTTCAATAATTCTCTGATATCCATTCTTAAATAATTTTTAAAATTGTCTGGATCATTTTCTCGTAACTCTTTTAATAGAAGGTTATGGCTAAATAGTTTCCTCTTAAGCAAATAAGTTTTAACCCACTTGGAACGTCTCTCTTTTACACCACTATGCATTATTTTCATATTAATAATCATTCCCATACACAGAGCCTGCTTATATTTAGCACTAAACAATTTACATACGCTATGCTTAAAATACCGTGCCGCATAAAACTTTCGACTTGACGAAATTCCACAGTTTTGGTTAAACCGGCAGATAAATCTTGAGTTTTAGCCCACTAACGCGCGGTTATGTCTGCCACAGACCGATATGAAGGATCGATTCGAAAGATTTTTTTTTGTGTTAGTGGACTGCAGCAGTTTTAAACCGTTACGGACAAAACGGTCAGACTTATCTGTGCCGTTCCAAACCGACGGATCAACCTCTGTGTGTATGGCCAGCTAATGTAAAATTCAGCCTGTATTTTTTTGTTGGCCTTGCACGGGGAAATGAATCTCCGTTACTTATTGTGGCGTTTCTAACCTTATATTTGGTTTTGTTTTGATTGTTTCATTTTTTTTAAAGTAACTAGTTAATATTAAAGACCTCCACACTTCAAAAAAGGCTTGCCAAAACAAAAGTGACAGTCGAAAGTAAGGTTATAAATAACCCAAAAACTCCCATGAATTCATTTCCCTGTGAAAAAAGGTGGTGAACTTGAGTTAACCTCTGGGGGTTTATTCTGTAAATGCTCCCCTTGGAGTAAATTTTCTCTTCAATTCACCGGTACCATTGGTCAGTTATATGACATTAAACTGAAGCTGAAGGGATCATTTTCAAGAGAATATTTGACATAACCTGCTCTCCTGCTCTGCAATAGGAAAACTTTGAAGTGAGATTTATTATTGAAAATATAACTGATATTGACCAATGGTAACCGTGAATTTAAGAGAAGATTTACTTCCTAGAGCATTTAAAGAATAAACCCCCTGAAAGTAGCATCTCACCTCATGAGCCGTCAAGAATAGCGTCTTGAGATTTGGTGAGTGCTCACCTCACCTTAACTCACGGATGGTCAAGAGTAAGCTGGACTAGACGTTTTTAACGCGAGGAATTTGAAAAACAATACAAAATGCTATTAAATCTAAAAAACATTTATCCGAACGTCACATTCCAGAGGAACGTACGTACCAAATCGATTCATCCGTTTAATCATGGTTAGCTGTATTGTTCACACACCACCACTCACGCACATGAATTTTCACTAGTTTTTAAAGATGACATGATGTACCGCGATAATGAATGTGTGTGTATGGGGCACTAATGTAACTTGTTTCATATAGAAATAAAATTTTGGACTTCCATTGTCTTTATTTATTTTAAAACACGTTTCGGTTAGTAAGTATCTCTAACCGTTATCAAGTGTAAACTAAGTGTAAAATAACGGTTAGAGATACTTACTAACCGAAACGTCGTGTTTTAAAATAAATAAAGACAATGGAAGTCCAAAATTTTATTTCTACACAATCATTGTCTACGAGTTTTAAACAAAGATATTGGCTATCTGTCACATACAGGGAGGTACTCTACTGTCATAGAGAGAGTTGCTCTTATTTAGTCAGGGCTATCAAAATGAACGGGCCACGATCCGCCACTTTGTTGACGTCACATCCGGGGCTGATTTTTTTTTGATGGTCACGTTACGACACAGCTGATTGTCTTTAAAATATTGTTGTTTCATATACATCTAAAGCACAGAGATGGAAATATATAACCATGCGTAGCTTGTGTTCTTCCTAAAAGTGTTTAAGTTAACACACACATACCAGAGTCTTGTTTTTGCGTGTTTTCGTTTTCTTCATAAACAAAAACAATTTTTCCACTTTGATTAATAAAATCCTCCGCCTCCACGTAAGTTTTTGTTAATAAATTGTTGCTGTATAATGATAAAATGATATCTAAAATATTTTTCCATCCTTCTCTTATGCTATCGCCATGCATATGTGTCAGTGAAAACAAAGATTTTAGCGCTAGTTGCGCTTTGGGGTTTGCACCAAACTGTACCTAAAAATTAAATCGTACATTATAACTCTAGGGATTTAAGTAATACTTTTAATCCCAGGCGAAAATTTTATTCGCTGAGGGATTAAAAGAAACTTTAGTCACGTGGTTTATACACTATTTTATGCACTTTAACATAGGAATAAATAATGCTATACTAATTGCATTTAACGATACTCTAGATCAGTAGTTTCCAAACTGGGAGGCGCAAACCAATATTAAGGGAGGCGTGGGAGACCTGATGTAATGTAAATTTAAAAATTACAAAAGTTGTATTTGACAAATGGAAATAAAAATAAGAAAATAATAACAATCCGGCAACAACGTTTTCTACGCATGTGTTCAGGCATATACTATCCTGTCTCCCGTTTAATTATTATCAGTTTAGTTATAGTTTTCCCAATGAAGATTGCACAATTATTTTTAGAAAAACTACAATTTAAATCCACAATTTAATATATTTTCACCCAGTCAACTAGTTAAAAAAATTATAAGAATAGACATAACCCTAAATTTTTGACATTTGTCAAATAATGTAGTGACGTAACGAATTATGTCCCAAAACCACCAAAACTGACGCATGCGCAGTAACTGAAATCCTGTCTACCCTAAAACGGAACATTCAGAATTAAATGGAGATCCTGACTTCAAGCATCCCGTGTCAGAATGAATGGGTATGATCCATATTTATGCTCTAACGTATTTGCGTATTTCCGGCTATTATGCAGACGTCACCTAGAAGAAAATACAAAATTATACTTACCAAAAGATGCGGTTGTCGCCTTTGACCATTAAACATTGTAAATTTACAAATAATATCTACTAACATATCAACATTTTCCGTCATACCAAACTGCGCAGAAACGAAGGCGCATTTCTCAAAACCTGCCATCGCTTTTTTAGATATTGCAATATCTTCAGCTTTTTCATAAACAAAAGCGAGACCCGCAGTTACAGAACCGTAGACAATTTTTAGCAATTCGGAATCGTAGGTACCATTTGGAATATGTAAATAAACTCCATCTGCCGATTCACCTTTTTTTAACAGGATCTTCCACAGATAATTTTCTCTAACTAAACCAGTCTGTTCTGCAGGCATTATAATTTCGTCATTTCTAAAAAATAATATTAAGGATTATATTCTAATAAAGAAGTTGCAAAATTATTAAAACGCCGAAACGTGTAAGGGAACACAAACAAAAATAATACCGTTGTTGATCAATCGCAAATGATAATTTACGCGTCGTGTCCTAAATCTCGCGCGTTAAGATGAAACAATAAACAGAAACTTTTTTTCATTGTGTTTTGGCCTATTTCGTTTCTTTGTAGTGCCATAAATAAAAAACCTTGTAGAAAGCCCAAAAAAACGCCTTGCAACAACTACAGAGGAATTTCAGTAACCAGTACTCTACGTAGATTGTACGGTAGGATTCTTAGAGACCTAAAAGAGAATGATTTTCATGACCAAAAAGATGAAGAGCAAAGTGGGTTTCGTGCAGGCAGATCTTGTAGTAATAATGTTTTTTGTCTTAAACAAGTAATTGAGAAAAGGAGTGCCAGAAATATATACTTATATTACCTTTGTGGACCTACAAAAAGCATATGATACCGTTCCAGTAGAAAAATTATGGACAGTGTTAGAACAAACTAATATTAGTCATACATATATAAAAGCGATAAAAAGAACTTTACAAAGGGTCAAAATCTAAAATTAAAATTGGAAATCAACTTTCAAAAGAATTCCAGTAAATGAAAGTCTTAAGACAGGGATGTTGTATCTCTCCAATTCTTTTTAAAATATATATCGCAATAGCTCTAAAAAACTGGAAACGTAAAGTACACGGCATGGGAATACAACTTAACGACCGATTTACCATGTGGACACTACAGTTTGCTGACGACCAAGTAATTGTAGCTAATGATAAAGAAGACATGGAATATATGATGAAAAAGTTAACGGAAGAATACTAAAAGTGGGGGTTAACAGTAAACGTGGACAAGACACAGTACTTATGTATTGGAAACGAAGCAAGTGCGTTAGAACTAGTCAATGGACAAACAATATCTCCACGCAATATACTTGGGTGTCACATTTAATAAGACAGGAACAGACTGTAAAGAACTGGGAAAAAGAATAGTAAAAGCAAAAAAGATTATTGGTTGTCTTAACAGTATTTTGGGGAGCAGAAAGATAAAAAATAATGTAAAATTTAACATATATGAAACAATGGTGAAAAGCACGCTGTTGTATGGAATAGAGACTTGTCGCGTAACAGAATAATACAAAACAAAAATGGAAAGTGTCGAAATGGATGCCATAAGATCAATGAGAATATCTAGAATAGATCACATAAGAAATAAGATCATAAAAAATACTCTGCCAATATATGGGCCCCTAAGCTCACACTAGGTACTATAGTTATTGTGTACGTGTGAGCTAATATAACTAAAAACTGAAATATATCTTATTCAACTCCAGACTAAATTACCTTTTGTTTGATACCACACAAGCCATGTTTTGACTTAAACCCAAATTTTTGAAATCTACCCCTACCCTTAAAAAAAAACAAAAACTAAAATGTATTTTGTTAAACTCCGGACTCAATTACCTTTCGTTTGATATCAAACACGCCATATTTTCACTTAAACTCTAATTTTTAAAATATACCCCCACCCTTTTTTTTTAAATAAATTAAAATGTATTTTGTCCAACTGCAGACTCAATTACCTTTCGTTTAATATCACACACGCCATATTTTCACATAAACTCTAATTTTTGAAATCTACCCCCACCCTTTTATTTGGTTTGTGTTCGGTGGATTTTGTTCATTTTTAAATGGGACCATCTCGACCGAAGACCCAGCCTAGGTACCAAATTTCATTAAAATCGGCCAAGCGGTTTTTGAGTTATGCGCGTTGGTCGTTACAGACAGACACACAGATAGACAGACAGACATACAGACAGACGGCGCAACAAAAAAGTTTCAAAATCATCTGAAACGCAAAGATATATAAAAATTTTTGAAATCGGAGCAACTTTTTTTTTTTTTCGAAAAAATTAGGATCACCATAGCTTACACTACTATAGTATAGTATATGTGTGAGCTAAAAAGAATGGTAATCGAGGGAAGCATAACGGATGACATCACTAAAAGGCAACTGATATGGTACGGCCATCTACAACGGATGAACGACGAAAGATTACCAAAGCAGTCCTAAACTAGAATGGCAACAGTCAATCCAAAGATCAATGAATCAAAAAAACCTGACGGAAGATGACTGTCAGGATCGAAGGAGGTGGAGAATAGGCGTCGGACAACGAAGAAATATGTCCTAAACCGACATAGTAATAGTACATTTATTTAACTATTGCTTCTATTTATAAAACTTCTTTAGGCGCGTTTAGCAGTTTTTCTGGGTAGTGAATTGAACTGAGCCTTCAGGCTCGGCTATGTAACTCGAGTCGACTAACTGTGAGAAAGATTCAGCGAGCGATATGATGATGCAGATGAAGGCCAGTACGGTTCGGTACGCTTTGCAGAATATGTTATGGACCAGTATTATTAATTTCGCCTTGTTGAAGTTTACACTTCTGCCGTGTGGTCTTAAGCACATACAATAAAAAATTATTTGTACTTTAATCTTTAATTAGGCAAGGAAGTTAATTACGAAACATCTGGATCCGAATAAGCGTTATTTTTTTTTTAATTCAAAAATATAAACTCATCTGTTAAAACACACGAAAAGGCCCTGAGAAAACCATTTGCTTTAATACTAATGAATAAAAAATTAAAATAATCTATAAAAAATCACTAAATAAATTTTGAGTAACTTCAACAGGATGTATAATGTGGCATGTACTTGCCTGTTTATCAGCAAACCGGTAACTTACTTAATCGCTGCATATATTTCGTCCAGCATATCTTCATTAAAATCGTGACCCCCGTTAACACCTGTAAGATTTTTCTTAAATGCTGCTAAGCTCATTGGCGATGTTTGCTTTCTGGCGTTCTGATTATGTTGGTCTACATTTAACATTATCACTGCATACGCTAATGTGAAAGCAGAATCAACATCCGCAAATGGTTCATTGTTACTTTTCTAAAAATAAATTGTAATAAAAGTTTATATCAGTAGAAACCAAAGAAGCTTGAATCCGAATAAATGCGCCGACACCAGCAGTTTTTTTTTTAAATTTTGACAAAAAGTTGGGTTAGAATGTGTCGAAATTGCAACTTTTTGTACCTCAATTTTACCATTATCACACCAAAATCAAATGTTTTAATAGTTTTTGATTTATAATCTCTATAGAATTCAATTCAATAAAAACTTTACATAAATATAAATTAGAACCAGAAATTATAGCCGATATAAAAACAACTTACATGCCAGTGTTCTGCAAAGTGTTCCAAAATAAGTGATATAGTTGGAGCTTCTCCTGGCAATCTAAAAGATTCCAAAAAGTTTCTTAAAGATTCATCAATCCTGACCCCTTTAAAGTCAAATGTTTTTACAAACGCCTCTAATATGTGTAAATTGTTCCTACTGCTAATAAATTCACCTAAAAAAAATAAGTCCTAAATTAAATTAAAACTATCTTAAAATTTATTTGTTTCAAGTTCTATCGGTAGGGCTAGGTAATTCTAAATTATCCTTTAAGCAAACAGTATTTTTAATTGATTTATTTAAAAAAAGTTAAATCTTCCCTTACTACATGATTGTCTAGTTCTTTTTATTATCTGTGGTTAACAAAAAGCGATTAATTAGGTGAACTTTTTTAGCGTAAATAATTACAAGCCGGCAGCGCCGTGCGAAGCAAGGTTTCAATTTGACCCGTTTTTCAGCGGTGTATGGGTGGCTGTTCCTCCCCCGCGGGGGCGGGAGGAAAGTTTGTTTTAGTTGACGTCGGCCATCATTATAGTGCGGAAACGTTCGTTGACCTTTCTAGTGTTGCCGGTTCTATTCTTAGTAAAGACGTATGAATTTGTTTTGATTTGGGGTTTGTCAGTAATAAAAAGCCTTGTCGGTCGCGTGTCATTGTTTGTTTTAGTTATCGTTTGTTTATAAAATGGAAATAAGTAGCGTCGATTATATAATTAACTGTGCAAATTTAAACACGTTGACATTTGACCTTTATTACAAATAAAATCTTTAGGGTCACATAGACCGAACCTAAAAATTAACCAAAATTTTAGTGTAATTAATGCCGAGGGGTGTTCCATAAAAACTTATAATAGAAAATTTAATAAAAAATTATACGATGCTGAAAACTGGTTGTGCGGTTGTGAAAAAAGAAATGCATTTTTTTTTGCTTTATTTGTCTTGTTATGAACAATCCATGAAGTGATCCTGCGTGCGAAGGAATTGTGTGATATTAGGCACTTTAGTAAAAAGTTAAAAAGACACAAACTAAGTGGTATTTATTTAAATAACCACATAGAATTTTCTATCCTAGACAAGACTGATATTAGGTGCCAATTGAATAGTGCCTATAGGCAAAACACTACCGAACATAATGAAAATGTGACAAAAATTAGACATATACTAAGTAGGTTAATAGGTTAATAGACTGTTTAAAATTCTGTGGGATTTTTGAGGTTGTTCTACAAATAAACTAAAAACTACACCAAGTAGCTGCTTGCTTGGAAAATACTAAAATAAAATTGTTTCGGTAAGTGTTTCATGCAATTTAAATTTCTGCCCCCCCCCCCAATTTTTAACGTCACCAGCCGCCACTCATACCAACCTGTTTTTTGTAAAAGTACCCTTTCCCACTTAAAAGTTCCCAATTTGAATCACCCCGTATAGAATGTCAAAAGCCGATTTGTTTGGAAAATGCGCGAATATTGGAACCGTGGCCGACCGGCTTAGCGCGGTGATTTGTGCATATGGCTGCAGTGCTTGCTATATGACTAGATCGAACGCGCGTAGGCTGGGCGCGCTGCGTATCTTGTGGGTTCGAGTCCCACCTTGGCATATAGTTGTTATTGTAACGTCTCAACAAGGCATATCTCGGCAAAAATTTGGCTAAAAAGACTAGGCGATTGATCCTACCTATAAATGGAAAGCCCAGTATAAAAAAAATAAAAATTTAATTACCTCCAAAAACGAATTTTGTGCATTTTCTTATATCCTCAATAAATCAAATAATAACAAAAAAGCAAGTACGAGGATGGGATGAAAAGTTTCCGGTCTAGCCTATAGCAGGCCCGATTTGCTTTCTTGTTCCAACGTGTTTGTGTAGCCTTGCTTGTGATCAGTATACGCTCGAAGTTTAAAGTGAGTGCGTCAAGTAGTTTGTATCCTGCTTATTTTGTAAGTTTATACAGTGTGTCAATTTTAAAAGATGGAAAAAAACGAGATAAGAGCTGTGATAAAATATTCTCAAATCAAAGGGTTATCGCCGACGGAAATAAAAGCTGAACTAGATGTTACACTAGGGGAATCTGTTCCTTCCTATACCACAGTTAAAACCTGGGTATCGGACTTTAAAAGTGGTCGTGTGATGATGCTCCGCGTTCTGGCAGGCCAAAAACGGCAACTTCTGTAGAAATGGTCAAACCATTTGACAAACTAATTCTAAAAGATCGCAGATTAAGACTGGAAGAGGTAGCTGAGACTGTGGGCATATCAAAAGAGTGAGTTCACCATATTTTATGTGAAGTTTTAGGTATGAGAAAGCTATCCGCCCGATGGGTGTCGCGTTTGCTCACGCCAGAGCAAAAGCTCGTGCGTTTAACCATTTCAGAGGAGAATTTGGCACTGTTTAGACGTGATTCGGGGGACTTCTTGCGTAGATTTATTACGGTTGATAAAACATGGGTTCATCAATATACCCCTGAAACTAACTAACAGTCAACCAACCAAAGAAGGCAAAGGCAGTACAGTCTGCTGGAAAGGTCATGGCAACGGTCTTTTGGGACGCTAAAGGGATACTCCTCATAGATTATCTCGAAAAAGGAAGAACAATAAATTCAGAGTACTACAGCCACTTACTGGACCAGCTCAAGCAAAATATAAGCAAAAAACGCCCTGGTTTGGCAAAAAAGAAAATTCTATTTCATCAGGACAATGCACCTTGGCACAAGTCCGCTCTTGTAAAGCTAGGCTTTGAACTGTTAAACCATCCACCTTATTCGCCAGACCTGGCCCCGTCAGACTTTGATTTGTTTCCAAACCTAAACTTATTGCAGCTACAAACGCCATTTTTGACGAGTTGGATAAATCAGACTTCAGTGATGGCATCAAATCAGTTGAACATCGTTGGGCCAAATGTATTACATTACAAGGGGACTATGTAGAAAAATAAATTATTATTTATCATTATGGTGTTGCGTTCTATGTTAGGCCGGAAACTTTTCATCCCATCCTCGTATATCGATTAATGGATTGAAAAAACGTTACATATAAATATAAGAATCAATAGAAAAAATCGAATAAAATTAAATAAAACCAAATGTAAAGCAAATAAAAATGTAAATCTCGGACAGAAGAACTTCAGATAAGGTATAGAACAATGAACTGGGTCCATCTACAGCTCGTTATATCTGAAGACTGCCTCACGATATCCGGTTGCTTGTATATTATGGCCTTCGATCTTTTGCGAACTATCTATCCTTTTCGACGCTAGAACGTTCGCGTGAGCCATAAATAGTGAAACTAAAACCTAGAGTAGTAATACAACCATACAAGAAACCAACTCAATATTACACTAAACCTAAATAAATTCTAACTATAAAATTTAAACAACTAAAATTTGTAATATCGTAATTCTATAACAGAAAGATATTTAAACTGGTTTAAAAATTAACATAAATTCATGTGTAAATTGTAGATCTTTTATAATATTCTCACCTATCATTTTTTTATCCAACGCAGAATTTTCTCTCAAAAACATTGCTACTTCATAAGGATCTAATTCGATTTTTAAAACCCCGTGTTCCTGCAGAAATTGAATTCCTTTTTTCGGTTTGGAGTTAAAATACTCTGTTCCTTGAGGCAACCACTAAAAAATAATACACTATCCAATAAAATAATTAATAAGAGATGAATTGATGCAAGTTTAAAAAAAAACAACTACGACAGGAAAAAATAAAAAGAGACAATTCAAATTTGTTCTTTAAAATAGTGCTAACAAGCAGCTTAATTCTGCTTCAGCGCTTAACGTGTTTATTTAATCAAAATGGATTTTTTTGTATCATTTATATTATCTATTTGGATCAATAAACCTAAAATAAATTGAGTCTGGAGTTGTTTTTAGTTATATTAGCTCACACGTACACTATAACTATAGTACCTAGTGTGAGCTTAGGTGCTCATATAATGCTATGCTAAACCCCACACCCGTTTTAAAACATTCACTTACTTTTTTAATATTCTTTTTAGCCAATAGATCTTCTATAGGCGGCACTTTATTTGTGTATTTAATTTTTGAATTCTTGTTTTTTGGAAGACTAATTTCACTAGAATTTTCATTATTTTTCTCACTACATCGAACTTCAATGCCTAAAATATTTATAAAACAAATTAAATAATAAAATTATACAAATAATTACTATCAAACGTAAATTTAAACCCGTGAATTTAACAAACAAGTCGTGGCTAATAGGGCAACAAGAAGTTTACGTTTTTTTTTTTATTTATTTGGCTTAAACTCACGCTGACTGATGCTGACTCTTAAAGGTGGGTAATTAAAAATTTTTTTATAAAAAAAAACACCCAACTGCTAAATTTTTGCGTTTTATACTTTCATGAATCAGGTTATTGGGTAATTTTGTACCCAACTGCGACTAGTAGTTATAAGTAAATTTAGCAGTTGGGTGTTTTTTTTATTTTTTTTATTTTTTATTTCCAACTTTTAGGTTAAATTCTTATTCAGCCTAATAAAAAGCACTATGCATTTACAATTCATTTAGCTTTACCCAAAAAGTAAGTGTAGATTTTCTACGGACGCGAACAGTGTTACCTTCCATTGAGTGAAGGTGGGGGAAGAGAGAGGGAGGAGGGAACTAGTAAAATAATGTCGAAAAAATCTTAAAGCGCGTGCCAAAAGAATTTTTGAAATCGCTCTAAATTTGTGAAAGGTATAGCTGCAACTATTACTAATAAGGAGGGTGGGGAGAAGAGAGGGAGAGGAAGGGGGAAACTAATAAAATGATGTTGAAAAAAAGTTTTAAAGCGTGCGCAAAAATAATTTTTGAAATCGCTTTATATTTGTGAAAGTTATAGCTATAACTATTACTAATAAGGATGGTGGGGAGGAGAGAGGGAGAGGCGGGGGAAAGGAGGGGGACTAGTAAAATGGTGTTGGAAAAAAATCTGAAAGCGTATGCAGAAAGAATTTTTGAAATCACTCTATATTTGATAAAATTATGCGAATATGGTTTTTGAATAAGATGGGGGGAATGACAGGAGGGGAGATGGGTGGGAGCAAGGAGGACTGCAAAGTAACTACAGCAAAATAGAGGATATTTGCAATGGGTAATCAAAGGAACTTCAATAAAATCGCCTGAAATTTAGATAAATTGTATGCCTTAAAGCTTACATTATGTGAAAAAATGGCGTCTGAAGACCGCCATATTGATTCCTGTTTAAACAAATATAGCCTATAACACCTTCGGGATCAGTATCCATTCAACGACACCTTTGTTGTCAAAATCGGTTCAGCCGTTTAGCCTCTAGCATACAACAATCGAAAAATATTACCCTTCCTTTCGCTGTACTGTTGTTGTTGGGTTGGGTAAAAACACTAATCAGCGTTAATCTGAGAAAGTATTTTCCTATGGCTTAACAACAGCAGAATTATTATCAGCATAAGCTGTGTGTTTAATGCTGCCAGTTATTTTTCTTTATTGTTTTATTTTGAATTTTTGGAAAACCTAACCTTAAAGTTTGTTTTGATATTTTTGGGCTTTCTGCAAAAACCTTAAAAAAAAAAGTCCTGTTTGGGAAAAATTCCGATCAGGTGATAATTTCTCTCTTTGTTGAAAGTTATTTTCTTTTTGATTACCTGATCATTTTATTAAAATCATTCGCGTTTTTTGCTCACGCTGAGAGTTTTGAAGCGCCACCCTGTGTGTGACAGGGAAATGAAGAAATCACTTCCGACAAAAAACGTGTCACACGTGTTTCTGGGATATCTCTAGTTTTTCTCCCCTTCAGGGCTCAGATGTCTATTTGGTCCTTCGAGCCGGATGTTTTGAAAAAGCCCTTTGGATTTTACAGTTTTTTTTTTGTTAAAAAATTGGTAATTTTATAGGTTTTTTGCAGCAACCACATTTTATCGTTTTTTTTTTTGCCAGATTCGGACATTGTTGTTTTTGTACCGGTTTTTTTAGAGTCCGCATGGTTTTGAAGGTTGGTTGCCCTGAGGTTGGTTTATGACCTCGTGCGGCGATAAAAAAAAACCCCCGTTCGACATTTGGCAGCGGCACGGGCCCCCCGTTCTTTTTCTTGCTGGCTGACGTTTCATTGACGTTTGTGTGTTCTAACCTCACAACTTCACGTGTTGTTTTGTTTACCTCCGAGGTTAGAAAATTGTTGATTATTCGTCGGGTTTCGAATTTGTTTGTGTGAAATCCGTCGAAATTTACCTTCGTTTTTTGCTTTCGTTAAGCGCGAGATTGTTGCCGCGTTCTTCGAGAACCATACCCGGGTGTTGATAACGGATTTGTCGCGAAAAAACCTACTTTTTTGTATCTGATAAAAGAATGCTATAAATACAAACTTAATAAACAAGACAGGGTCAAGAATTGACCTTTGAAGAACTCCAACAATGACATTAAGCTCCTCAGACCTAACTGGATGACATGCTTTATCAATTTATACGTATTACAGAGTCTGCTTTTTTTCACTTGACAAACTACTGACTAAAAAAGGCTAAAAAGCAGTGTTACAAATAGTAAATCATCAAGTCCATAAACTAAATTTTAGTTAACTGGCTTTATTACTTGTTTCAGCTACTGAAACCGTGGAAATTCACCATTAAAAGTGGTCACAAAATAAAGTCGCAATAAATAGTATTAAGTCAAAGTTCAAAGATCGTCGTTTTGCACCTTTCCCACCCCCTTAACCACTCTTCTTAGAAAGACTGTTTATTTTTTGTAAAAACAATACGTAATTGGAGACAAAAATACCTTCTATCACAGCCAGCAAAGCATCCAAAGATAAAATATGGGTGTGGTAAACTCCAGATGTCGCAGAAAATGTATTTTTCGCCAGTAATTTGGTAAGGTTTTCATATAGATTGGTACAGTACATATCACAGTCATAGTTTAAGTAAAGTTCGTTAACAAAACCCGGTATTCTCCATAATTGCACAATATTGTCTAGAGCAATCTCTTTGTGTTCATAGGTTACCTAAAAATTTAAATAGGATAAATAGGACTTGGAACTTTAAATAAAATAAAAGCAACGCAATTTTCAACCATTCCAACAGACATACACAGTCACACACACACACACGGACAGACGTCACCACGATATTGCTAAGATCAAAATACACCCAAAAAGAAAAATTTTCGGCGTTATCTCAAAAAAAAAATCGTCGAATACAAGAACTCCTCTAGCCATTGCTGAGAGGGCTAAGACGGTAAAAACCAATATTAATTATTGCGAGATGTATTACTTACTTTGGGAGACTCACTGATTACAATTTCAATAAGTTTGGTCAAATAAGTTTCCATTTGGAACTTCAGATGTGTTCGCAGTGACTCAAACACTAAAAATGATACTTGTAAATCTGTAGCAAAGACGGTTATTCTTTCACTGTTTAAAAGCTAAAATAAACAAAATACATACTTAATTAATTTTTAATTTGTGCAACGTAAATTGCAGAATGATTTGCGGCATACAGTTTCGATAGTATAACTTTTGAACATTAAACCCTAAAGAAGTAACGTACTTTCTTATTAATTGAGCCTAATATTTACAAAGGGGCCAGGGGGAAAAGAACCCAAATTGCCATACATAATGTGATAAGATAACTAAAAAGATATAATTAAATAAATGGTATTTTCTTTAGAAATTAACATTATTTTCATTCAAAATAAAATGTAAAAACCTATCTTACTAGTTTCACCAAGACAAATATTTTTACTTTTGTCAATTTACATTAATTAATATTTGTGTCCTTTAAACGTTTGAAAAAATTAGCAACGCGGCAACCTCGTCAACAACGGCGTAGCAGATGACGTACTGTCACTTGTTGTTGATGGCCGTCATTGTATTTTGAATCGTTGTGAACTAAAAGGTGACCCGTGCTAAAAAGCCTGTGATTTTGCGATTTTTTATTGTTTTTTTTGCGTTAAAGTCAATATGGTAAAAAAGTGCGAGGTGTGTAAAACATCCTAAGCCGTAGAAAATAAACGGTCCTTTTACAAGTAAGTAAACAGCTTATTTATCTGTAAACAAAACATAGGCGTAGTTAAATATTTTAAGCATTGGTATGTAAACAAACAGCCGGTTCTTAAGCTGCCATATTGTTTTAAATGTATTATACCAGCACGATTTTGTATTATTACTATTGAGATTCAAAAAATAATATACTTGCTACAATAGAATGTTGAATCATTTTTAATATAAAAAAGTATTCTCTGATTTAATGCTGTATTATGGTTTTGTACTATTTGTAAGATTTACAAAGAAATGTTTGTATCAATAAAGGTTTAGGAATGTTTTCAAATTGACTTGACAACAATGTCTGGAGATCATTTACTCAAACAAACCTGCCTATGGTTTGAGGTTATGCTACTTCTAGTAGTTCATTGTTCTAAGGTATAAACTAAGCATCGCCTGGCAAAGAAAGTACATGGATGGGTGGCAGCAGGTGAATTTGCTATATAGGGATCTGTGTTTTTAATGAACTTACCGAATATAAATTTCTACATAAGTCATCTTTGACTAGACCTAGGAGGGCGGAATGTTTACTAATACTATCAGCAGCGACTTCAAAAGCTACGCTTAATAAAGTTAAACCCAAGTGAATCATAACGTCCGTGTTTTGTTTATCATTTGGATTCGAGAGACTAATTAAAAACCTAAAATAATTAAAACAATGTGATTTCAAGCAATTCTCCACCTAACTATTTTCAGTAAATAATTAACATTCCAAATTCATAAAAAAGTACATTAAAATATAATAAATGGAGCCATGACAGACTTGGTACTGCGCGTAAGATGTGTGTTGATTGTTTTATCATATGATGTATAATTTTCTAACCTAAAAAACTATCATTAGCTGCGGTTTAGGGGCTATCGTTGTACGGACGGAAACATAAAGGCACGGACAAACAAACAAACGCGATGAGATTACCAAGTTAGCTAAAAAAACACCCAAATATCGCATTTTTTACGTTATATAAAAAGCTCCATAAAAAACAAAACCCTTTTAGTCAGGAAGGTAATTGGCGAAATCGGTCCTAACCTGGATTTGAGGTATATAGAAACTTATATTGATGATTTTTTGACTTTAAGGATCCAGTTTATGCCACGTTAGCACCCTTGAGCATTTTGAAATATTTAAGATGGACATAAACACCAGTAAGCTTTAGCATTGTAGACCGGGTTTAAGTATCAAGTCTATAGACTTGATACTGACCGGTTTAAGTGTATTTTTAGCTCACACATATACTATACTATAGTAGTGTGAGCTATGGTGATCCTAATTTTTTCGAGAAAAAAAAAGTTGCTCCGATTTCAAAAATTTTTATATATCTTTGCGTTTCAGATGATTTTGAAACTTTTTTGTTGCGCCGTCTGTCTGTCTGTCTGTCTGTATGTCTGTCTGTAACGACCAACGCGCATAACTCAAAAACCGCTTGGCCGATTTCAATGAAATTTGGTACCTACACTGGGTCTTGGGTCGAGATGGTCCCATTTAAAAATGAACAAAATCCACCGAACACAAACCAAATAAAAGGGTGGAGGTAGATTTCAAAAATTAGAGTTTATGTGAAAATATGGCGTGTGTGATATCAAACGAAAGGTAATTGAGTCTGCAGTTAAATAAAACACATTTTAATTTATTTAAAAACAAAGGGTGGGGGTATATTTTAAAAATTAGAGTTTAAGTGAATATATGGCGTGTGTGATATCAAACGAAAGGTAATTGAGTCTGCAGTTAAATAAAACACATTTTAATTTATTTAAAAACAAAGGGTGGGGGTATATTTTAAAAATTAGAGTTTAAGTGAATATATGGCGTGTGTGATATCAAACGAAAGGTAATTGAGTCCGGAGTTTAACAAAATACATTTTAGTTTTTGTTTTTTTAAGGGTGGGGGTAGATTTCAAAAATTTGAGTTTAAGTCAAAACATGGCTTGTGTGGTATCAAAAAAAATGTAATTTAGTCTGGAGTTGAATAAAATATATTTCAGTTTTTAGTTATATTAGCTCACACGTACACTATAACTATAGTACCTAGTGTGAGCTTAGGGGCCCATATATTGGCAGAGTATTTTAATACTTACAGGTCAAATAACTGCAAAAATTTGGTTCACCC
This sequence comes from Aspidapion aeneum, assembly GCA_963576565.1. Taxonomy (NCBI): domain Eukaryota; kingdom Metazoa; phylum Arthropoda; class Insecta; order Coleoptera; family Brentidae; genus Aspidapion; species Aspidapion aeneum. The sequence goes on along the minus strand of OY755044.1, from coordinate 97,254,784 downwards.
TAATGTGCAATATGATAGTAAGCATTTCTCAGTGAGTTTCATCTCATATAAATTCAAATTAACTTTAGAAATAAAGACAAACAACATAAAAATTTTGTAACGAAATGTCATTTTTTGGAAATTTAGTCCGTGCAGCCGTAGGATTCCCGTTAAAAATAGTCCCAAATTATAGTACAACCCCTGAGGAGTGGTTTAAAATTCGAAAAACAATAGAAATAATCCATGATTAACAAAAAAACTTATATACATAAATATTAAAAGCTAAATAATACCGTATTAAATACGTATCAATATTTAAATACTGTAAAAAGATATATTAGAAGCTGACACTGACTTACACCGTTTATTTCCTAGTGACGTTTGGAGGTTTAAATATGGCTACCATTTTTAAACCAAAATATTTTATTCTTTTTATTTATTTATAACCTTTGTGTGGAAATAATGTCTTTTTTACAACGAAAAAAGATTACCCATATCGCAAGGTATTTATGAACAATTTATATAAATATTAAAAACTATTGCATTCACGGAAAAATTAGTTAAACCTCCAACCAAAATGTAGACTTTTAAACCTAGGATTGTAGCACTTATCAATGTAGACCCTTTAATAAATAAAGCTAATAATGTGTCATTAGTAAGGATACCAAGACGCAGACCAAGCAGCGAGGGAAGCGACATCTGATGAGAGGCCCCGAACTGTTAAATCAACAATATTAAAATTGCTGAAGAACAGCTTCCAACAATACTGGATTTATTAAAAGACCTTGTAGAAAGGCAGCCAGGAACATCATTGGACTTACCAGACAAGAAATCCGTATAGTGACTGGATCTTTTGCGGGTCACTGTCGACTAAGAGTACCCATGCACAGAATGGGACTAACAGAAGAGATCGAATGTAGAGCCTGTATGGAGGATGACGAAACGGTCAGACATGTACTGCACGTTTACGTCAGAACACACGGTAAACCTCAGATTGATTCAGCTAAACAGTGTCTCATCCAAACTGATAGGTAACCTCGAAGAATTAGGCATACAGTGGTGAGAAACCACTCAAAAAAAGAGTCACAATAGACCCACTGGTTGTCGCAGTGGAAGGAATATAAGGCCCACTCACATATAAATCATCATTATGAAAAAAAATTTTAAATACATCCGATCCGGTGGGAAAAAAGCTTAAATAATAATTATTAATTAATGTATCAATAAAAATTTTAAAACAAAATTCAGGTTTATATTTGATTTGGCCCCGAAGAAAAATTAAATATTTTAAAAAGTAAAAAAAAACATGTATGAAACTGATCAAAGGAGTAAGAAGCACTAAGGATTGTAAAATTTTGGTAATAATTAATTCTACATGCCGGCTGCTAACTTTATTGACTGATTAGAATAGAATTTAATCCTTACCGAAATAATTCTCTCACACATGCTAAACCATAAGGAAGTAAATTGCTTTCATCTTGGTTTTGTGGTGTAAATCTGATGCCCCTTTGATTTATATACTCTACATTTGATTCCAGGCCTAAAAAAACGCACTTATAGAGGACGGTTCGGTTAGACGTTACGTAAATATTTAATATTTTGGTGCCGGTGTTAGCGATTTAGGCGTCAACAGTCCTAGAATTGGCCAAATTCGTACTGCCACAGGAGTAAAAACGAGACTTGCTACGAAACAGTTTCTCAGGGCTTTTTGGTGTGTTTTAGTACTTTACTCGGTGGACCCTTTCCATTTCATAGGGTGTCCCAATAAAACAAATGTAATTATTAAAAATTTATACAGGTAGACGCTGTTGGTTAGGTAGCAGGCTATAATTATAGACCCTGTATGTGACATATTTTTACTAAAGAGAGACGCGACAAATCCTTTAAAGTCACTGAAATTAACATGTTTTGGTTATGTTATTTTCTTTTCAAATTCATTGGCGTTTCACTATAATAATTTAAATGGTCAGTGAGTGACATCAATCATCATGCCATATATAAACAAACATGTTTGTCGGTCACCCCCTGTATAGGTTTTGTTATAAAACGTTTATTAGCTCACACATATACTATACTATAGTAGTGTGAGCTATGGTGATCCTAATTTTTTCGAGAAAAAAAAAGTTGCTCCGATTTCAAAAATGTTTATATATCTTTGCGTTTCAGATGATTTTGAAACTTTTTTGTTGCGCCGTCTGTCTGTCTGTCTGTAACGACCAACGCGCATAACTCAAAAACCGCTTGGCCGATTTTAATGAAATTTGGTACCTAGGCTGGGTCTTGGCTCGAGATGGTCCCATTTAAAAATGAACAAAATCCCCGAACACAAACCAAATAAAAGGGTGGGGGTAGATTTCAAAAATTAGAGTTTATGTGAAAATATGGCGTGTGTGATATCAAACGAAAGGTAATTGAGTCCGGAGTTTAACAAAATACATTTTAGTTTTTGTTTTTTTAAGGGTGGGGGTAGATTTAAAAAATTTGAGTTTAAGTCAAAACATGGCTTGTGTGGTATCAAACAAAAGGTAATTTCGTCCGGAGTTGAATAAAATATATTTCAGTTTTTAGTTATATTAGCTCACACGTACACTATAACTATAGTACGTAGTGTGAGCTTAGGGGCCCATATATTGGCAGAGTATTTTTATTTTCCAACGCTTATGAATTTACAAGGAGAGAAACATCGCTAGAGTATAGAGGATCGATATTTTCATCCTTTGATTTTGACTTAAATAAATTTGACTTTGAAGAGTTTGTCGCGTGTCTATATCTTTAAAATATGCCATACATACAGGGTCTCTAAGTACAGTGATATATCTTTTTGGCCATTATTAGTGACTGTTCATATCAAAAATCTAAGCTGCCACGTGAAATAAATGTTCTTTACAGAGAAAGTTACCGCCTGGGACAGGGTTCTTGTGACAAGTTATTTTATTTTTTATATATATTATATAAACCTATATGTTAACAAATATAGAAACTACAAGTTTTTAAGGGGAACCGAACTTTCAGTTATTAGCTCCATCGCTTTGAAGGCAATAGTTTAATATAAAAACTTGACAAACCTCTAGTGACATGTTACCGCCGGGACATTTCCCTCGCCCTTGTTTCTAGCGAAGATCAAAGAGGATTTTGGCGGAGAATAGGTAGGGATGTATCCCAGATGCTACGGAATAAATATACAAAAATTCAGCTTGCACCTATTTTTTTCGAGGCGATTTTCTTATTTGAATTGTTGAACACGTTAACCTTGTACAGAGACCCCATGTGGTATAGAATAATAGTGTACAGACCCCGCGAGTGATTGACATACTATTACTAAACTACTGAAAAGTGAAGAGTGGGAGTTGTAATGGTTAAGCGTGGGAATACATCAAGTAGAGAGAGGGTTTTCCCTTCAAAGTAATAGGCTAAGGAAAAACTGTGAGATTAGAAAGTGTTTAGGTTTTCTTGTTTAGCTCATTAGCTAGAAAGTAAAGTAAATTTTAGGATTATCAGCAACGCCACTGACTTGGTTCCTCCAAGCTCTTTAAAGAGGGGATAATGAATTACTTAGGTCCAACCTACCGTTAATACAAACCCAAACTTTGGTCAACAACAAGTCGGTAGTCACATTTTAAGTTTTGTTGAACTTAAACTAAAACCTCTAAAATAATTGTCAGTAAAGAAACATAAGATTTTTATATTTAAATAATATTTTGCAGTTTGTGTTTATGATAAGTTAAAGTTTTTATTTTAATATTTTTGTTCTTGTTTGTTTTATAGGTCATAAGAAAAGTCTTGTAGAGTCGGGGACTTTTTAAATTGCCGTTGTATTTTTTTTCTGTCAAAATTAATCATTTAAAGAAATTAAAAAAAAATCAATTTTTAAATATGTATATATACAGACAGAGGTATGGTTCACAATTTTTTTGTTTTGGTTTAAACTATTTTTCCGAATTTCAAATAGGAATCTTTTTTATTTTCGAAGGCGGCAATTTAAAAAGTCCCCGACTCTACAACAATTTGTAAATTGCAACAGAGTTTTATTTTGTATTCATTAAAGTTTGTAACGTTTTTAAAACTGTTTTATATTTATTTTATATACACAAGAGATCTACTACGGTACCCTCGTTTAAGGGTTCGAGTTAAAACAAAATCGTACCCGATAATATCACACTTACAAAAATATCGATTAAACAAGTAAAAATCGCATACGAGAATTATTTACGTACGCAGTGCGTTTAAAAGTTGCTCGAAAATACGAATAACCGATTTGTATGCCAACATCCAGTAAACTAGTGTACAAATTGTGTTCGAACTGTTTCGAAAATACGATCCCTGATACTGATACGGACAAATAAAAAAAAATGATTTTCTCGCCTATTTTAGTCAAAGTAAGTAGTAGTACTAGTAGTTAAATATGGTATTTTAAAAAACTTGTTTGTTTTCTTTAGGTCCTTTCTAACAATTGTCCTTTCTTAAAATAAAGTACTTACCTGAGATACACTGACCATCAATTGACGTATTCAGAGAATTATTTTCAGGTTTGGACAAATCTATAGAAAGAGCTGTATCTACTGTGGTCTGAAATAGTAAATCAATGTGTTAAATATTTTAAAAAAATCAATTCAAATTCAAGATGTTTTTATAAAGATACGACGCTTCTACAGTTCAATGCCATCATCAAAAGAACCCCGGAGTTTTTTAATGGCGCGTGAGCACCAGTATGTTATAGAGAGAGGGGCTATACCAAATACGTTAGAGCATAAATACATCATAGCTTGCTTTGGAAACAATGGCAAATTTAAATTCGCAGAAGCGAATTTTCAAGCGCGCTTGCGTGTGTTTTGTCACGTAGACACACATCTGCTGTATGGATGAACGCCATACTTGTTGTTTGTTTACATTTTGCGGTGTCTTGCGTTTGCCGTATAAAATTATGTTTTTTTCTGTGAAAAATGGGAATTAATTCACGTAAAACATCTGCGGTTTTTGAAAAAATGTCCGGGAGAAGTAAGGGAATGCCATTCCATAGGTCAGTACCTGTATTTTTAACAAAAAAGTTTCACGGGCAAGTCCTCAAAGGTAAAGGTAGCTCAGGGACGCGTTTCGGCCTCATTAGCCCTCATTCAGCCCGAGCATAACCATAAAATGGAAGGAGATGATATAATGATTTACCTCGTGAACTTCCTTCAAACCTGTATTTTTCTTTAAAATTTTTATTAAAGTTAAGAGTGGTTTATAGATGCCATTAAACTCTTCATGGTGTCCACAATAAATCTGCACAATTAATTTTAGAAAAACTACAATTTTAATCCATAATTTGATAAATTTTCACCCAATCAACCAGAAAAAAATAATAGACATAACCCTTAATATTTGACAATTGTCAAATAATGTAGTGACATAGCGGAGTGTGTTCCAAATGCGCAGTAACCGAAATCCTGTCTGCCCGAAAAATTAACATTAAGAATTAAATGGGGGTCCTGGCTTCAAGCATAGCGTGTGAGAATGCATGGTTATTCCCCATATTTATGCTCGAACGTATTTGGGCAAAACAAACAATGTCTCTATTCTATTCTTTTCATAATATACACTAAATAATATACAATACCTGTATAGAATTTTCAATTTCCTCCGTAGATTTATGAAAAGGTTCAAGTGGTTCGGTGGCATCCGACCTTTGATCGGCACTTTCCTCATTTTTAACTAAATGACTAGAATCAATGAAATTGCTGTCTTTTGGGGTAAAATGATGCAAATCGGAGCCATCAAATACTGTTTTAGAAATAGATTGTTTGGTAGTCTTTAAATCTGTAAAATGAATAAGTTAATGAGTTAGTATTGCTGATGTTTTTAGATGTATGAAAGAAAGGATCAAAAACCGCTTCCAAGCTATCCGAGATCAATGTAAAAAATACTCTGCCAATATATGGGCCCCTAAGCTCACACTAGGTACTATAGTTATAGTGTACGTGTAAACTGAAATATATTTTATTCAACTCCACAATAAATTACCTTTTGTTTGATACCACACAAGCCATGTTTTGACTTAAACTCAAATTTTTGAAATCTACCCCCACCCTTAAAAATAACAAATAACTAAAATGTATTTTGTTAAACTCCGGACTCAATTACCTTTCGTTTGATATCACACACGCCATATTTTCACATAAACTCTAATTTTTGAAATCTACCCCAACCCTTTTATTTGGTTTGTGTTCCGTAGATTTTCTTCATTTTTAAATGGGACCATCTCGACCCAAGTCCCAGGCTAGCTAACCAAATTTCATTAACATCGGCCAAGCGGTTTTTGAATTATGCGCGTTGGTCGTTACAGACAGACAGACAGACAGACAGACAGACAGACAGACAGACAGACAGACAGACAGACAGACAGACAGACAGACAGACAGACAGACAGACAGACAGACAGACAGACAGACAGACAGACAGACAGACAGACAGACAGACAGACAGACAGACAGACAGACAGACAGACAGACAGACAGACAGACAGACAGACAGACAGACAGACAGACAGACAGACAGACAGACAGACAGACAGACAGACAGACAGACAGACAGACAGACAGACAGACAGACGGCGCAACAAAAAAGTTTCAAAATCATCTGAAACGCAAAGATATATAAAATTTTTTGAAATCGGAACAACTTTTTTTTTCTCGAAAAAATTAGGATCACCATAGCTCACACTACTATAGTATAGTATATGTGTGAGCTAAAAAGCTGCCGCTGGTCGATCTCGCTTGTCTCTAAGTCTTGAGACGGATCAACGCACAGAGGGGGAAAATCAAGAAAACATGCGATTTAGTGCAACTCACTTACCTAATATGCGAGATATTTTTACTAAAAACTATTTGTTAATAATTGCTTTACCATAGCAAGTCCGCTTCGGATAGTCAAACGTCAAACAAATGAATAAAATACCTTGTCAAAGTTAGCGTGTTTTGAAAACTGACGTTGCATAGTTGTTTTAAGAACACGAATGAATCAACTTTGGCATAATTTTTAGTGTTGATCAAGTTAAAATAATTTTAATTATGTCAGAAAATCAACATGGTGAGTACATTATTCTCGTATAAAAAAAATGCGGGATTTTTGTTGTTTTTCTGAAGCTGCCATTTTTGTAAGATCTTAATCTTAAAAATTTACGTGAACAAAAAGTAACTTGTCGCCCGCTTTCGCGGGCCAGTTTTAACATGTAATTTTAGCTCACACTACTACTATACTATAGTAGTGTGAGCTATGGTGATCCTAATTTTTTCGAGAAAAAAAAAGTTGCTCCGCTTTCAAAATTTTTTATATATCTTTGCATTTCAGATGATTTTGAAATTTTTTTGTTGCGCCGTCTGTCTGTCTGTCTGTGTGTCTGTATGTCTGTCTGTAACGACCAACGCGCATAACTCAAAAACGGCTTGCCCGATTTCAATGAAATTTGGTACCCAGGCTGGGTTTTGGGTCGAGATGGTCCCATTTAAAAATGAACAAAATCTACCGAACACAAGCCAAATAAAAGGGTGGGGGTAGATTTCAAAAATTAAAGTTTATGTAAAAATATAGCGTGTGTGATATCAAACGAAAGGTAATTAAGTCTGGAGTTAAACAAAATACATTTTAGTTTATTTGAAAAAAAAGGGTGGGGGTAAATTTCAAAAATTAGTGTTTAAGTGGAAATATGGCGTGTGTGATATCAAACTAAAGGTAATTGAGTCTGGAGTTAAACAAAATACATTGTAGTTTTAAAAAAAGGGTGGGGATAGATTTGAAAAATGTTCAAGTCAAAACATGGGTTGTGTGGTATCAAACGAAAGGTAATTGAGTCTGGAGTTCAATAAAATATACTTCAGTTTTTAGTTATATGAGCTTTCACGTAGATACACTATAACTATAGTATCCAGTGTGAGCTTAGGTGCCCATAGATTGGCAGAGTATTTTATTAAACTTTCCTTTTTAAAATGGTGCCACATTTAGCTGCTTTTTTTTGCCTTTAAGGCCGGAAATAATTTTTAAATGTTAACATTTTTCTTCAAAATTAGCGAAATATGTGTTTAAATTATAGTATAGATATTTAAGATATAAAGTACTAAATACTTATACAGCTACACATATTATTAGTATACTCATTTATATTAAGGAATAAAAGTCCCACCTTATCCTGATGCAAAAAGTTTGTAGCCTGAGCGTAGCGAGGTATGTAATTGGCTAATAGCTAAAAGGACACTTTAATTACGAATTTTAGGTGATATTTTTGAGCTTTTGGATTTTTCTGCCTTAAAAACATAGAAAACTATAATTATGTGGTTTTTAACTACTTTACTAAAAACATTATGTCCGATAGAACCTTTTTAAAAAGTGACACTTTTATCGCTAAAAAAGGATTAAGGAGGGCCCACTAGGCTTATAATATATACCAAGGGATAAAAGTGACACTTTTTTATAACGAGGTTTATACGTTAATTTTACACTTTTAAACCTACCTTTTTTTAACTTATTATTTGTTTTATTAGAATCAAATTATTTTTGGTTCTGTTTGGTATAATATGTATATAAAAATACTCTGCCAATATATGGGCCCCTAAGCTCACACTAGGTACTATAGTTATAGTGTACGTGTGAGCTAATATAACTAAAAACTGAAATATATTTTATTCAACTCCAGACTAAATTACCTTTTGTTTGATACCACACAAGCCATGTTTTGACTTAAACTCAAATTTTTGAAATCTACCCCCACCCTTACAAAAAAAACAAAAACTAAAATGTATTTTGTTAAAGTCCGGACTCAATTACCTTTCGTTTGATATCACACACGCCATATTTTCACTTAAACTCTAATTTTTAAAATATACCCCCACCGTTTTTTTTAAATAAATTAAAATGTATTTTGTTTAACTGCAGACTCAATTACCTTTCGTTTAATATCACACACGCCATATTTTCACATAAACTCTAATTTTTGAAATCTACCCCCACCCGTTTATTTGGTGTGTCTTCGGTGGATTTTGTTCATTTTCAAATGGGACCATCTCGACCCAAGACCCAGCCTAGGTACCAAATTTCATTAAAATCGGCCAAGCGGTTTTTGAGTTATGCGCGTTGGTCGACAGTTACAGACAGACATACAGACACACAGACAGACAGACAGACAGACAGACAGACAGACAGACAGACAGACAGACAGACATACAGACAGACAGACAGACAGACAGACAGACGGCGCAACAAAAAAGTTTCAAAATCATCTGAAACGCAAAGATATATAAAAAAATTTGAAATCGGAGCAACTTTTTTTTTCTCGAAAAAATTAGGATCACCATAGCTCACACTACTATAGTATAGTATATGTGTGAGCTAAAAATTTATAAACAAAATAGTTTCAATATCAGATTTATTGCATTGAAAGCTTCTGTCAAGTCGTTTTCAAAATAAAAAATGGCGAAAGTCACTAGAAGGAAAGTGTGCTAAATTTTTTGTCAGTTCTGTAAAGTTTGTGTAAAGTGGAGGGGTTGGCTGTTTTTATTTTTCAGATTAGTTATTGGGGAGGGGGCAAACTTGGCTTTTCCGTTTTTATAGGGTCGACAACATAATATAATATTTTGTGAACTTTGCCGTTGTACATAGTATTGTAGCAGCTCGGGGTTTTTTTATTTTGTATATGTAAATAGTGAGAAAATTCTCGCAAGAAGCGCCATCTACTGAGATACGAGAGAAACTAGAACAAGAGCAGGCGAAAATAAACTGCTATACATATCGATCAATGAAAAATCGATTGCAAATAAAAAGAAACAAACCATCCGTGACCTACGACAGCTCTTCTGTCTTTCAGGCCAGATCAACGCTGATTAGCGTTTTTTCAATCAGCGGAATTTTTAAGCCTAATAATACTAACAAACGTGAAATTTAGTACCCGTGAATTTTAAAATCACGTGTCTGATGGCGCGTAAAAACGCTAATCAGCGTTGATCTGGCCTGAAAAATAGAAGAGCTGTCGTAGGTCATGGATGGTTTGTTTCTTTTTATTTGCAATCGATTTTTCATTGATCGATATGTATAGCAGTTTATTTTCGCCTGCTCTTGTTTTAGTTTCACTCGTATCTCGGTAGATGGCGCTTCTTGCGAGAGTTTTCTCACTATTTACATAGAATTAGAGACAAAACCGTCTAATTAACTTCGCAAGGGTGTCACATTGACCAAGCAGTGTTCTGAAACACTTATTAGGTGTCCATTAAATCTTGGACCCCCGTGAGGTTAAGCTTTTAAGCTACCTACGGAAAAATATGAAAGAAACAAAAACTTTCTTTTTACCCGATTAGGCACAAAACTTGTTTGATTTTTAAATTCACGGGTACTAAATTTGACGTTTATATTTTTTAATTTTAAAACAACCTGTATCTCGGAAACCGAGCAATTTTGGACGCTAGTTTATATGAAATTTTATCTCTATTTTGGGCTGTAAAACAATATGCGGATAAAATATTGACGTCTAAATCAAACAAGTTTAATGGCTAATCGGGCAAAAAGGAGTTTTTTGTTTCCCTTATATTTTTCCGTGGGTAGCTTGAAAGCTTAACCTCACGGGGGTCCAAGATCTAATGGACACCTAATAAGTGTTGACAGTTAACCGTTTCGTCCTTATGGGACTCCTCAGAACACTGCTGGTCAAGTGACAAATCTTGCGAAGTTAATCAGACGGTTTTGTCTCTAATTAAATGTAATTAGTGAGCGAACTATAGCAAGAGGCGCCATCTACCGAGATACGAGAGAAACAAAAAACCAAAAGCAGGGAAAACACTGATATACTATATCGATCAATGAAAAGATCGAATGCAAATAAAAGAAAACAACTATAGTCCGTGACCTACGACAGCTCTTTGTCTTTTCAGGCCGGATCAACGCATTTTGCATTTTTACCCGTCATCAAGACAGTGAGCGTCAATCAACGGAATTTTTAAGCCAAATAATACTAACAAACGTGAAATTTCGTACCCGTGAATTTAAAAATCAAACAAGTTTAATGGCTAATCGGGCAAAAAGGAGTTTTTTGTTTCCCTAATTTCGGGACATTGTGTATGGGTTAATGTTTAATCTAGAATATTGACTTACCTGGAGAAGTTTCCACTGATTTTTCTTTTTTCCTAAACGAATTACGACTTTTTCGTTTGATCCGCGTGTGGTCGATGGCCCCAGGCCGCATTTTTATTTGTTTAATACCCATTGTGTCAGTATCGTCGGAAAATTGAGGCAACCTCATAAAGACAAGTTGAACCATATCCTTTAAGTAATGTTCTGCGGTCTTCTTTAGAAGCTCTAAAAAAGAAACGAAGCCTGTCGGATCTAATACTGGTTCAAAAAATTCAAATCGCTTGCATCTACACACACAGCTGTTGTATGGGACGCCATATTTGCTGTTTATTTACATTTTGCGGTGTTTTGCGTTTGTTGTGTAAAATTGTGTTTTTTTTTGTGAAAAATGGGAAATAATTTACGTAAAACATGTGCGGTTTGTGGAAAAATTAAATTATTTGTTTTGAATTTTTTGTATTTTAAGTAGAGATCTGAGCCCTGAAGGGGAGAAAAACTAGAGATATCCCAAAAAAATAACTCCAAAGTTAACTTCGCCCCGCCTGGGAAAACAGAGTCTATTAAACTAAAAAACAAAGGAAAAAATCGGCAACACGCTAGAAGCTTACCTTCTGTAATTCTGTAGCAGTCTCAAAATTTCACTGGCGGTCGCGGCCCTTTCTTGCGACTGGAATTTTGGTCTTCATCGCGAAAACACGTGTGACTTCTTTTAGTTTTTTGTCGGAAGTGATTTCTTCATTCCCCTGTCACACACAGGGTGGCGCTTCAAACTCCCAGCGTGAGCAAAAAACGCGCATGATTTTAACAAAATGATCAGGTGATCAAAAAGAAAATAACTTTCAACAAAGAGAGAAATTATCACCTGATCGAAATTTTTCCCAAACAGGACTTTCTTTTTTTGAAGGTTTTTGCAGAAAGCCCAAAAATATCAAAACAAATTTTAAGGTTAGGTTTTCCAAAAAATTCAAAATAAAACAATAAAGAAAAAATAACTGACAGCATTAAACACTAAGTTTTTGGCGAGTTTTTGGTTTTTTAAGATTCGATTTGATTGTGGTTTTGAATGCCAGGAGGTCGGCAGCGTTCTGTCTGCACCTTCACGGTGGCGACTCTGCGCCTACATACCGTTTTGAAAATGTATGGCTAATAACCGCGAAAATTCGAATATTAAAAAACTAGCGTGAACATGATTTTCAGTGGATATATTTTTGTCAATCCCTAACTTTAATTTAAGTGTTTAATGCATTAAGGCGCTATGCGTAATATAAGTTGTTGACAAAACCTTGTCTAATAAAAAGTTCCTATTTATTTACAGTTCAAAAATTTAATTAGACTATTAACTATTTATTAAAATTAAAATATTTAAATGTTTTATGATTTTTTGAGTGTATGATGAATCTTGGACTAGGTAGAGTGTTGCAAAATATCTCCTTTTGATTTAATTAATTTAATGTATTTATTTAATTTAAATATATACTAGGTTATTACCGTAAGAGGTTAAAGTGGGAGATACTTTGATATTGACACTTGCAAAGGATTGACGTCGTCAGTCGCCTTCCTGAAAATTTTCTTACATATTTTTTCTTAAAAAATGTAAAACCTTTACTTTTCAATATTTGCCTGAATATTTTGTTTTAAAAATTTACTTTTCAAAATTTTCCAATGCTTTGTTTGGCGGCACCCCAGCATTAGATGGTTATTAAAAGAGAATTTAAATTTAATGTTCGAGTGAACCCACGCCCTATGCCCTCCTAAGAACCAAATAAGTTTACGGGCGGGAAGTATTGGAAAAAAAGGAAGTTGCGAGAGAGTAGATAAGTTAGGTTTCACTACCTTTTTTTTGGCTAAATACTTACCATGTATTCTGTCCTCAAAACATATTCTAAAACATGACAACATAATCTCACATAAACTTTCATTTGTTATCATCGTACCTTCGGGAGCTAACGCCAGTGTCCTGAGTACCTAAAAAATTATATTGAAATACTTTGCCATGTAATAAGCATTTAAAAACGCTTACGACAATAACAAAAAAAGCACACATTTTTATAATATTTTTAACATTTACCAAATCCCAATCTAGTCAAAGGCCTATATCAATAAACAAATTATTATTTTTCAATATATTAACGTAAGGTTTACTTTAAACAATAAACAATATTTCCAAACTAGGGAGGGGGGGTGAAAGAAGAATCGAAAAATTTTCAAGTTTTCTGCTTGGTCAGATTTCGAACCCGGAACCTCTTACTTTAAGCGCCAACCCCTACCATTTAGGCCACCAAGCTAATAGGTTTACATTTTTTGAAACTTCTACATTCTGTCGGTGACATAATACAGGAACGCTAGTTTCATTTTAAATACGAAAGTGCAATTATGGTAACGGGTTTTTAAAACAAAAATTCCAAACTAAAGAGGTGGTAAAATAAAAAATCGAAATTTATTTAAAAAAAAGTTTTTTGCTTGACCGGGATTTGAACCCGGAACCTCTGACCTTAAGCACCAACGCTTTACCAATTAGGCCACCAAGCTTATAGCTATACATTTTTGGAAACTTCTACATTCTGACGGTTTCATAATCAGTGACGGCTGGTGACGTTATAAATTGGGGGGGGGGCAGAAATTTATATTGCATGGAAAAGGAGATACACTTACCTAAACAATTTTACTTTAGCATTTTATAAACAAGCTGCTATTTGGTGTAGTTTTTAGTTTATTTGTTTATTGATAAAATCTATTCCCCTTCTTTTACATGCGCAAAGTGCTTGGATTAGCACCAGTTTCAGACGTAGAGCAATCTTAAAAAACCCACAGAATCTATTAACCTACTGTACATGTCTATTTTTTGCCATATTTTCAATATGTCCGGTAATGTTTTGCCTATAGGCACTATTCAATTCGCATTTAATATCAGTCTTGCCTAGCATAGAAAATTCTATGTGGTTAGTTAAATAAGTAGCACTTACTTTGTGTCTAACTTTTCACTAAAGTGCTTGATATCAAACATTCCTTTTCCCACCCACGCAGGATCACTTCGTGGATCGTTTATAATAAGATAAATAAAGTTAAAAAAAGCATTTCGTTTTTCACAACCGCACAACCAGTTTTCAGCATCGTATAATTTTTTATTACTTGCACTAAAATTTTGGTTAATTTTTAGGAATTTTATATCCAATCTATGTGGCCCTAAAGATTTTATTTGTAATCGAAGTCCATATGTCAACGTATTAAAATTTGCAAAGTTAATTATGTAATCGAAGGTATTTATTTCTATTTTATAAACAAACGATAACAAAAATAAACAATGACACGCGACCGGCAATGCTTTTTACTACTAACATACCCCAAATTAAAACAAACTTATACGTCTTCACTAAGGATAGAACCGACAACGTGTAGAAGGGCAACTAACGTTTCCGCACGATGATGGTGGCCGACTTCAACTAAAACAAACATTCCTCCCGCCTCCGCTCGAAAACATCCACCCAAACCCTGCTGAAAAACGGGTGAAACTGAAACATTGCCCCGCGCGGCGCTGCCGGCTTGTAATTATTTACGCTAAAAAAGTTCACCCAATTAATCGCTTGTTGTTAACCATAGATAATAAAAAGCACTAGACAATCATGTCGTTAGGGAAGATTTAACTTTTTTTAAATAAATCAATTAAAAATACTGTTTGTTGTCTAGTTTTGGGAGGGCATTGCCCCGTTGCCCTCTCTGTAGTGCCGCCACTGTTCATAATATAAGAACGTTAGTTCTCAGGGTATTAAACTCGATCAATATATTCAACTGAACATTTTCAAATATTTCGTTTCCACTGTTAAGCATACACCTAATGCACCATGTACCAAGCATGGAATCTTCTTTGTGTATTATAATTACCAATGGGCGACTGCGAAGAATTGATGAAAATATTAAATTCCACATATTGATCATGAAAGCTAGGTGTTGCCTGGGTGCTTATTTTTTACCCAACTGCAGCACGGCGAAAGGTAATGTTTTTCGATTGGGATATGTATGTGAGTATGTAAATATGTATGTTTGTGTCACGCTAGAGGCTAAACGGCTGAACCGATTTTGACGACAAAGGTGTCCTGAATTGCTATTATTCCCGAAGGTGCTATAGACTATATTCTTTTAAACAGGAGTCAATATGGCGCTCGTCAGACGCCATTTTGTCACATAATGTCGGCTTTAAGGCGTACAAATTACCTAAATTTCAGGCGATTTTAATGAAATGCCTTTGATAACCCATTGCAAATGTAATTACTTTATAATCCTCCTTGCTCCCACCCATCTCCTATCCTGCCATTCTGGGAGCTCGATTTCAGTTAGATTTTTAATCTCGCTAGTGAACCTTTTATATTAGTAATTTACTTATGATAACAGGGCAACGATCCTAAAGGATGGAAAGTTTCAGTATAAAAAACAACTTAAACATTAATTAAAAATATTACTTAAGACTGGTTAGAATTTACGGTTTGCGACTGGAAAAGTAAAAATTAATTAACGGAAAATACGACTTTTTATGTACATACTTGCAAAATTCGTAACAGTACCACTCCATCTGAAGATTGATCCGTACCAACAAATCGAGCATGCGTTACTGCATCTGCAATACTATAAATTGTGTGGGGTGCGCAGCTGTGGGTTGAATCTAAAATATTTATTTTGTTAATTATTATTTTACATTATTAGGAACTTTTTGCACTTATAGCAATTTTTATAAACTAACATCGCAAGGGTGTCATATTGACCAAACAGTGTTCTGAGGAGTACCATAAGGACGATAAAGTTAACGGTCAACACATAGGTGTCCATTAGATCTTGGACCGACGTGAGTATAAGCTTTCGAGCTACCCACTTCCTTTACCCGATTAGCACGAAAACTTGTTTGATTTTTCAAATTCACAGGTACTAAAATGTAAGTTTGTTAATACTTATTTGCCTTAAAAATTCCGCTGACTGACGCTGACGTATTGAAGGAGGGTCAAAACGCTAATCAGCGTTGATCTGACCTAAAAGACAATGTGCTGTCAAAGGCCACGGATGGATTCTTTTATTTTCAATCGTTCTTTTTATCGATCGCGCATATTTTGATAAATGGCGCTTCTTGCGAATTGGACTGTTTGGTTTTCTCACTATAAACGTAGGATGAGAGAAAAAACGGTAAGATACTTTTTAAAGTATTCCTACCTTCTTACAGCCTCCCACCCCCTCCAAAATTTGATGGCGTTATCTAGGGGTACAGCAAAATATGATTAAAACCGGTTTATAAAATTTTTAGCTATCGTGTTCCAAAAACAATCAAAAAATTTGGTAGTTAACCCTTTTGACCAAAATTACTTATTTTGAGTGAAAATAAAAAAAAAATATTTTTTTCTTGACGATCCCAATAGCCTTCCATACATAACGTATGGATGGCTAAAAAGTACAAGTTCGGCTGGTACTCATCTCAAAGAAAACAAAATTATTGTTCCAAAACAAATTCTTCACTCATTCACAAATTTGGCGCCCAACGTGGGGCTAGAAATAAAATAGCCAACAAGTATAGTCCTTGCCATACGCAGTTACACTTTTGTGACTTTGACATGAAATAAACATATTTCCTAACCCGAAATATATTTAAAAATAAACATCATGTCATGTTGGTATAAAACTAAAGGTAAAACTGTCTTTGTCTCTGCTGACTGTAGGTTAACAAAAAAAATGCAGAGATAAAAAGAAACTCAAAGACATGCCATTTTTTTTTGTTGCTCTCAGTATGCGTACGATAAATAAAGAGGTTGGAAATGTCACAAAACTGTAACTGCCTATGGCAAGGACTATACCAACGTGGTGCCCTTATTCCTTTTCTATTTTTAAATTTGTTGGGTTTATGTTTACCACTAAAAGGTAGGCTATTACTCATCTGACACTGAATGAAACTTGGAGGGGTTGTTAACTTTATGAAGATCTACGACTGTGCAAAGTTTGAGTTTCATAGCTTATTCCGAAGTAGAGTTTTAGATAGGTCAAATATGGGCTAAAACGTTTCAAGAAAAGATGGTACAGCAGTTTACGCAAACTTGGCGGGGCACTGCCGTGCCCCAGATATAGTATAATTTACGTTTGTTAATCATGGTGTTTCGTAAAAAAAATCCAATTTTTCGAGTCGAGACACGGGATTACTGAAGAAACACAATTATGTTATAAAAGTTTTTTTCCAAAAGTCATTACTACAAGTAGTTTCTGTAATAAATCGGGCTGCCTTAATGGGCAAGCATAAACTCCAGGTCATCTTACCAATAAGTCCATATGACAAAAATTTATTCACAGCAGCTAATGCCAAACTAGTTACAGGTCCTGTTGTTTCTTCTGAACGAATCACTTCCAAAAATGGAGTTAAATACAAATCCGCCTCTATGTATCTAAAAAAAATATTACAACTTTACAAAAAATAAATAGATCCATGACTTGTGATGTATAAATACCTGGGTAAATAGCCAAAATTCATAAATACCCGGGTATTTATAAATTTGAAGAGAACCACGACTCATAGTGTGTTAAGCTTTAAAAATACCTCATTTTTTGAGGTAGCTCAATCAAGGCATAGGAAATGGCATAGGAAAAGAAATAAACATGTTTCGAGTGGCGGCTGCTACAGGGAGGGCAACGAGGTAGTGCCCTCCCAAAACTAGACAACAAACAGTATTTCCAATTGATTTATTTAAAAAAAAGTTAAATCTTCCCCTACGAGATGATTGTCCAGTTCTTCTTATTATCTGTGGTTAACAGCAAGCGATTAATTGAACTTTTTGAACGTAAATAATTACAACCCGGCAGCGCCGCGCGGGGCAAGGTTTCAATTTGACCCGTTTGTCAGCGGTGTATGGGTGGCTGTTCTCGCGTGGGGCGGGAGGAATGTTTGTTTTAGTTGACGTCGGCCTTCATGATCGTTCCTAAACGTTTGTTGTCCTTTCTAGTGTTGCCGGTTCTATCCTTAGTGAAGACGCATGAATTTGTTTTGATTTGGGTTTGACAGTAGTAAAAAGTCTTGCCGGTCGCGTGTCATTTTTGTTTTCTGTATTCGGTACAATCCACGAAGTGATCCTGCGTGCAAAGGGAATGTGTGATATCACTTTAGTGAAAAGTTAAAAAGACACAAAGTGGTATTTATTTAAATAACTACATAGAATTTTCTATGCTAGGCAAGACTGATAATAGGTGCCAATTGAATAGTGCCTATAGGCAAAACATTACGGAACATAATGAAAATGAGACAAAAATTAAACGTATACATAGTAGGTTAATAAAGTGTTTAAAATTCTGTGGGATTTTTGAGGTTGCTCTACAGGCCCATAAAAAAAGAAAGGCGAATGGACTTTATTTATAAACAAAGAAACTAAAAAACTACAACAAGTAGCTGCTTGTTTGGAAAATACTAAAATAAAATTGTTTTGGTATGTCTTTTTATCTCATTTTTCATGCAATTTAAATTTCTTCAGTCGCCACTGACAAGATGTCCCATTTAAAATAATTTGTTTTTCGACCATAGCTGACCTATCAGTCACTTGATTTTCTTTAGGTTGTCACTATCGCAATCAGCGGCAAAAATACCACAACTTTGTCTATTGAACCGACCGTGGACTTGGCCACTTAGGTCACATCGTTTAAAAGATAATTTAATTTTCTACAATGAAGTTGATTACACACTTTCTGTAAAATGGTTACCTTTTGAGAAAATAACATAAAACTGAATAATTCCGGTTTATTTTCAGGGTTCGTATGTCAGCAAGGGTAGTTCACAGGGTGATGACTCGTTTTATAGGCTATTAGTTGGTCTTGATTTTATGTAATTACAGATTTTGTCAAAAATAAGCAGTCTCGAACTTAAAGGCCACTAAAAAAAATTGGTAAAAATCCAAAATGGTGGTGGAATGTTTAGCGCCTTAACTCGAAAACCATTCGTCTGACAAAAAAACTTAGTAAAGCTTTTTTACAGGAAATTTTTTTTTTTTTCTAAAACGTACAGTAACCAAGTAATCTAAAAATACATTTTTTGTGCATACTAAATCCAAGATAGCGGGGGTAGCCGCCCTCTCTTAAAACTCAAATGTTTTTAGGACTCCAATGTCAACAAGATAGGTCAAAACCGCGACTACACCACCTTTTGCAAGCTAAAATTCAATTTTTTTTACAGATGACACGATATACCGCGTTAATAAACCAGTTTAAAGTTTATAAAACTATTAACCGAAGTAATATTTTCGAAAATGTCGTCCTTGTTAGCCAACGAAATTCTTACCGTAAATCGGTGATCTTGTTTAGTATTTCTTTAAGAGATTGCAGGCTTCTCAGTAAACTATCAACCTCTTCTACTTGGTGGGAGTGAGAACTCCAACGGGAACCTCTACGTATGGCAGTCATCAAAATGGTCACTTCGCCTTGAACAACAAAAATGCCATTGCCTGGCAATGACATGGCGAAGTTAGTCGCTCTGAACACTAAAACAAGTTAGTTTAGTCAGTAAGTTTTTTCGTCTTGTTTGAACATTTTTAGAGTTTTGTAAATATTTTTATGGCTTTCAACCTTTACAACTGATAAAAAATATGTAAAAAGTGGGCTAAAAAAACCGTAATTTTTTTTTGTTTGAAAAAAAAATTGTTTACAAATGCATACAATGTTATGACAAAATGCCAAAACAGCTACACAACCTCCCAGATGCCAATAATTTCAAATGCGCTCTAAAAATTTATGACAGCAAATGTGGAAAATTTCTTATAATTCGATAGCTAAGCTTCCATATGTAATACTATAATATAGAAAGACACTATTTTTGTAAAAATGTTTACATAAATAAAGTTGCTTTTGAAGGAGCTGGCTCATAAATAAGCAGTCAAAATTGAGAATTCTCAGTGTTCAGGGTAACCTCAGGTTTTTCGCAGGGTAGACATCTCTCTCTATTACTTTCAAAATGCAGCTTTTCTGTTGTTGAAGGATGTTCTAAAATGCTTTTTAATTATATCAGATCCTGAAGATGCTCATCTGAGTGCTAATCTTTTGCAAATGAACCTTGACAGATTTTACAATTGCAAAGAATAAGACAAATGCAAGGTCATCACTTTTTCCCAGAAAAAAACTTCAAATATTCATAATTATTTCCTTAATAGTGAGGAGATTGCAAGAGTACAAAGTATTAGTGTGTTCTATTTGATACAAATATCAGGTTTGTTGAGCATATTGAGGTCACTACCAATAAAGCACTGAAACTTCTAACACAGATCACCTAACAAATAAGGTGATCTATGCTTCTAGGTTTCATATTTATATCACTTAAAGATTTTAATAATATATTTACCAATGGCGGTTATTCAATAAGCGCTGCAGGGTTGCAGCACCAGTTAATTTTGAGTAGTCATATATTTTTTTTACTATAGATAGTTTTTGTACTTTTTTTTTCCACTAATTAGGAAGATACATGCCTACAACATTTGTAGAATTATTACGATGCTACGAGGTGCAAGCCTGCATTTTTAATATCATTGTTTGCTTTTTGGTGTTTTGTCGTGGTGTGGTGGGCGTCGTTCGCTCTCCGCGCGTGGTGGATTTTGTTGGGTCTGTTAGTCAAACTCCCCCGAATAAAAGACGGATGAATACAGATTGTATCATATATTAAAAAGGATAGAACTATTCAACTGATGTCACAGCTATGCAATAGTTTTATCATAGTTCCTTTCAGTTTTCCAAAGTTCAGCTTAGCATTTCTAGAAGTGGGAAATGTTGCATAACTTTACATTTATAGGGGAGGGAAGTTAATAAAAATTTTGGGTTTTTTAAATTTTTTTCTATAGTTTTATCATAGTTCCTATTGGCCTTTCAAAGCTCAGCTCTCTAGTGTTTCTAGGAGTGGGCAGTGTTAATTTCACATAAATTTACATTTATAGGAGAGGGAAGTAAATTATAATTTTGGGGTTTTAAAATTTTTCCCTAGAGTTTTATCATAGTTCCTATCAGTCTGCCAAAGCTCAGCTGTCTAGCATTTATTTTACATAACTTTACATGTATCGGGGAAGGGAGTAAATTAGAATTTTGGGATTTTTTGCAGGGGTTTGGTCATAATTTCTATCAGTCTGTCAAATTTCCGCTTTGTAGCACATCTGGAAGTACAGTAGAATTTTGATGATCTACGCATGAGTGAGTGAGTGACTGGCAATTTCAAAATTTTTTGAAATTTTGTAACTACTTTACTACTTTGTGGAAGTCCATGAAACTCAGAGGGGTTGTTAACTCTATGAAGATCTACGAGTTGGCATAGTTTAAGATTCATAGCTCATTCCAAAGTAGTTTTAGATAGGTCAAATATCATATCAGCTAAAATGTTTCAAGAAAAGATGGTACAGCAGCGCGAACTTGGCGAGGCACTGCCGAGCCCTCAGATAGTACATAGTTAAAATTGACATTAAAAGTTTTTCACAATTCATATTAAAAAATTAAGATATATAAATATATAAAATATTTTTGTCCTAAAACATTGCAAATTCAGAAACCCACACACACACACTAAACACACAAGATACACAGAGCTAAAAATCAGAAACAGTCAAATTTTTTATTAAAAATGTTTTCATATCATAAAAGGCATTTTGACACAAGTATACATTATTTCTAGTTTTAAATTCATTTAATTTTAGACCTCTTATATCCTTTGGCAATTTATTAGAAAAAAATGAAGCATAATAGTTCTTACTATACCTAGATTGCCTGGTAAAGGGCAATCTGATGTTTGTAGCAGCTCTTGTAATATGATTGTGTGTTTCTGAATATAAGTTATTATTAAGGTATACTCATTTAAGTTTTCTTTGACATATATTAAACAGTTTGATATCTATAAGGAAGGCAGTGTTAGCAATTTTTTACTAATAAAGATATTTATTTTTGATATCTTCTCTATACTTAAGATGACAAATAATCCTTTCAAACCTTTCTTTGTAAGCTGAAAATTCTACTACTATGGGGACAGTGACCCCATAATAAAAATCCAAATAGACAATGACATAATGAAAATCATGTGGCCATAAAAAGAGTGTTCTCAAGAGCAATTTTACTTAATTATCTTATTATGTATATGCTAGTTGCTATTTTTTTTATTTATTAGGTATTCAATATGGGACTCCCAGGCAAGGGGTGATCAGCTGAGCCAAATTTATACACCATCCTACAGGACTTTAAACTATAGTGTCTTGTGGAGACCTGATTGTTCCTGTAAACAAAATTTGTACTCCTACTATGGGCAGCTGATCACCCCTCGCTATTAGGTCAATTTTCAATCAAGTTGAAATCCTAAAAAAACAAAACACTTTCATTTGCATTGTCCAATGTCTTAAAAGAAAACCAATTTGTTTTTTGTTCATTTAATTTTAATTTGTTCTTAATAAACCATGAATTTATGTTCTCCTGTGCTATGTCCACTTTTTGTTTTAAAGATACCAGATTGCTGTCCGCAGTTGTACCTGAGGTATCATCTGCAAACAGTTAAAGATTTATCCTTGGGTTGATCAATCAAAAAAACTGATCCAAGTGAAACATGTTAAAGCTACATTTACAATCAATATTGAACAATAGTAGTTTCATTCAAATTGAAGTTTCTGTGTGTAAATGATCCTGAACAAACGGATATGTCCAGCTGTCAGTAAGCAGGTTTGAATTTAGTTATAAATGTAGCTTTAAAACCCAACAGGTTTTACCTTGCGACTTGCAACAAATCCGGAATAATCACAAAAATAACCACCAAATGTGTTGAGGCTTTTTTCCATGTATGTCACAAGTCTCACTAAGTGTCTGAGCTTGCTCCTGAAAACTATATTTTTTTGTTTTTTTTCTAAAAATAAATTGTTTTTATTTGACTACCGACCACAGAACACCCACAGATTAGGTTTGAGACCAGTGACGTCTACGAAAGTGACGTGTGAGTTTTCAGCCAGTGTTGCCAGAACTTATGAAAATATTACCAGACGCAAGGCTGAAAAATTACCAGAATCAGGCAAAAAATTACCGTATTTTTACACTTCATAAATCATATAAACATGAAAATTTAACCCGAGGCAGAAAGTTTGTAGCCTACAATTCTTCAAATGATAAAAAGGCACTTTTATTACGAGGTTAAAGCCAGTTGTCCATGACGCAGCATTTCATAGGGTCACTGCATCCTGGCGTTTAGGTTTTCGTGATGCAGTGACCCTACTAGCATTTCTAATCGCATAGCCCCCTCTATAACAAGCATGATCCTACTTTAAATGCAACATTGTCAAAGGCTGACAGATCCAAAATTCCGATGAAATTCACATTGCATGTTCTATTTTTCACATATCCTTTATTCAGGGCATGCGCAGTTACCTGGTTTGAACTTTATCCCTTACTATTAACAAAGGATAATAAGAACGTATTGCAATAAAGCCAGGCAGTAATTGTGCCGGGCCTGGTTGCACTGACAGTTTCGCATTATAATTACCGCTGTCATCTTTCAAAATTAGGCCTTTGTGTATTACATGTACCGAAATTAATAGTGTCGCCTTTATTAATGGAAATTAAATTACTGGATTTATAAATTCAGCTTTGTATGTCAATTTTGAAAGATCAACTGTCAGTTTTCATTGGAAAACTGTCAGAAAACTGCCCGGTATTATTACTGCTTGGCTTTATTGCAATAAGTGCAAGCGGTTACCCTTAGCGTTTTAGTGAATAAGAATATTGGGTTACTGAATCACGAAAACTCTGCGTCACCAGGCTTCAGAACGCAGTTACCTTACAATCGTAGGATAAGTCGCCACACCTAGGCCGCGTGGTCAACTCTTAGTTAATCTACCTCGCCATCGCCTAAACATCACTATTTCCCAAAAAAACATGCTGTTAAAGCAATATATTATTTTTAAATATTTACCTACCAGGTAACTTCTAGGTACCTATACGATATAACCAAATTGCAAACTAAACCAAAACGGCGCGGCGGCGAGTTGGGTATTTGGCGAGTTGGACCGGTCGCGAGTTGGGTCGGTGGGGAGTTGGATCGGGGGCGAGTTGGGTCGATGGCGAGTTGGGTCGAAGGCTAATTGATACCGGCAAATTGTCACATTTCTTGGTCTGATTACATACATGCGATATTCCATACAAAACCATTTTTTGTTGCAAAAATCACAGAAAACACAGAGCCTAGAAAAAATTAAAATGTGATACTCTCATAACCTCGCTTGTTAGTTCATCAGCAATTATCTTTATTTAACCCGCAAACTTTGGCCAATTAGCAGGGGCAGATCGAGGAATTTCATTTAAGAGGGAAAATTTTTATCGTTTTGCATAATGACCAGGGGGAATGGGACAATTCGCCTACCCGATTTGCAGCACCGGGCCAATTTGCCACCGTGACAACTTGCCGCCGGCCGCCATAGTTTTAATTTGCAATTTCGTCGGGTGTTTAATAATGGCGGATTTTTCCATTTATGAACTGATATATAAAAAATTTAGGGGTGTGTCAGGCGGCTGAATTTGATAAAAAAATTAAATTTGAGTGAATGACTATTATGATTTCATGATTTAATACATATCGGTTTACAAATTAAAATGTCGATCATTTTGGACCCGCCAATTTGATTTTCCCAAGGTTTAATTCAAACATCATACTCAGCGACCTTTTAACACTGCAAAGTAAATACATAACAGTTAATAAAAGGAAAAGACCGCCATATTGGATCGCCATTTTAACTTTTTGCAAGTTTAATTCGAAACTAAAAATCAGTAACCGTAGATATCAAAAAACAGTAAGAAAATTGCCTTAGTTTTCAAAAAATTTAAAAAATATTAGTTGTTCATATCATATCTAACTTTTGTTTACAAAAATCAGCTGGACCCAGAGATTTTCTCTATAAGCCTTTTTCCTCGAGGTTACTAGTCACTCATTTAAGTTACTCGAAATGACGTCACGGTTACTCGGAGTAACCGCTGTATGACGTCAGACAGTCAGCTGTGGATGACATTTCCAATTGTTTGTTTTTGTTTTTACCAGCAATTTCCGAAATGCAGAAAATAATTCATTGTTTCCACTAATGCATGCCCACCCCGATTCAAACAACGTATCACGAGCCATGGATTTGCACCAGTTTTAAATGCAGCGTTACCTGATACGTTTTTTGAATCGGGGTGGAAACAGGCTGCTCCTTTGGTATTCTGTGGTAAGGCCGCAGTACCACACAACACCAAAGGCAGTACATTTTAAGACTAGTTGCAGTTAAATTGATATAGTACCAACTTCAAGGGATGTGCTTCATTTTCTACCGTTACCAAACATAATTCGTTGTTAATATATATATATTAAAATCAAACATTTTGAAAAAAAAAACGATCTTAAGGTGCCCGTCTCATCCCTATTTTTGAGATAAATTACACAATTGCAGTGTTGGAAATTATCCATATGATGCTTTTTCAACCAGGTCATCCAGGGAGAAACTGGTAGCATTAGAGGAATTTTTGTTTTTTCTAGTAAATTCTTCATCGAATTTGGGGGTGCTGACTTTTTTTCTTTTTTTGAAATTTGCCTTATTTTGGGTTTTATCAAACATTTTAGAAATTAATTTTTTTGAAATTTGGCAACGATGCGTGTTTGTACTCCCCTATTTTCTCCTCCACAGCTTTATTCTAAAATATGCACATTTTTCTATGGGTTTTTCGCATTTTGCCATCGTTTTAGACCATATTTTCAAAATCGGAAAAAAGTCAGCACCCCGAAATTCTTTTGTTTATCTAACACAACAAAAAAATAAGTTATAATTGGTTTCTATCATATGGCTTGATCGCCCAAATTTTGAAATTGCATGGGTTTTTTTGTAAATTTATTTTGATCACGTGATCGTCGATTCACGAACTGCGAAAAAGGAAGATGACGTGGTCTGTCGTGCAAAGCAGAAACCTAGTAAGTCAAAAACTAGTGTTTTGGGAAATAGAGTTTGAAGTTTATTTAACTACATACTAACCATAGTTTATTTAACTACATAGTAACTACATTCAACTTCCTTGTTTTCTAAGATAGCCACATTCTAGAAAAACTCTCTGGGGCCGTTTTTTACGGTTATTTCAATGATATAAAAATCTCATTTTTGAGTAAGTCGAGTTACTAGGTTTTTGCTTTGCATGCCAGCGGTACTTTCTGATAGAAATCTGTAATTTTTTCTTAATTCTTAATTTAGTTTTGACATTAATTGCACAGCGGCGCTGTTACACAGGACAGCTGTTTTTGACTTTTCCATAAAAACAAATATTTCTAACCCAAGAAAAATAAAACACTAAATAAAAATTGATTTAAACATTTAAACGAAAAGTACAGGCTGCTTTCTTTTTTACAAACGCAAATACTGGTACCTGTGAATAAAAAATTCTATGAACCACAATATAGCTGGCAAAACGCGGTTTTCAAATTTAGATTGAGAAAGTACATTCCCGAAGTAGTATCAAAGTTTGTCACAATTTTTGAGAAAGTAACATAGTACATATACCTCAAAAGCGACAGCAGCTAGTTGTTTTCACAAATAAATTGAAAATTTCATTTTCAACAAAAATAAATTTTCAACCAAACCGTACATGCCTCCTGGCGAAAATTTGTTTTTTAAATAAGACAATTTGTAGTATTACCAGAGACAATATAAGAAAGAAAATAAAAAAGTCAGGGTGCAAGCATAATAGAGATGTGGGGACATGCATTTTTGTAAACGATAAGGTAAAGTTTTGACCAATTGTATGTTTACTGCCTTCAATAAGAATCTTCTTTTTTATGCTATTATTGGAGACAACATATAAGAAACAAAATAAAAAAAACTATAACTTAAAACATGTATAAAAAAAATCTACTTTACCCAGTGACTCCTATCCCTTGGTAGCCAGCTCTTAGATCAATAAACAATGCCCCCATATAATAAACAAAGATACCAGGAAATGATGTAACTCTATATTCATAAAAATTCTACTATACCTATTAGGGACATTTTGAAACACTTTGACAATTGTTATCGTTATAGTTGTTGTCTAGGTATCACAACTTAGGTTGAATTACTTTATTTGCCTGACTATTTTTGCACTTACCTTTAGTAGAATCTTCTTTAATTAAAGAATAATACTTTTAAACTAATTTTTCTTTAAAAAAATACCAAAATGCACAAACTTGACTGTGGTTAATAAGCACTTTATAATTATTGGGATTTTATTGTTACTTAGTAGTTATTTACTTTTTCATCACATTTATGTCTAACAACTGACCTCAAAGTGTGTAAATTTTGGTAGTTTTCTTAATAAAAATAAGCTTAAAAGTATTATTTTTTAATTGAGGAGGATTCTACCAATAGTAAGTGTAAAAATGGCCAGGAAAACAAAGCCAAATTAGTCAGGTTGTGAAACCTTAAAAATAACTATAACAATAACAGTTGTCAAAATTTTTAGAGTTTTAAAATGTCCTTATTATCTCTGTCTTTCCAACTAAAAATATAATGGGTAGATGTAAACTCCAGTTCAAAAAAATTGAGACAAAATTTACTGACAGTTTGATGAGTCCGACATTTAAATGTTAATTGTAATGTTACATTTGTCAATAAAAAGTGTCTCAATTATTTGGCATTGGAGTTTTATGTACCTATGAGAACTTTCTTGGTGTGTTCATTGAACATTTTTTAAAACAACCTGTTCTACATTTATAGATCGTTTTTGACAAAGCATGTTAAAAGTTATCAGGTAGGATATTTCAGTTCAAACCACATTTTAGGTTAATTTAGATCAAGTTTGGATCAGGGTGTTTATTCTTGATTGTCTGTACCGTGAGGTGAGTGCTCACCTTGTGGATTCATTTCCCCGTGTAATAAGGTGGTGAAATCATTTCAAGTTCACCCGTGAAAGTGAACTTTTCACTCACCTCACCTCACAGAAAGTAGAGAATAACCATCCCGATCTGATAAAACTCACCCTTCAATTTGTTTTTTTTTTAAACAAGGCAAAAACAGATTTTATTGTTTGCAGAGGAGTTTTGTGTTTCTCTCAGAACAGTATCAATAACCAATAAAAACATTTTTATTAAAAAAAGAAAACCCGAGAGAAAACCATATTCTTACCTACTGCATATTTATGTTTTCTTGGAACATAGATTTGTTCAAAAATATTATCTTTTAACAAAAACACTTTCTAAAAGAAAAACAGGAAGCTAATATTTTTTTAAGAAAATGTCAAATTTTTTTTTAATTAAAAAAAGTTTTTAAACAATTTCTAATTGAAGAAAATATTTTGGGACAATTTCCTTCCCCTCCTTCAAACAAATTTTTGAAACTTTATAGTAGTACATAATTTGACATAGGTGCAGAGGTGCACTATAAATGAAGCTCAGAAAAATTACTTTTACATTTATTTATTGTTTAGAAATATTTATTATTCTATTGCTACAAATAACAAATATATTGCTGCCGATTTATTGTTTTATTTTCTTTAAATAAATTACAGCATAGTAATAAAAATAGAAAACTTCTTAACATGAGCTTGAAAAAAAATTATTAGAAAATATCTGAAAATACACTCTACTACAGTTTTAAAAAACAACCAATTATTTTTTATTTAGCAAAACTATTTTCTAACATTTAAATTTACAGCCTACTCAGTTATTATTATTATAAATTTACATTCTATATTCTTATAAATAAACTCTAAAATAGTTCTATAATCAAATTCAAAATAATTGAGACACTTTTTATTGACTGTTTGACAGATGTGGCACTATTAATAATCTTTAAATGTCAGACTTGTCAAACTGTTAGTAAATGTTGTCTCAATTTTTTTGAATTGGAGTATATAGAGCATACACACACAAACAGTTAGGTTAGGTTAAATTTTCTATATTATAAAAAACAAATGTTTTCTGAAAAAAAAAACCTATTCTTTATAGAAAACTAATTTTCAATAATATAAGTAACATTCAAAACAAATTTTCTTACAAAAGGTTCAAACATAATAATATAATATATGGTCGTTGGTTTACTGAAAACTGATTTGTGTTCAAAATAAAATTTTACAGAAAAGACAAAAAAGGTCTATGATGCCATTTATAAGCTGTCTGGATCCTTTTTTATCCTTGCTTCAATTAACGTTATTATTACATTTTTTGCAAATAATTTTATATAGCATATCCATTATGACGATGTACTAGTAGCTCCTGTAATTTGTTGTGAAATTTTAAACTGTTGATTTTGAGTACCTGATTTCTTATGGAGTGTGAACTTGTATTGCACTTAGTAAATCCTAATAGTCAACCACCATCATTATTTCTGAAAAAAGAAATTTATCATGAAAATAAAAAGCACATTATACACGAAATTATAAAACTGGCACTTTTTGCAAAGCAATTCATCAAATTGTAGAGAAAAAAATCCCCAAGATAATAATAATAATACAGATGTATTTCACTGTTTTTTATTTATAATCTATATTTCGATATATGTTTAGCAATTTCGGTTACTACAGTAATTTGCTTAAAGCAATAAAAAATACTCTGCCAATATATGGGCCCCTAAGCTCACACTAGGTACTATAGTTATAGTGTACGTGTGAGCTAATATAACTAAAAACTGAAATATATTTTATTCAACTCCAGACTAAATTACCTTTTCTTTGATACTACACAAGCCATGTTTTGACTTAAACTCAAATTTTTGGAATCTACCCCCACCCTTAAGAAAAACAAAAAACTAAAATGTATTTTGTTAAACTCTGGACTCAATTACCTTTTGTTTGATATCACACATGCCATATTTTCACTTAAACTCTAATTTTTAAAATATACCCCCACCCATTTTTTTTAAATAAATTAAAATGTATTTTGTTTAACTGCAGACTCAATTACCTTTCGTTTGATATCACACACGCCATATTTTCACATAAACTCTAATTTTTGAAATCTACCCCCACCCTTTTATTTGGTTTGTGTTCGGTGGATTTTGTTCATTTTTAAATGGGACCATCTCGACGCAAGACCCAGCCTAGGTACCAAATTTCATTAAAATCGGCCAAGCGGTTTTTGAGTTATGCGCGTTGGTCGTTACAGACAGAGATGCAGACAGACACACATACAGACAGACGGCGCAACAAAAAAGTTTCAAAATCATCTGAAACGCAAAGATGAAATCGGAGCAACTTTTTTTTTCTCCAAAAAATTAGGATCACCATAGCTCACACTACTATAGTATGGTATATGTGTGAGCTAAAAATAATATTAAATGTATCTTTTAATATACAGGCCGTTTCAACAAAAACTTAACAGAGGCCTTTTGGGGCACTTCAAAAATCCACGAACATGTGGATTTTGTTGGCAAGGGGACCCGTTTTGGCTATCATGCATTCCCTCCGAGGGGTATGCTTTACTAATATATTTTGGATATGAAAAGTGGGTCTAATGATACCTTGTTTTGGTTTGAATATCTCTACAACCATGTAAAAATTTTGAAAAGATTTTGATTTTATATTTTTTGGATTTAATATGAATAAATATGAAAATTTGAAGGAAAATATGTCAAAAACTAATCAATAGATTTTAAAATTTTTACATTGTTGTAAAGATATTTAAGAAACCTTCAAAATAAGGTATCACTAGGAGCAAAGCATACCCCGTAAAGGACATGCATGCTACAAAAATTTCAAGATAGCTAAAAAGTGTCCTCTTTGGAAACAATATCGACAGTTCCAAGGGTTTTTTCAAATTCTATCAAGAAATATCTGAAAAGGTCTTTTTGTTGAAACACCCTGTATATGGTTACATGGAGGGTTAACTAAAAGCAGATATTCCTTTCTAATGGGGAGGATTTTGACTTTGCAGAGCTAGGTGTAATAGTATGTCAACTCGATTTTTTGCAAGAAGAAATAAGTTTGTTAGGGTCTAATAATGTCAAAAATATAATTTAGATAAAATTTATAAATGTTCTAAAAACTCACACAAGCATAGATAACAAAGCAAAATTATCATTCCAGCTTCCCTTATTTTTGTCTACTCTCTTTGTTCCTTCAGTATAAAGATGAAAATCCAATGTAACATAGCAATGTTCATCCCCAACTGGATTTTTCCTAAAATAAGAAACATAATAATTTTACTACATTTTTATGCAACTTACGATGGTTTCTACTAACTTTTTTAACTACACTGAATTAATATTCAAAATATAACTTTTACCTACAGCACATACACATATTATGTATGCATGATAATACAAATTTCAAACAATTTTGTTCAGATTTTTTGTTACTTTCATTTGGTTTTTTTTTTAACCATGAAGCCATAATTTCTCCATTTTGAAATTTGGCACATATTTTCCTAAAGCCTTGATAAAAAAATAGTTTTTTTTGAAAAAAATCAAAAATAACTTTTTTGAAAAAAATAAAAAAATGTTTTTTTCAAAATTTCAAAAAAAAACAGATGGAAATATAGTAGGTCATGTGACAAATAGTTGGAAAGGTATTTAAATTGTCTTTACAAAGAGCTATATCTTATTAATCTGCGGTAAGTGGTCCTCAAGATATTTTAATTTTTGTGAAGCTGTGTTAGACCAAAATGGGTTAATTTTTTGATTTTTGAAAATTAATTTTAAAAAAACTACCAATCAGAAAAAAAAAATATTTTGGAATTTTGATCCCACCCATATAGAGAATATGTGTACGAAATTTTATCAAAATCGGTGAAATGGTCTGCCAAACCTCTGGTTAATTTGATATGAAATTACCCTATTTTCTCACATATCTCAAAAAATACCCCAAAAAAAGAAACAAAATTTACACAAAAACAAAATTTTCATAAATAAAAAAGTTATAGACCCCCTCCCAAAATGCAGACTTATGGCTTACTATATTAAAATATGGTTTTCACCTTTCAGCTTCGCTTGAATTTTGAGCATCGTAAAGGTGGGACAGTTTTTTTCTATCCCCCCTAGAAATACCCTAAACCCCCCAAAAACATTGAATTTGGGACACCCTGTACAGGGTGTTTCATTATATTTCTACCGTCCAATTTTTCCAGAATTTTTGTCCTAAAGGAAAAAATTAAAAAGAGATCTGCAAATGTTTTCCTTTTTGTTTACGGTATGATATTTATTTTGGCAGTTTCCATATACAAGTGGCAGGTAAAAGTAACTTTTTTTTAAAGGAAACACCCTATATATTTTTACATTCATATTATGAATAGGGCTTAAAATTTTCTTTCTAAAATAATAACATACTTTATAGCTGTCAACAATAGTTTATGAGATATAAGCACTTCTTTTTTAATAATAAAAAAAAGTACCACTCGGCACCCCTGGTATATACCACTCTTTTAAGTTATATGTGACAGGTTGTGAGAAAATCAAAACAATTTTGATGGTCAAATGTCATTTTTAGATGTTATAGACATCATATATGCCCATTGAAATCAGTAAAAGTTGAAATTATACTAGGTGTGCTACCAAATTTTTTTAATAATTGTAAAAATTTTAAATGGTTATGTCTTGTATAAAGTATGTTATAGTTTTATAAAGAAGATTTTAGGCCTTATTCATACCTGTAAAAATATATATGGTGTTTCCTTTAAAAACATCACTTTTATCTCCCCCCTGCATATGGTAAATTTTAAAATAAATGTCATACTGTAACCAAAAAGGAAAACATTTTCTAAACACTTTTTAATTTGACTAGTAGATTTAGCACTTACTCGTTTTGTAACTTCCGACTTCTTCTGTTATAATGTTCCAAACTACTAGACTTCTTTGTACCCCAATTTTGTGGACACTCAGGGGTCATTTTGCTCCCAGGTTCAAGTTCACGGAGCACAAATCAAAACGGTGACTTATAAAGTTCACCAAAAACACTATTTCTCACAAATATTTATCGAAATTTTCAAAAATGTTCTATCTATCTATTGTTGGGTTTTTGGCTTTACCTTATATTATAATATTATTTTAGTCTACATATTATTTTGGTGTGTTTTAATCTAGTATTGTTATTTTCTTAGACTAATATTAAATTGTATTTTTGTTTTTAGATTTTAAATAAATAGTTATTAGTATCATGTTTGGAATTATTGTTTTATTAACATTAAATGTATTTTTTTATAATAATGTTTGTATTATGAAATAGCATACATTTGCTAATAAAGATTTATTCAATTCAATATATCTTTAGTTAATTAGCCAGCTCTTGGTGGTTGAGATTGGGGTAGTCTGGCTCTCTAGGCCACCCTAGTTTTGTAGATGTTTCTCTTCCCATTTGATAACTTTGTAGTTATGTTGTGTTTCTTCTTAATGCTTTTCAGTGTTTCTTGCTTGTTTTGTATATGTGTATATCTATTTCACTGCAAATTTTTAAACTGGGATTGGTAGTGGGTTTTAAAAATGTTAAAAAAACAATCAAAACTGTTTAAAAAGATCAAAATTTTTTTAAGAATTGACATAACCTGTCTAATAAAACAAGGCCAACAAAAAAATAATCAAAGGCTAAATACTAACGCTGCCCGTGTTATTTTTTTTTTCGTTGTCCACACTATAAATCGAAATTTTGTCGCTCGATGACGCCGCTAGACAAAATTGATGGGGGAATATTTGAGAGAGACAATTTTTAAAGTCGGTAAAGGACAAAAACTATTATAGGCAACCAAGCCAGGGGAATCTCTTTATCCCTCCGTTAATTTTTTGGCTGTTCCAAAATTTCCTTAGATTGTGACGCTGGCCTTAACCTCAAAATATTTCAGCAACCACGTCTGTTAGGCTGGTTACACTGTATGGTTACTCGTGACGTCATAGTTAGTGTTACACAGCGAAGAAAAACAGAAAACGAGTAACCAGGTTACCTGGTAACTTGTAGTTATTGCGAGGAAAAAGGCTTTTTGGCTGGACCACCAGTGACGTTAAAATTCGACATATTCGAATACCGGTCTATTCTAGACACCGTGCCGTGGTATAGCATAAAAACCACGCAAAAAAAAGCTCAAATAAGGCCAGATAACATTTGGCAAAGGGGCCAAGTTATATGTCGAACATAGAAAACGAAGGGTTTAATTTCATTGGTCTATGATAAAAACAAATTTTCTTTATCAACAATCAACAAATCATGAAAAATATTTTTTTATTTTATTTTATTCCTTCCACGTAAGCACAACTTACGGATAATATTTAGAGGTACGTTTTTAAACTTTTATTTAATGCTAAAAATTTTAGGCAAAAAAAGTATTTTGGTGCTTTTACAATAAATAAAAATAAGTTTCACTGTTTATGTAAAAAAACGCTGTAAAAAGATTTCCGAACGAGGGGTGAACAGCTAACCAGGGAACTCAGCTAACCCAAAATGTGTACACCGATTGTGAAAATCCACAATCTTTTGCTAAGATTGTGAGGGATTGTGTAAATATTGTGAGGGATTGTGGTAAGATTGTGACAGATTGTGGGTGATTGGGAGGGATTGTGGCAAGATTGCGGAGGACTGTGCAGCAGCATATTTACCATTACTGGCCCTGCTACTTAATAACCGAGGGGTGACCAGCTAACCCCAAAATGTGTATGCCGATTGTGAAAATCCACAATCTTTTGCTAAGATTGTGAGGGATTGTGTAAAGATTGTGAGGGATTGTGGGTGATTGGGAGGGATTGTGTAAAGATTGTGAGAAATGTGTACACCGATTGTGAGAGCTGTTCACCCCTTCCTGTTCTACACTAGAACAACAAGATAGAGGTTGCACAGATCCATTTTCAGATAAAAATAAAAATTTGGCCAGCCTTTTATTTGTATCTGTTCTGTACTTAAACACCTACACAGTTTCTCATTGAGTAAACTTTTATTTTTATTTTAATCTATATAAACCCAGCATAATTTGTTCAACACAAAATTGCACATTTTACATATACAGTGCTCGACATTGGCCAAATGATCATTGACAAACCCTCTATCTGTGAAACCATGGGGATCTTAGGGTTACCAGACAGCACAATTGAAGAGTAATTTTCATGCTTTTCAAATTCAAAAGAGGAGAGTGAGGGGAACACACAAGAATACAAGTAGTTGTTTAACATGACACCACTGTAAAAGTCATATGAAATAGATACTCTGTGAAGATTCTAAAGTGGCGGCAGTCCCTACTGGACCTCCATGCACCACCACCACATGTGGGTTTATTATGCCCACAAACCTACTAATGCCTACCAAGTTTGACTACAAAAAATGATTTAGGCTGAACATACCTTATAGAAACATTTATCTATGATATTGCAGATAGAACAAGCCAGAGAGCAGCTTCCTGTTTTTTTCTTCCAAGCAGCCAGTTTCTGAGATATTTACAAAAAACTGTTTTCAAGGCTGATATATCATGGCTTCACTTGAAGTGCTAATTGGCTAGCTAGGAAGGTGTCAGATCCATGATTCATTTATTTTAAATTTAATATTGCAGCCGTAATAAGTGAAAATTGTTTTTTCTAGTTTTTTCCCTGTATCAATCGCCATACATGAAGTCAAAGAGCGTAGATACTATAGAAATAATTTTTACACCTGTTTAGAGCCTGTTTTTCTTTTTTGTAGGACACTAGATAGAATATGTGCACAAAAAAGATTTTGTGCCTATTTGACGTAGATGGAACTTTGACCAAACCAAGAAATAGTATTGATCCAAAGTTGGAAGAATTTTTACAGGAAAAGGTAAGATGATAATACAGATAGGTATAATATTACATTAAGTTATAAGGATATGTATATATCAGAGTATAACTTTTCTTCCTGTCTTCAAAAATAGTGTATCTTTCACACAATGGTCAGATCACTTAAAAATGTGAAACCAAAAGATCTATTATATTTATAATGAATATACTGTGCATATTTTCAAGTTCACTTTTTCTTTAAGTAAAATGTATGTGGAGTTTTACAAAAGAGTTTGTTTTTATTATATAACAAACAAATTTTTTTATTTAACTGGCCGAAAGTTTTCAAACTCAAGTAAGTGTAGAAAAAAATATACCCTTTTTTAATTTGCTAGTGTTATTACAAAAAAATTCTAGGTCAAGCCATGCCGCGTATTACATTTAGCGTTCAGGAAAAAGTACAGATGATTCAATGGTATTTCGCTATGGGAAAGAATCGGTGTCAGAAATTTCATCCCTCTACTTTACCGGGGCGCTCAGAGGACAGGTATTGGCTGTGGGTCTGGCTATCCTGACACAATGGCCGTAACCACGTGTAAAATTCTATCCTGTTTTCTTACATACTCAGTCAGTAGTCAAAAGCCTGGCCGGTCGCCTGTCTATTGTTTTTAAAATGGAAATAAATACCGTCGATTATATTAGTGTAAGTAATAAAAAATTATACGATGCTGAAATTTGGTTGTGCGGTTGTAAAAAACGAAATGCTTTTTTTTGCTTTATTTGTCTTATTATGAAAAATCCATGAAGTGATCCTGCGTGGGTTGCAAAGGGAATATTTGATATCAAGCACTTTAGTGAAAAGTTAAAGACACAAAGTAAGTGCTACTTATTTAAATAACCACATAGAATTTTCTATGCTAGGCAAGACTGATATTAGGTGCCAATTGAATAGTGCCTATAGGCAAAACATTACCGAACATAATGAAAATGTCGCAAAAAATAGACATATACTTAGAAGTTAATAGACTGTTTAAAATTCTGTGGGATTTTTGAGGTTGCTCTACAGGGCCATGATTAGTCTGAAACTGGTGCGCATGTAAAAGAAGGGCGAATAGACTTTATCTATAAACAAATAAACTAAAAACTACACCAAGTAGCTGCTTGTTTATAAAATGCTAAAATAAAATTGTTTAGGTAAGTTTTTTTATCTCCTTTTCCATGCAATATAAATTTCTGCCCCCCCCCCCCAATTTATAACGTCACCAACCGCCACTAGTTCTTATCTTACATACAGTTATAATTTCCGATGATCCCTGTAGCATTTATTCATGTTGTATATAGATAAACAAGTTTAGGTTTTTATTTTTTTATAGATCAAACCACTATGCACCTTAGGCCTTGTAGGAGGCTCGGATTTCCGAAAAATAGCTGAACAAATGGGCGGAGATGATGTTGTTGACAGGTATGACTACGTTTTCTCCGAAAATGGTTTGGTCTACCATAAGCTGGGAAAGGAAGTAGACCGACAAAGCATTCAAAAAGTTATGGGCGAAGAAACATTACAAACATTTATCAACTTTGTATTAAAACATTTATCCACTATCACTTTACCGGTTAAAAGGGGAAATTTTGTGGAATTCAGAGCGGGAATGTTAAACATATCCCCGATTGGTAAGTACGTACAGATATAACTATGAAGTCGTTTTAAAAGTAACGCGAAGAAACTATCTAATAAACTTAAAAAAGTGTGTGGTTATGTTATATGAGGTATGACAATTACATTTTAAGACTGGCCCCTGTACTAAAAGGTTTTAAATCTCAACGCCTCAGGCGGCCGGAGTTATTCACCTTGATGTGCGTTCTACTACCGCGCGCAATCTTGTCGTCTTTCCTCTACTAGTTTGGCTTACGCAGTGGTTTGAAGCGGATCGTGCATAGCTCATTTGCCGGAATTATGACAAACGAAAAAATTTACATATTAATTTAAAGTAAAACTTAAAAAATGGCTACTGAATGATTTCAAATGCTAAAAGATATCTACGCAGAGCACTGTATGTCTCGTACAATGATTTTTATGTGGCATAAGAGCTTTTTCGAGGATAGGGAAGAAGTTAAAGATGATGAGCGAGAAGGGCGCTCCAGCACATCCAAAACAGCGATGCTCATTGTTTTTTTCGATATTAGGGATGTTATTTTTATTGAATGGGCGCGTGAGGATCAAACAGTCACCCAACAGTTATATTTGGAAGTATTGATGTAGCTAAGAGAACGTTTAATGAAAAAACGTCCAGATTTGTGGAGGAACAACGCGTGGTTGCTCTACCAGGACAATGCACCGGCCCACAATGCCCTTTCCATTAAGCAGTTTTTAGCTAATAAGAATATCCCCGTCGTTAACCACTCACCATATTCACCAGACTTGGCCCCTTGCGTCTTCTACCTGTCTCCGAAAGTGAAGAAATCGTTAAAAGAAACCCGTTTTGAAATATTATAGAACACGTCACGAAAAAACGGCAAGATTTCTTAACAGCCTCTCTTGTGATGATTTCCAAAATTGCTTCCAACATTGGAAAAAAATGCATGCAACGCTGCGTGTCGATTGAGAAGATTTTTTACAACAGTCCTATAATTTTATTGTCATACCTCGTATGAAGCACCTTGCATATTTACAACTTGATTTTTTACGTTTTTAAATATATCTCAGAAACTTTATTAGTTGAAATAAAATTTCGGACTTTCATTGTCTTTATTTATTTTAAACACGACGTTTCGGTTAGTAAGTATCTCTAACCGTTTTCAAGTGTAAACTAAACAATCCAATCTACAGGCTACTACTTATACTACATGGTGTGCAGTCAGGTGTGACTGACCGCCCCTTCTTTTTAAATCCTAAGACGCTTGTTTTTCTTAAGGAGTGGTTTCCATATGTTTGGTATGTCCGTGCTTGGTTGACTGGAAACTTGCAGCTTCAATAAACTTTCGTTTTCGCCAATAGGACTCCTTATGCAAAACTTTATGTTCAGACCATTGAATCCTGTGATCTTTTGACCATGCATGATCCGCTAAACTTTTACTACTACTTTTTAGATGATCATTTAACACATTCACAACATTACTTACAACAGAATGGTTATTCCGAGAAAACAAAATTTTAACATCCTGTATCTTGAAAACTTAGCATTTGGAGACTTATGTTTATATAAAGTTTTTGTCTTGAAATCACCCATCAAAAAATTTACCATTTAAATTATGTTATTGAATTTTGAAACACTCTGTATATACTCTTTATATTTTTTTTACAAAAGAAAAAGGTTAACCTCACCCTAAATTAATTTTTAGCTCACACATATACTATACTATAGTAATGTAAGCTATGATGATCCTAATTTTTTCGAGAAAAAAAAAGTTGCTCGGATTTCAATTTTTTTTATAAATCTTTGGGTTTCAGATGATTTTGAAACTTTTTTGTTGCGCCGTCTGTGTGTCTGTATATCTGTCTGTAACGACCAACGCGCATAACTCAAAAACCGCTAGGCCGATTTTAATGAAATTTGGTACCTAGGATGGGTCTTGGGTCGAGTGGTCCCCTTTAAAAATGAACAAAATTCATCGAACACAAGTCAAATAAGGGGTAGATTTCAAAAATTAGAGTTTATGTGAAAATATGGCGTGTGTGATATCAAACGAAAGGTAATTTAGTCTGGAGTTAAAACAAAATACCTTTCAGTTTTTTTTTAAATGGTGGGGGTAGATTTCAAAAATTTGAGTTTACGTGAAAATATGGTGTGTGTGTGATATCAAACGAAAGGTGATTTAGTCTGGAGTTGAATAAAATACATTTCAGTTTTTAGTTATATTAGCTGGCCGTACACTATAACTACCTAGTGTGAGCTTAGGGGCCCATATATTGGCAGAGTATTTTAAACATGGCCGAAGAACAATTTTTTTCTCGAAACGGTAGTAACTACCTATAAAAATCTTTTTTCAGAAAACTTTAAAATCAAAAGAAAATCATAATTACCAATATTCTAGTCTATCTTTTGACTTCCTGTTATTATTTCCTGCTACTATTTTAAAATTTTGTACCATGCTTGTCTATATACTTAAACAGACTAAAAAATACGCTGCAAGACTCGATCATTATTTTACAAAGGTAGGTATGTATTAAGAAAAATAGAAACATCTCCATTCGGAGACATCGTGGAAAATCAAGCTCTCAAAAAATTCTACAAGTAATATCTGAACAATTTTTTCTGGAACAGGTTCGGTTCGGTTTCTGATAACGTCATCACAAACGGTATTTTTTCTAAAATATACCATTTAATTGTTTGGGAACCACTGTGGGGAATTTTTGTCTTCATCTTGGTCACCTGACCACCGTTTGGGTTTTCTGATCACGCCTTGGTTTTTTTGGAGTGTCATGCGCGTGTCTTTGCAACAAATCGCCGCACGAGTCACTGCATTTTTTGTGATAAAAAGAAATCGGGTCAGTGCCATAAAAATTGTGAAAACCAACGCTGAGAAACAGCAGAAGACATAAGGTAAGGTAAGTTCACCGTTTGTATATTGATGATGTTATCAGGGGGGTTGAAACCTGTCCAAGAAAAAATTGTTTCGAACAATGCATCACAACGTCCAATCATGCGACTCATAATAGGGATATTTCTATTTTTCTTAATACCTATCTTTGACAATAATGACGTGATTGGTGGAATTTCCGGCGTTTTTTGTGTCTTAGTATATGGACGAGCATGGAGCAACTGGTAGCCCGAAGTAAAATATTTATACATTAAATCCAAGAATTATATGCATGGTTGGGAAAGTATTTTATTTTTGCAGTTGCATAGTCTTTTGTTGAGCACAAGGGTGTTTGTCTTGCTAGCGCCATCTATGCTCTTAAAACGAGACCATCCGCTTATCATGACTTCTGAACCACGACCTTGTATTAATCATCAACTTTGCCTACTTGATGCCCAAACTCCACCCAAGACAGACTTACCCTTACCTCCGGTGAGTCTGTATTCATAGAAGGCCAGTAGGTTCGAGTCTGTAATGGCAGGCATGGAAATCGAACCCACCGAATCCAATCCCGTTTGCTAACATCTGACAATACTCTCTTAATTGTAGGTAGATCCTGTTCCCAAGCAGAAAGAGAAGCATTTGAGCAATATGATAAACTGCATCAAGTTCGTCAGAAAATGATTGAAGCGCTTAAGCAACAATTTCCTGAAATAGGATTTACTTACAGCATAGGTGGACAAATCAGTTTCGATGTATTTCCAAATGGGTGGGATAAAACTTACTGCTTACAGCATTTGGAAAAAGAAGGCTTTCATGAAATTCATTTCTTTGGAGACAAAACTCAAAAAGGGGGTAACGATTACGAAATTTACAATGACAATAGGACAATTGGGCACACTGTGAAAAATCCGGATGACACAAGAAAACAATTGGAGAAATTATTTGTTTAGAAAATAATCTGTATTAATAAAATATACTAAAAAAAGTATACTATTGTATCCGGCGCCCGAGTGAAATGAACGCCCAGAGGGCTGCTTGAACAACTTATAGAACATACTGAAGGGAACTAAAATTTACTGCCGCGAAAATTTAAATACCCGATCGCCATCTTCTGGTGGAAGCTCAAGGTAGACTGGCATATTTTTATATTATTTAAATCTAATGCTTTCTTTTTAGCGAAAAGTGTGATTGTCGGGTCTCCCACTAGAGGGCCGGTAAACGTGTTTTGAAATAGGGTCACTGCATCCTGGAAGCCTGGCGTCTCCAGGGGTAGCGACACCAAACATAACCTAATTTACGAAAAACGCAAATCTGACACTGTTAGGAGCATAACTTTTTTATGTTCAAAAAAATTAAATGGTTTACAAATATTACGTAAAGAACTGTCCGTCACACCCGGTATATAAATTTGACTGTCCGAATAAACAAACCTGAAAAAACTAAGTTTTTTATAATATCAATATTTATTAGGACCCCACACAGCCCAAGAAACCAAAAATATAGTTTGCATGTTTTATATTCTAAAATATAGAAAACTATTATGTTGGGTTTTGTATCATTTAATAAATTTATTTATGCTATCTAGGGAATAAAAGTGTACGTTTAATCCCTTTTTTCATGGGCTAAGGTAGTATTTCTTGTCCTCAGTGATTAAAAGTAATTTCTTTAAAACCAGCAAGGCAAGATATAGGTTTTTGAATTATTTTATTTTATCATAATATAAAAAACAAAAAGGAATCAAGATATACACACGATAACGATTATTTTGTTGCTTCCAGCCGTAAGCTTACTGTACTTTGCTGATGACTTGGTTCGTTTCGATTGTTATTGTCTCCTTCCGCATAGAATATTGCTTCCATATAAACAAAGCATTTAACTTTCTAGACTTCTCCAGGATGTAAACCAGGAATACCTTTTCGGTGAAATTTTCGAAATTCCGTTTATTGCATCATTCTCGGTACTGAAAGCTGCTTTCTTCGATGGCCTCTTCCATGCCCATCTCAAAGTAAGAATAGGCGTTATTCTTTGGTCCCTTGTTTGGTCCATCTTCGAGAAATGTAATTCGAACTTTTTATCGACTAAACTTATTTAGTTTGTTATGAAATAAATATTATTTTTTCCACATTTTTTCTATGTTTGTTAGCGTCTGACTGACTTTTGTTTAATGTAATGCCATGACAACTATCACTGCCCAGTGTTTTATTATATACGGGGGGTTGACATGCTAAAACTACAGTACCGGTAAGTGGATTAATACATATTTATTTAGTTTATATGTGATTGGTATAAAGCGAAAAATTAATTAGATTGCTGGTTCATAAAATTAGTTTACCAATCACCTGCGAATAATTTGATTAATTATGAAATCTGAACTGAAAATAATTACGAACAGTTGAAGATGCACTTACCCCTGTTTTTGCAGCGTGTTGTTCGTGACGTCTTTCACACAGAAGTGATTTTTCGACAGCAATTGTCATATATCGAAGCGCGCACACCCCCAATGTACAAATTCAACTGGTTGAGTGCGCGAAGATGCAATTGAACATGCTCAGCAAATAAAATAAAATAAAGTTTTCAATCGCATTCGCCAAAATTCTTAAAGACAAATACGAACGTATAAACGCGAGAAAAATATTAAAATTAAACAAAATTCTTATACCCAAAAGTATATTTACAAAGGCGAGTGAATTTTGGACATTCTGCCCGCCTAAAAATTACATTGATGTAATTTTTAAATGTTTTCAGGTTCAAAGTCCATCGGTAAAGGACATAGCTTTACCAGAGGTCTTTGAAATATTCCTGAGACAGTGCGCACAGTGGCAACACGTGAGATTTGATCTTCACCTGGGTGAAGGGCAATTATTCTACCAAGCGACCATTTTGTCGGTGGTAAATTATCCGACTTTATGTGTACCATAGTACCTATAGCAGGGGCGGGACAAGTGGGTTCCAGCCACTTGGACCGCTGCTGCAGTGTATGTAAATATTCCTTAGAATAACGCGCCCAAAAATCCTGATGTAATCTTTGGATCATCTGCCATCTAGAGAGGCGGTTTAGTTTGATACTGGTTACATCAGGATCGGGTAAACTACAAACAGGTTCTAGAGTCAAAAAATGATTTGGTGTCAACGCAGACAAATCATTGGGGTCGCTAGATAAGGGAGAC
The DNA here is from genome assembly GCA_963576565.1 of Aspidapion aeneum. Lineage (NCBI taxonomy): Eukaryota > Metazoa > Arthropoda > Insecta > Coleoptera > Brentidae > Aspidapion > Aspidapion aeneum. Next base: position 97,211,400 of record OY755044.1, on the reverse strand, counting down.
AATGGTCTAGAATTTAATAGCGCTTCCACTTGTACTAAGACCGTATAAAGCTCTTCGTACGTTAAAATCTGGCTTCCGATAACGCGATACAAATGCGTTTTTACCGCCTTTACTCCACTTTCTGCTAATCCAGAAAAGTGTGGCGCCCCTGGGGGGTGAAAAAACCACTCAATGGATTCCGCGGCTGCCGCTTGTTTAAATATTATCTGTAATTCCTTATTTGCACCCTTAAACGTAGTTCCTTGGTCTGATATTATTTTTGAGACCCTTCCTCGACGTGCCATAAAACGCCTTAAAGCACACAGAAAAGCTTCGCTAGAATAATCCGAAACTAATTCGATATGAAGAGCCTTGGTAGAGAAGCAAACGAATATGCAGATCCAAGCCTTAAGCGTTTTATTTCCGCGAACTTTTCTGCTTAATGATATGGATATTGGACCCGCATAGTCACAACCGACTACGGTAAAACTTTTGACAGCAGATATGCGTAATTTGGGTAAGTTTCCCATTTTTGGTTCAAAAGGTTTCGGATTAAGTCGCCAACAATTTTTACAGTTAGCGATAACGGTTCTTATCGCCCGCTTAGGAGATAATATCCAGAAATTTTGAAAAATTAAGAACTGTAAAGTTTGCAAACCTGGGTGCAAATAAGATTTATGATAGTGTTCAATGAGGAGCGTAGTTAATCTATGTTGTCGTGGTAAAAGAATCGGGTGTTTCTGGTCATATGAAAGATCAGAATATCGGAGGCGACCTCCAACCCGCAATATATTTTTATTATCAAGAAAAGCGTCTAACTTTCTAAAAGGCTTTGAAATGCGTTTTTTCGCATTAATATTTGAGATTTCTTGAGAAAATGTGACTGTTTGAACATGCCTGATCAGAAAAATAAGAGCGAGATTAAGTTCTGACAGGACTATGGGTCCAGTACGATAAGCAAGATTTCTTTTAAAGCAGATAAAACGATACCAGATAGCGATTATCCTTTGAATTTTAGAAAGTGAAGAATATTTATTTAAAAGAATATCAAAAAACGTGTTTTCTGTAAATGCGACCAAAGTTATTTTCCTTTCTTCACCAAGAACTTCGTCCGAATCCAATGGTTCAGAATAAATGCTTGGTGGCCAATGCTCATCAGGCATTGAAAGCCAATCTGGACCGCACCACCAAAGGGGCGTATTTAACAATTCTGACGGCAACAAAGTTCTTGTTGCACAGTCTGCGGGATTATCATTTGTGCGTACATGCTGCCATATTGCAGCTGGTAGTTTATTTTGAATTTTCGCAACCCGGTTGGCGACAAATGTTTTGTATCTATAAGGGGGATTTTTAATCCAGCTAAGAGCGATTGTGGAATCTGACCACGCGAAAATTTTAGAAATTTTAATTTTATCTCCTAGAATTTTTAAAATTGCGGAAACAAGATCAACCAGTAAAACAGCGGCTACTAGCTCTAATCTCGGGATTGAAATTGTTTTTACCGGAGCGATTTTTGCTTTAGCAGCAATGAGAAAAGTGCAGATTTTATTATTTTGTAAAACGCGAAAATACGCTATACTAGCGTAAGCTTTTTCTGACGAATCACAGAAAGCGTGAAGTTGACATTCTGTAAAATTATCAATAATAAAACGTCGCGGTAAAGAAAAGTTTTGAATAAGGCCTAACTCAGATTTATATTTTAACCAACGTTGGCGTATAAAGGGGGAAACTTCCTGGTCCCAGTCATATTTTTGTTTCCACAGAAGCTGCAATAGATCTTTGGAGAACAGGCTCAGAGGTGAGAGCCATCCTAGTGGATCAAAGCATCTTGCAATTTCTGACAGAATCGTGCGTTTTGTACATTCTCGTTCCAATGGATCTACGCGATAGGTAAAAATATCTTTACAAGGAATCCATTGTAAGCCTAAAATTTTTATTGTTTCAGATTCTGAATCGAAATTAAACGAGTTTGAGTGCAAGTAAGACTCCGGAAGGTCTTGTAAAAATGACTTATTGTTGCTTGCAAATTTTCTAAGTTCGAACCCACCGTTTCCCAATAGTTCTATAAGTTGATCGCGTAAATTTCTAGCTTCTGAGAGGTTATTTGCATTACAAATTAAATCATCAACGTAAATTGAGGTTTTGAGTACCTCACGAGCTTGAGGAAACTTGTTTCCTTCATCCTGTGCTAATTGAGCAATGACGCGGTTAGCGAGATATGGAGAAGAGCTCAGACCAAAAGTGACCCGTTTAAAACGCATGTCTTTTATGGGCTCGTTGGGAGTGAATCTCCATATTATTCTTTGAAAATCCCTATGAATAGGGGCAATTAAAACTTGTGTAAACATGCTTTTAAGATCACAAGTAAAGACCACAGAAGAAATACGAAAACTGAGAAGTAGAGCAAAAACTTCTTTTTGAAGTTTTGGCCCCGTAAGAAGGGTGTCATTTAGCGAGGGTGAATTTTGATTTGGACGAGACGATCCGTCGAAAACAATTCGAATATTGTCACCCTTGGCTACGCAATGATGGGGTAAGTAAAAAGAGTTTTTATTTATTTCTTCGTCAGGAATAATTTCAAGATAATCATTGTTAATATATTCTTGAATAGTATCTGAATATTTTTTATAAATATTAGGATTTAAAATTAAGCGTTTTTCAAGCGAAAAAAATCTTCTTAAAGCCAATGAGCGCGTTGCATGAAAATCAAATTGCGGAGGCGTATTATCTTGGAAAGGTAGTTCTACCATGTATCGCCCTGTTTCGTCTCTACAGTGAGTCTCAACAAAGCTTTTCTCGGCAAGAATATCGGAGGGCGAGCAAAAATTTGCTTTAGGTAGCTCTTCTAATTCCCAAAAGCGTTTTAAAGCGTGGTCTAGCGATAGTGAATCGGTTTCATTTACAGAGCAAAATAAAGCGGTTGAATGTGATTGCGATTTAATTTTATTATTTTTATTTTTTCCCATAATAATATAGCCAAAAATACTATTAAGAAGAATTGGTTTGTTGGGGCCATTATCAATGCGCCCTTCGCGTAAAATATAGGGAAAAATATCAGCGCCCAAAAGAAAATCAATATTAGCGGGTTCTTGGAACGTAGGGTCCGCGAGGGGTACATTTTGAAAATCAGAAGTATCTATATTACCTAAATAAGTGCTAGGAATTTCCGAACACAACTTGGGTAAGATCACAGCGTCGACTGACATGCGTGGTTCCGTTTGATTATACGGTTTGATAATACAAGTTACTCCTCCCTGAGAGGTAACTTCATTCATAGATCCTAATCCTTGAATAGAAAGGGATAAACTATAGCGTGGAAGTGAAAGTTTTTTGAAAAACTTCAAAGAGACGTAACTGCATTCTGAGCCAGAATCAAGAATAACCCTAGCTTTTTGAAAAATGCCACGAGAATCCATAACCTCGATAATAGCGGTAGATAAAATTGTATTCTGAGCGTGCGAATTGGAGAAGTAATTTAAGGTATTTTGCGAATTTTGAGGTAAATTTTCCATACCTGTTTGTGGCGGTTGCTGAAAAGCGCGAGAGGTTGGCGAATTATTTTGCTGAGGCGAGATATTACCATTAAAAGCAGGCGAATTATTTTGTGAAGAACTTTGCGGGTTATTGTATTGCGAATTATAAAAGGGGGGTCGTACATTAGAATTGTAATTATTTTCAAGATTCGTGCGGTTAGAAGTATGTGGACTGTAATTGTTGTTATTTTTAAAAATATGTAAAAGAGAGTGATGTCTATTAGATTGACAGTAACGACAAACAGACTGCGATTGACATAAAGCTAGGTTATGTTGCCCACTTAAACAATTAGGACACCAGTTGTTGTCTTTAGCTAACTGAAAACGTTCAGAGGAATTTTTATTTTTAAATTCTAAGCATCTGTAAATATTATGGTCACGTGATTGACATAAAAGACAAGATTGATTTGAATTATTTAACTTTGTATTATTATTTCGACTTGCATTACCAAAAAATGCAGAAGTTTGTCTAGGTTTTGACTGATTAGAAGAAAATCTATTTTTTGTGTCTGTTTTTAGAGGTGAAGAAAAATCAGTTTTAGTTGAAAATTCTACCGCTTCTATAGCGTTACATCGTTTTAGTACAAAATTCTTTAAATCGTCAAAAGTAGGAACTTGAGATGGATCATTAAGTTCAAGTTCAAATCGCGTCATGGTCTCCTGATCTAAATGTTTACTGAAATTATAGTATAGCAAAAAAGACCAATCATCTGTGGGAAAACCAAGTACCTTAAGGGCGGAGAGATTTTCACTATATACGTCAACTAGTGTGCGCAATTGTTTTGAATTTTTAGAATTTGTTACGTAAGGAACATTATCCATTGTTTTTAAATGTGAAAAAGCAATAAGCCGTTTGTTATCGTAGCGGTTTTTTAGCGATTCGAGAGCAATTGAATAATTAGCGGCGGCTAAAGGTGTGCATTGCACCAGTGCTAGCGGGGGTCCCTCTAGGGAGTTTAAAAGATGGTTAAATTTCTCTATATTCGAAATATTTGTGTTGTCAACTAGCGCATTAAACATGTCCATAAAATTTCTAAATTGTCTAATATCGCCGGAAAATTTTGGAACTTTCAAATTAGTCAAGTTTGGCGGTCGATTACCACTAGATAGTCCCGAAGCAGAGGATGCGTCGGTTTCAACCTTCAGTGTTGGCTTTTCAAACAGCGCGGTATACTTAGCGTAATTGTAAGATCGTAAGTATTCAAAGTCTTTTCTCACTCCTTCTTCGGTATCAATTTCAAAATCGTCGGTCGCTGACATTAAAGATATAAGATTTTGATGATATTTAGCAAAATCGTTAATCACTTGATCAATTTGAGCGTACATAATTTTAAACTGAAGTTTAGCCGTCTCGTCAGCATCAGAAGCCGAGTCAGCAAAAGTTTTTAATTCTTTCATTTGATTATGACACATTGTGCGAAGGGTCTTATACGATTTAATCTTAGCCGCGGACATGATGATCCTTTATTTAATGCAGATGGGTATAATAAAGAAAAGCAAAACTAAATTTTTAATTATTTTTAGCAATTTAGGGATATTACGCGGTATTTTTAACAATTTAGCCAAATAAAATCAATTTATTAAAATCAATTATTGGTAAAATTATCAATTTATTTAGTGATACTAATAAATAAAAGGGAAAGCGAATTATTAATAATATAATTTTTAATTGAATTTAACCATATTATTTTAGCGAATTAATAAATTTTTATAAATTAAGTAACGGTGAAAATAGCGAATTATTTATTTACCTTTGTTAGTTAATAAGAGCGAAAACGAACTATTTATTTATATTTACTAATAAATAAAAGCGAAATATTTTTTAATAGTTAAGGGGAATTGCGCGGTGCGAATTAGCGATAATTAATTAACTTAGCGACATGCAATAGCGAGTTATCTACTAGCGATCCCACTAATTTGTAAATATAGGCAAGTAAGAAGCTTAAATTATAAACCTCTTTACACAATAAATAATACTATGGCACCCATAAAGCTGCAATAAAAGTTCTAAACTAAAGCAGCAGTAATAAAATAAAATGCAGATAGGACCTACTGGTAAGCCTATATCATATGCCGATAAATTACGTGCAATTGTTTATGTATATGTAACCTGCCTAAAACCTACTACTCATTTTAGGAAAGAATGTTAAAGAAAAAAAACTGGAATGATAAGTTCATATTCAATGACCTTGAATTTATTTCTCCGAAACAACCTATTTATAAATCGTCAAAGACGGAAAACCAAAACACGTTGAAAAATGAAAAAAACCTATTATACTTTTTATTATTAGCGAAGCGAATAAAAACTTTCAAACGCGTTCGGCTCGTAAGGCCAAAAATGATTGGTATAAAGCGAAAAATTAATTAGATTGCTGGTTCATAAAATTAGTTTACCAATCACCTGCGAATAATTTAATTAATTATGAAATCTGAACTGAAAATAATTACGAACAGTTGAAGATGCACTTACCCCTGTTTTTGCAGCGTGTTGTTCGTGACGTCTTTCACACAGAAGTGATTTTTCGACAGCAATTGTCATATATCGAAGCGCGCACACCCCCAATGTACAAATTCAACTGGTTGAGTGCGCGAAGATGCAATTGAACATGCTCAGCAAATAAAATAAAATAAAGTTTTCAATCGCATTCGCCAAAATTCTTAAAGACAAATACGAACGTATAAACGCGAGAAAAATATTAAAATTAAACAAAATTCTTATACCCAAAAGTATATTTACAAAGGCGAGTGAATTTTGGACAATATGTATGTAGTATGATTATTATTTTTAGTATATAAAAATAAATTTGTCGCGCGCTGTAGGTAGTTGCGTTGATTTAAATGAATTCCAAAAGGACTGTTTTTTGTCATTACTAAACGAAAACAGAGCAGTATTCTCGAACATACCGGGGTTAACAAATAAGTACGTGCATGAAATAAAACTTAAGGAAGACATGGTTTTTTTGTAAAACCCTACCCTTTGCCTTTAGCCCATCGGGAAACTGTCAAGGCGGCTCTAGTAGATATGGAACGTTGGGGAGTCATCGAAAGGGCAGACACCCCCTACGTTTCGCCCATTATGACAGGGGTAAAATAAGATAATAGCGTCCGTATATGTTTAGACGCAAGATACTTAAATCGTTTGTTACATGAAACGTACGAAATGGCCCCTAAGATCGAGGAAGTCCTGCGATGTCCGGGTGTAAATACATGTCTACTCTTGATTTTACCATGGGGTACTACCAAATATATTTGACTCCTGAGTCAAAGAAGTATACGAGGTTTATGGTGAGTCAGAAGGTGTACCAGTTCCGGGTTCTGCCGTTCGGAATTTCATTAGCGGTATCGGGATTCGTTCGATGTATCGATCGAGTGTTCGGGGCGGAGTTTAAGGGGTTTATGCGGGCATTTATTGACGATGTCTACGTGTTTTCCAACTCATTTGAAGAGCATTTATGTCATTTTAAGCTGATTTTTCAAAAGATTAAAGACGCCAACCTAACTTTAAAGTACGAAAAATGCAGTTTCTTTAATTCAAAAGAGGTCAGGTTTCTGGGGTATTTGATCACGTGTGAGGGGGCAAAACCGTGCCCGGATCGCGTTCAGGGAATCAGCGATTATAGGGCACCCACTAACCGAAAAGAGTTGCAAAAGTTTATCGGTATGTGCATATGATCGGCCCTTTTGTCCCAAGTATTCGGAGGCTTGCGAGCCACTTACTAGGTTGTTACGCAAATCCACACCTTGGAAATGGGGTATAGAGGAGTCGCAGGCATTCAGTAAAATTAAGCAAATAATAGGCCAGGCGACACTCCTATACCACCCGGGCCCAGCGCTAGAGTGGCACTTGCAGGTCGACGCGAGCGATTTGGCTTTGTGGGCGCAGTTGTTTCAAATGGTGGACGGTGAGAAAAAAGTCGTGGCTTGGGCAAGTCGAGTACTTTTGCCGCGAGAGACTCGGTACAGCGAGAGTGAAAAAGAGGTCCTAGGAGCGGTGTGGGCTTTACAGCGCTTTCGCGTCGTAAATAAAACCTGCCGGCTTTAAGCTCCGCGCATAACGCGTTTGGCTTTGCAAATTCAGGAATACGAGTTCTACATCAAATTCATAGCAGGAACTCGTAAACATGTTGCCGATGCTGTATCTCGATTTTCTGAGGATTTCTCAAAACCCTCGGATAAATGCTTCAGAGTTGTGGCAGGACTCAAACTCTCTTAGGAATTAATAAAAAAACTTAAAAATATTTCGGTCTTGCAACAAGAGGACCCCAAACTTCGCGATATCTCTGAGAAGTTGCCTACCGACAAAAAATGCCCGTTTCGCCGTAAATAACCATGGAGGGTTGTTTTATGTGTATCGTACTTTAGTGCCCGAGGTCACTCAAGAATTTCATAGTACCATCGGCCATTTTGGGGCATATAAAACATGGTGCGCGCTTAGACAAGAAGTATGGTGGGGTAACATGTATCGCGACATTAAAAAAATCGTTCAGGCGTGCGAAATATGTCAAAAGACCAAATGTACTACCCTGCCAAAACCGGATATCCACCCTGTCGTGCCCATGGCTAAAAATGACTTGATCGCGTTGGATATCTATGGCCCCCTTTCGATAAGCCGGGGTGGCGTCGCATATCTATTGGTCATTTTGGATACTTTTTCAAAGTGGGTCTGTTTGTACCCATTGAAGAAAGCTACTACGCGGGCCTTTTTAAACCGAGTCCTGTTGGTTCGGGTCTCCCCCTAGCGGGCCGGTAAACGTGTTGAAAGGGGCATTTCGTCCGCCATTTTGGCATATGGCGGAAAGTAATATTTTCGGTTAATACAAGGGCTGTTGGCTTTTGAGTTAATTATTGCTTTATTTTGGAGTTTTAGTGCACCTGTGCCTAGCAACAGGTGAGTTCTATAATCATAGTTAGAGACCAGTTATAGCTGTGAAATTTTTAAGACTAAAAGGTTAGTTATTTTTTCCTGTTTCTTACAGCTTCTTATATTACGAAATAAAAAATCCAACATCTCTAGACGGCGTGTTTCTTACTGAGAACCTCTACGTTAACCCTCATCCCGAGATCTGTTTCAATACCCATACCTCAGAAAACTAAATAATTTGTTTAAAATGTCAACTATTTTTACCTTCTTAGCCCAGGCAGTCCGTAAGACGATAGCTACTAAAACGCCAAACCGATTTTCAAGAAAAAAAGTGTTCGATATTTTAGCGAGCTGATTAGATTTTGCACAAAATCCATTCATAGTAATGACAGTTATGATAACTTTTTAACAGAGCATCGTATCAATATGCGGTTTTCAGAATATAGTAGAACACATTTTTCTTAATAATTTGTGTTAAAAAACTGTTTTTAAGGCTGATATAGCGTGGAGTGTGCTAATGGGCTAGGAAGGTATCAGATCCGTCAAGGATCCATTTGTTTCTCTAATGAGTTGGTGACATGAACACCCTTATCCATTTGTGGCCATATGGGCCACAAATGGGAAATTGAAGTTTTTTGGGATCCATTTGTGGCCATCTTGTTTGCCAACTATGTTTTAAGCAAAAATTATGTGTCACTAAGTAAAGGGTCCGTTCCTAAATGTTACCCATCCCACAATCTTATTTTAATAACAATTTAGTAAAAGTGGCGACAAATAAGTTGGTGGCCACAAATAGCACCTTAACCCTATTAATAGAGAATTATTGAAATACAGCCAGGCTATAATTGTGCCAGGCACTATTTTGACACATTCACATTGAAAACCGACAGTTGATCCTTCAAAATTGACATACCAAAGTCGAATTTAAAACTTTTGTCGTTTATTTTCAATTAATTTTCATATAGTAAACAAAGCCCATGTGTTGAAAGATCATTACAATGTGAAGGTGTCAAAATTGTGCCTGGCACTATTATAGCCTGGCTTTACTTCAATAATTCTCTATTAATAATAAAAAATAAAATAATTTTTTATTTTAAATATTTTCTTATTTTAATAAAACGTAATAACTTTTGAACAAAAAAAATTGCTAAAAACAACATATTCTTATTAAAATACTGAACTGAAGAAAGAAACTACATTTCTTATTAAAAAATGTTTTTTTTGTAAAACGATTGATGACAATTTAGGAGCTTTGGATTGAGAAACCCGTCCAGGCCAGGGCGAAGGAGATATAATTTAGAAACGCAATTTCGGGCTTCTATTGTCAACTTTTCTGTTAGTTGGTATCTCTAACCGTTTTTAAGTGTAAACTAAACAATCTAGGCTACTACTTATACTGCTTGGTGTGCAGTCAGGTGTAACGGCCCGCCCCTTTTTTAATCCTAAGACGCTTGTTTTCCATGAAATGTATTAGTTTGTAATTTTCTTTTGATTTTATAAGCTATAATGCCGTTATCCGTCATTTGGATAATGTTGATTTTTTTGTGCCGTCTTAATCACAAAATTATTCTACATCAATTTTTGTAAGCAAATCTTCTTTAGCTTTTATGGTTTTCAAGAAACAAATAACTTACAGTTATCAAGAAGCATCATTTGTTTATTATTTTCCGGGTTTTTTAATCAAAACTAGGAAATTTTTATAGGTAGATAGCGGCATTCTAGTTTAAGGACGGCAGAACGCAATCAGTGGATGGGGTGATGGATCTCCGTAACTCTTATTTTCAAGTGAAAGATAAGTTTTACGCGCAAAATGATGGCTTTCCAATGGGTTCGTCTCGTTGGTCAGTGGTAGCAAACATCTAAATGGAGTGGTTCGAGGACCATGCGATCAATACAGCACGAGTCAAGCCAAAACAATAGCTATGATGGACAGAAACATCCAAGTCACTGTATATATGAAATACACACACGGAACAGTACCTAAAGTTGAAGTCTAATCAATGTGTTAATACAAAACAATAAGTTATAAGAAGTTTGTATTTAAAAGCCGTAAATATTTATAGTAATAATGAAGAATTAACCACAGAAATATACTGTAGTGGTCAGCTAACAGCTTAATTTTAAAAATCTAAATTGGCAACTTAAATAATAATTTTACTCAGTTAGAGGTTGAACCCAAAGAAAATTCAATTATTTTTAACACTCAGTATTAAACGATATAAAATATAAAGGGACTTACAACAGAATGGTTATTTCGAGAAATTAATAAACTCAACGATCTCTAAAATTATTAAACCCAACGTAGCAAATTCTCAAAATAATAATCCGTTGGGTGTTATTAACATTCCGTATGTTGTCTGTTGTAGGGATTTCCGAGAAAATATAAGACGAATAGCCAAACCCTATATTATTAAAACAGTATTTGCATCAGGAAATATAATAAGGAGTTTTATAAGTAAAACAAAACTAGAAAATCCCTTAAATAATAAAGAATGCATTTACCAAAATTCCGTATGAGTGTGGTAAATCATATGTGGCTGAAACAAAACGCCCTCTTCAAGTTAGAATAAAGGAAAATCAAAAAAGTACCCAATTACGGGATATTGAAAAATCCGGTATAGCGAATCATGCGTGGTCAAAGAATCACAGGATTCAATGGTCTGAAGCTAAAGTTTTGTATAAGGAGTCATGAAAACGAAATTTTATTGAAGCAGCATTTTTTTATGCAGAACAAAGAAGTTTTCAGTCAACATATGGAAACCACTCCTTATGGAAAACAAGCGTCTTAGGATTAAAAAAGGGGGCGGGCCTTTACACCTGACTGCACACCAAGTAGTATAGGTAGTAGCCTGTAGACTGGATTGTTTCGTTTACACTTAAAAACGGTTAGAGATACTCACTAACTGAAACGTCCCGTTTAAAATAAATAAAGATAATGGAAGTCCGAAATTTTGTTTTTTACGAGTTTCAAACAAAGAGATAAATAATTTTTATTAGTCAAATCAAGTAATTTTAAGAATCCCGCATCTTCTCGATAATTTTACTTTCTTCAATATCTTTTAGCTTATCTAATAACAGTTCCATTCCGGACTTGCTAGTGTTTTTGAAAATGTTTTTTATATTTACACTTACTTTTTTCGCTTTTAGAGAACGTTTTTTGAGTTTTAACTTATCTGCAGCACCTGGATCTTCATAGAATTGTATACAGCGTCTAAATTTTTTAATACTCATTGTTGATTTCGTATCTTTTGGTACTTCAAAAATTGTTTCTAATGCTGGAGAAAATCCCTTAACTGTTTTGTCTAAATAATAATTTTCTATTTCCTTTTTGGTACTAGTCTCGGTTAATTTTTTCGACCTTGTTTTAACTTGTAGTGCAGTTGATAATGTGCTTAGCGGCCTTATCCTCTTTGATCTTCGCGGTTCAATATCTGACTTAATTTGGTTGGTTCGTTTCGGTTGGGTGGTATCTTGATCCATACTTGTGGCTGAAAATCAGTAAAATTAACAATAATTGATTCTACATTTTTTACCTTCCTAATGAGGTAGGGTATTGTTTTCGACGAGATAACGCTGAAGAGGTGTTATGTGGGTGTATTTTGACCTATCTTGCTGTGACGTCTGTCTGAACCGAACCCCTAAACCAATTTTCATGAAATTTTTAGGCAAAATAGTGTACAATATTCTAAAGAGCTAATATAATTTTAGTCAACATCCATTAATACTGTTGAGTTGTTTGACAGTTTAAAAATGGAAAATATGCTAACTTTTTAACGGAGCATCGCATCAATATATGATTTTTTTGAAGTAAAGGGCTAATAAAGAAAAAATCTGTTAAAAATTCAATATGGCGGCGCCATTTTACAATGTTTGAGAAGGGTTATTTATTTATTTATTTACACTGCCCAACAGGTAATACCCAATTACAGGGCAGGAAGTTTACAAAAAAAAATGTTTACAATAACTATAAATAATATAGGAAAAATAAGTACAAAAAGATAGATGTATACAGTATATCTTAAATAAAAAGTTGGAACTCTAACATATAAAGACTTGTTTGACTGCAGATATACTGCAATTAAAGATATCGATACCCTGCATATATTTATTATGAATCTCGCAAATTGTATAGATTGGCGAGAATTGCATTGCATTGACTCGAGGAGTAGGAAGATAAAAAACTGGTGATTGTCTTGAGTTTAGCCGTGGAATAGAAAAGTTTATTCTCTCTAAAATATTTATGCTATCATTTGGTTATGGGGAATTTTATATAGAAACGTTTGAGAGGTCGATTGCCTACGTGTGTCGAGTAGCTGAATATTAAACAGTTGCATAAGGTCAGTGTGGGGGTGACCTTGAGGAGGATAATTACCGGTTGATTTAAAGTATAAAAGCTTAAGTACACGTCTTTGGATCTTTTCTAGCGATTCTTTCTGAGTAAGTAGTTGTGGTGACCATACTACGGAGGCGTATTCTAATCTTGATCTAATAAAAGTATAATATAAAAGTTTTATGGTTTCAAGGTCTTCAAAGTTTCTGCTAACTCTTACTAAAAATCCGTATGTTCTGGTGGTTTCGGCTATAATAGTATCTATGTGCTTAATAAAGGTTAGCTTAGAGTCGAAGGTAATTTCAAGATCCCGAACTTAGGTTAGGTTAGGCAATGGACTTTTACTAATGATCATTAAAAACTCCACCCCATTAATTACGCCTTTTATTGGTTTTAGGTTTTGAAAAACTTTTTTTATTAAAATTGTCACACAAACATTTTATTTTTCTCCGGACTCAAAAGATAGACCTCTTGACGAGAGGGGAGGGTAGATTATTTTTTTTGAGATTTATCCTAACAAAATTTGACTACTATCACTAAGTTTATTGACATACATATGTCGCGTACGTCTTAAATATATCAGTACTGGGAAAGGGCCTCAAAAAACAACTGCTACAAGTGTGACGACATGTTGGATTTCAAATGAACCCAAACATATGGCTTGGATAAATTCAGGCTACTGATAATGGGTGCCGCGCTCTCAGTGCCATCTCTTTTCTAAGCTTAAAAATGCCCATTATCAGTTACCTTAGGATAAATACCTTTTAATCGGCTATGTCAACTCAAGATAATGACTTTGTCTTCTAAATGTTCTAAAAAGCCAAAGAATTTTCTTAAATTTAATTCAAATATAAAAATTAACCCCAATTTTGACAACATCAAATCATCACATTGACAAATTTTCAATGTCATTTGAAAGCAGTTCCTGTCAAATTTTATTAAAAGTGTCTACTTTTTAATCCAATCCATACATTTGGGTTCATTTCAATCCAATATGGCAAAACGTTTGTAATTTTCCATTAATGGTTTTAATACGCTTTAGCAGTACTGATATATTTAAGACGTACATGGTAAGGGGATCATTAAAAACTCCAACCCCATTAATTGCACCTTGTATTGGTTTTAAGTTTTTAAAATTGTTACACAAACATTTTGTTTTTCTCTGGACTCAAAGGATAGACTTTTGACGGGAAGGGAGGGTGGATTATTTTTTTTGAGATTTATCTTAACAAAATTTGACTAGTACCACTAAGTTTATTGACCACAAGTACACTAAAATTGATATAAAACACGAATATGCAGCTAAAATGTCAATTTTTGACATTAGATGACATATTGGCCGCCATATTTAAGACAGTATATACAAAAAAAACTACAGGCATAATGTTTTAAGTTACATAACATATTTAAAAGTGAAATTAAAAAATGTGGCGTTTAAGTTTCAAGTGTTCTTTATTGCCATTTCACATAAAAATACATGGATCCATGACGGATCTGACAAGTTCCTAGCTAGCCTATTATACACTTCAAGTGAAGCCATTATAATATATTAGCCTTGAAAATAGCTTAGAAGAGTTACCCTCTTCTGTGGTATAAGTGTCTAATTATTCTAAAACTACTTACTTAAAGGGGTAGATTCCATATCAACTTTATTACCAGCAGTACACATACTGTCCCCTTAATGGGCAAGGAATTTTAATCACAGATTAGTTTAAATGAAAACCAATATTTTCCATTAACAAAGGACAATTTTGGCCAAGTTTCCCATGAAGAAAAATAGGGCTATTATTCACTATCCTCGAATCAAGGAGAAAAACAGTTTTTTTGTTTTAAGGAAATTTTGATTTTTCTTCCACAGTTTTCTTCTATGGGTTTTAAATTATTGGCTTGAATAGCAATGACTAACCGGCCATTGTGGCTAGTTATGTTTTTGGTCAACGTAAGGATTCTTTTGCGAGCTTTAAAATGTTACCAGATGCGAGGCTTGAAACCAGATTCTGGAAAAAAATGCCGTAGATTTTTAAGCACTTTTTAACATTAAAAATACAAAAAAAAATTCTACGACTGTGCGAAAAATCGCATTTGACACACTAATTTTAATGCGGAAAATCCGTTGTTCGCACAGTAAAAATCCTAAGGAAAGATTTAATTTGGCGAAAGAGCTCGAAGGACCATTTCGCCAAATTAAATCTTTCCTTAGGATTTTTACTTTTAAATCACGGTTGCTATTGCAACAAAAACAAAATAAATCCGCGCTGCTGCCGCTATTATTATTTTTACTAAGCATGAATTTTTGCGAGTTATTGTTTGCTGGATTTTTTCTAAATCTAGGAGACTTATTTTTATATTCAAATGAATTATGAGAGTTTTGATTACTTAAACCAGGCAATGAGCATTGAGTAGAAAAAAGCGCTTCAAATGAAAATTAGTAAAAAGTTATTAAGGAAAGAAGACGTTAATTAAACATATCACAAAATTTTTACCCACGCAATAAATACTTTAAAATGCAAAAATCTGACAGCTGTTGCTCCAAGCGACATCAAAAAGTATAATTTTTTTATATAAAAATGAAGGCAAAAATCATATTATAAATAAAAACTGGTATACACTTAGGCACAAAAAAATTACACCGATTTTAATGTGACCCTGTATTATGTACCATAATTTTTTCTCAATTTTTTTTGCAAATACATTGATTCGTAAAAAAGATATTAAAGAAAAATGAACTGAAAAATAAAGTTTAACGCCGTGTATCTTGATATCAACTTTTGTACTAAGGCAAGTGAACCCAATTCGTAATATTTTGATCCAAGGAATCTACAGTTTTATTATATACCATTAGTTCCGGGACACCTTGTATATATGATAGTCTTATTTTTTATAATTTATACCTACCTGCAATACTAATTGTACCATTATAAAAATATATGAAATCATATAGTACGGGTCAGTATTATGTTTACAATAATATATGAAATGGTATTCCACTAATTATTTCTTTATCGACGCCTTGTCAACTTCTACAGCCAACCACTGCATATCAAGCCATTCTTAAACTTCACAATTTTCGTCAAAGATATCCAAAATAGTTCAACTAAATTAATAAAACCCAACTAAAACCGCACACGCAATTCGAACAGCTGACTTGACGTAAACCTAGCACATACAAGTGAAAAGTGAAACCGTTTTGAAAACAGGCATGACGGCTCCCTTCTATTCAATCTCGTTGTACGGCACCCAATGAATTATATACGAAGTTATATATCGTCGCCCTAGTGGTGAACTGTCCTAACCCACATAAACAAAACTGGAACTAGTACGCTTTTAAAAAAAAATCATTAATAAAATCATGTTTTTGTTTTATAAAACTGTAAACAGAAGATAAAACATAATGTTTTTCGTCTTTTGTTTAGAATTTTAGACACGAAAACATGAATATTCCCATAAAAAAAGCATTTTTAAAAGCGTGCTAGCTCGAGTTTGTGTTTATGTGGGTTAGGACAGTTCACCAATAGGGCGACGATATATATATAGAGATCATTGACGGCACCTAGCTGATCACGTGACTGATCTAGATACATGCAAAGCATTGAGAGCCAGTAAAAAGTTTAGAAAAAGTCTAGTAGGTAAACTAACCGGACTAAGCCGAATTCGTTTACCTATGTAGTTGGTAGACTAGGGATAATGCACAGTCTTGCAGTACGACAAAAACAAAATTAAGAGCTAATAGTGGTGGTGGTATTTCTTTAAAATACCTATATGCTCTTTTAAAAATTACATTACATTAGATCAGGGTGTTGGTAATAACTAACTACCAATTACCAGATGGCAAAAATAACCATAGATTCCGGTAACTACCATGTTCTTGGCAACACTGCGTGTCGGTAATATGTTGTTTCTCACTTATACGAATGCATTGAGAAAAGGAGAGAACCAGTAACCAATAATTCTAGGAACCGTGACTACGTTAGGCTTAAAACGTGCGCAAAAAAACAGCTAAGCTGAGTGAAAGTGAGAGAGAGAGAACCAGTTTACATAAGAAGAAAAGGGAGAGAAATGGCTCATGCACAGTTAAAAAAGTGAGATTGAAGTTTGGCTTTTACCGACTAGTTTCTGTGGTGTGTTGTGAAATCTTATCTAACCCTAATCTGAATCTGTGCTTGTGAGGTGAGGAGCTCCTTGTGTTGGAGAGAAAGCTTTAAATTTTTTAATTTTCGAATATCTATAGTACCTACTAAAACTTCGGTAAGTTTCTAAATTTTTACCCATTCAATATTTTATAAAATTATATTGCAAGCCTACTTTACACGGGGATAGAATGAATAGTTTAAAGCTGGGTTTATAAGGAATGATAGCATACCATTAGACAGAGCATGACATAACATAACATAAGAAATAAAAAGATGCCCAACTTCTATCTTTTTATGTCATGTCATCTCAGAAACCACATTACTTAAGGTGACCATATGTGTTTAGTGTAAAATTCAATTTTATTTCAATTTCAATTTGGTTTATTAAGTAGGAATTCCTAATACAATTTCAGCTACCTTACACTTAAACTTTAATACAATTTCAGCTACCTAAAACTTTAATAGTGATACAGCAAGATTAAAGATTAGATTAAAATGTTTTATTGTTGCAAAATGTAAAAAGAATACCACTTTAAATTAAAAATTTGTTTTGTGGAGAGCAAACAAAGCAAAAAACTATATATAAATATAGAAAAAAGCAATTATAATTGTTAAAGTGTTGCATTTTTCATTTGCACATACACTTTTATATTACATTCTGTGTCATATACATCTACTTATTTTAACTTACACATAGTAAAATATATAGAAAACATACAAAATGCAGTAGGAGCAGATCTAGAATAATGGTTTTTAGTTTTGATTAGTTTTTATATGTTTTTGTAGTAGTGTCCTAAAACTATTAACATTTCCAGCATTTTAGCTCACATGTATACTATAAGTAACTATGGTGATCATATAAAAAATTTAAAAAAAAAGTTGCTTTGATTTCAATAAAATTTATATATCTTTGTATTTCAGTTGAAACTTTTTTGTCAGTCTGTCTGTCTGTTTGTCTGTATGTCTGTTTGTCTGTATGTCTGTCTGTAATGACCAACACACATAACTCAAAAACTTCTTCTCCAATTATAATGAAATTTGGTACCTAGGTTGGGTTTGATCTCTAGGTGGTCCCATTTAAAAATTAATAAAATCCCAGTGGACATAAGTCACAACAAAATGGTGGGGGTAGATTTCAAAAATTAGAGTTCTGGTAAAAATATTACTAATATAATAACTATTTCTATTTCTTGTCACATGACTATGTATTTGACTTCTAAGTAATATAAATTCCTTAAAATATTGTGGCCCTGATTGTGGGCCTTGGTTGAGTTTGTAGATAAATGTCATAGTTAAAAAATAGAGCCTATTCCTAATTGGCATAAAGTTTAAAAGTTATAACATTAGTCTAATAGGGATATATCTATTGCACCTAAAAATAATTCTCATCCCCCTGTTAAAAAGAACATTTAGAGATTTAATTTATTTTTTGACACTAGTTACATCATAGTGGCACAATAATCAAAATGTAGTTCTATATTTAATACTTTTAAATACAGTAACTCTTGCATAGAGTGTGAAATTTTTTGACATTCATGAAAGTCTCTTGACTACCATTCTCTAATTTTATACTATTCATATCAACCATCACCATTCACTTATGCCTAGTACTAATAAGCATATCCTTAATTTTATATACATTTACTTTGTTTTTTTTAATGTACTCATTTAATTCATTTGTAAAATTTTGAACTTTTGTTACTACATTACTAATAGTTAGTAAATTTATTAAGAAATTAAATACCTTTCATAGAATTCCATGTCATTTATGTACAGAGTGTTAAGAAAGTGTGTTGCCAAACTTCCAAGGATTATTCTAATCTCCTCTGAAGTGTGGTGTTCATACTTACTACCCTGTATATTATAAAAAACAAAGCAGCTAAAACACTTCCCTGAGGTACTCCATACTTGTAACTTTTGTTTTTTGGAATATGTTTCTATGTATAGTTTCAAAAGCTCTCTGAAAGTCAAAAAAAATTGCAACACAATATTACCCTCATCCACTTGGTTTTTCCATTTGCATAGTGTAAGAATAATGCAGTTTCACATGAGTGATTAGTCCTAAACCCGGACTGATTCCCTATAAATAAATTATCATTTTAAAGTATTTTGATAGTTGATTATAAACAGCACATTCTCAAGATATTTTTCAAAATTCACAGACCTACCAGGGATAGAATGACAATGCAATGATTATTCTAATGCTCAAATTAATAGAAATAAAGATTTATTAATTTCAAAAAGAAAATTAAAAAAGGTAAAAGCTATCGAAATAAGGCATTGCAAAAGTTTTGAATATTTTACTTTAAAACCCAAATATTATCCAAATCCTTTAAAAAAGGAGTGAAATCATAATAAAAAATATTTTATGTAAAAAAAAGCTAAGTACATGAAAATCGTATTTTTTTAAAAGAATTGAGATAAAAGTATAGTCAAGTTGCCCAATACAAATTTCAAAATAAAAGGTTCTTACTAGTTTGGAAATGTTTTCTTAAGCTTGGCTATAGAAAGACTGCAAATTGACTTAGGCACAGTTCTAAATTGAACATAAACAAGTTTGGCTGTAATAACAAAGTTTAACAAAACTTTTCCAAACTAGTAAGAATTTTTCATTTTGAAATTTGTATTAGATAAGTTCACTATACTTTTATTTCAATTCTTTTTAAGAAATACCATTTTACAACGCCATTTACGCATATTTGCGTTTTTTTACATGAAATGTTTTTATTATGATATAACTTATTGTTCACACATGAGATTTTGCAATTAGGGAATTTTATAACACCTGGTATAAATAGATAGTAAGTGTATTCAGATTAAATCAAAAGAACACAGATTAAATACATGATGAATGAATTAACACAAAGTCTTTGTATTGAAATATACTTCAGTTAATGATAACTAAATTTAATAGATTTATTTTTTTAGTGTGGAAAGGACAAGAAAATGCATGACTTGAATACTGAGGGGCAGTATTTCAGCTCCAATGGTGCACCCAATCCTGAAAAGGTCTGCATACTAGATGCTGGAGCTCAATATGGAAAAGTTAGTTAAAAAAAATAAACAGTTTTATTCTAGCATTCGGCGTCTCCATGCTGGGAGAACTCATTTTCGTTTTGCTAATTCAAGAATGCCTAAACCTATTTTAATGAAATTTTACACAATGTAATAATAACTCGAGAATGCATAAACCTATTTTCATGATATTTCACTCAAGTATATAGGGTCATGTTATTAAGAGCACATCATTTTTTTGCCCATTTTGCCGGGAAATATATAAGAAAACGTTTTCCACAGAAAGCTATACAGAAAGCTATTTTTTGGCAAAATCTCTAAAATAAACTCACTATTAGTGGGCTTGAATATTTTTTTAAAGTAAGTAACCCATGCTCACCCAAATTCTGCCATGAAATCACTCAAAATTTATCAGAAAATTCTGCTGAAATACTTGAAATTTATTGTAAGGGGCGTAAATTGAAACATCCATGCAAAACAATACTAGTAAGACGACTGATGGCGTGCCAGGCACAAAATTTCTATGATTTTTCGTAGTTAAACCAGGCTAAATATCCAACATTGGCACTAGCTCATATAGGCTGCTAAAAAATCTCTCTCTATTCGAAAGAGCCAAAAGAAAAGGGGCACATACTCATTGGGCAGCCTGTTCTACGCTGCTTTGGGATTTAGTTGCCCATTCATCGCGTCGCGTCGAGTCGGAGTGTGATCCATAGAATTGCACAGGGTTACCAAATTATATATAATTAATAAACTAAAAAGAAAGGCATAAAATAAAATAAAAATCTAGATGTTTTAAAAATGAAAAAGAAACGTGTTTTTGCAGAAAAATAGGGTGGTGCCCTGGCACTGTGGCACTAGCTCACGAGCCGCCACTGATATTTCCATGATTGAATATAATTTAGTTTATAAAATTTGTCTTTTTACGTCGATTAAATGGAAATTACTTAAAAGTGAACAAATAGGGGCTTGAAGGTGACTAGAAAATAATGGAAATAAACAAAAAGTGACTGGAAATGACTAAAAGTTCATCGAAAGTGCCTGGAAATGGCTTAACAGCGACCGACTCACACTCGTGCTCGGACGCGCACCTTCTGGAAGAGACTAGCATGCTGGTGAATCGAAGAAGGATGGATGGTTCATTTGTTATTGTTAACTGAAACGTTCCTGGACAGTTCCGTATTGACAGGTGAACTTGGTTTGGATAGTTACTTTGTGTTCAGATGTGACAGATCGGAAAAAACTAGTAAGTGCTTGACTCAAGGGGGTGTGCTCGTTGCAGTCAAAAATACTTTTTCATGTCATCAGTTATTTGCAAGGATTGACAGTGTGGAACAAGTTTTTGTATCAGTTAACATTCAAAACAGGAAGGTTTTGATTGGAAATGCTTACATCCCTGGTGTCTCGGGTGTGGATGTCTATGAGAGCTTTTCAGCTTCAGTTATGCAACTGGTAGATGAAATTGAGTTTGCTGACATTTTTCTTTGGGGTGATTTCAACCTACCAAAAATATCCTGGGCAAGCGGAGAGAGCGGAACATTACCATTGGGAAATCTCTCTGTGGAGTCTTCTGTGATCTCTGATTGTGCAGCTTATTTGGGGTTATTTCAGAACATCCAAACCCCAAATATATGTGGTAATTTCTTAGACTTATTGTTTTCCAATCATGTAAATATTAATGTTTCCATCTGTGATAAGCCACTGCTGAAACTGGACGCTCCGCATCCGGCATTTGAATGCAGTTTTGACCTGGGCAATAATCAACCAAAGAATATGTCCTGTGATTATTTTTATTATGATTTTAAGTGTGCAAATTATCGTGATTTAAACTGTTTTTTGTCTAATGTTGACTGGTCCTTTGTCTCGGAGTGTACAGATGTGGAATTGGTGGTTTCTGAATTTTATAAAATACTTTACTATGCAATTGATACATATATTCCCTTACGTAGATATGCAACACCTAAGTTTCCTAAATGGATGGGTAATGATTTAAAAAATCTAATTATTCAAAAAAAGAAAGCTCATAAGATTTTTAAAGCTTCTAAATCTCTTCAACATTACAATCTCTTTTCAAACTTACGGGAACAATGTAGAGATTTGTCCGGTATCACTCATCAGCGTTATATAAAGTCCTTGGAAACCCAGTTGACAGATAAAAGATCATTTTGGAAATTTGTAAACTCTAAAAAGGGCAACTCTGAATATCCTCAGTCAATGAATCTTAATGAAAAAACTAGCAATCATCCGCAGGAGGTTTCCGAAATGTTTAACACACATTTCTCTTCAGTATACTCAGAGTACGGGGATACAGATAGGTCATTTGTTTATGAAAAGTCAGTCAGTCTTGGTTGTTTACAATTATCTGTAATTGATGTTTTTAATAAGATTTTTAATTTGAAAGAATCATTGGGCCCTGGGCCTGATGGAATACCTGTCATTTTATTACAAAATTGTAAGTGTGTTTTAACGGAAATACTTTGTAAAATTTTTAACTTATCTTTAACCAAAGGAATATTTCCTACGTTTTGGAAAAAATGTTATGTTACACCTGTCTTTAAGGATGGTAATCGTTCTGATGTTAAGAATTACCGTGCTATATCGAAAATATCTTTGGTCTCCAAGATCTTTGAGTCACTAGTGGCGGATAAGTTAACTCCTAACTTTAGGCACATAATTGTCAGTGAGCAGCATGGGTTTATGAAAGCTAGATCCACAGTCTCTAACCTTTTATGTTACGAGCAATCATTGTTGGAAGCTTTGGAGAGTAAGTGTCAGGTAGATGTCATCTACACCGATTTCTCCAAGGCTTTCGACAGGGTGGATCATGGGATCTTGTTGAAAAAGCTGGAAGCGATTGGGATATATGGGGAGCTACTCAATTGGTTTGAAAATATGTTGAAAGGCAGGACGCAGGCCGTAAAAATTAAAAACTATATGTCATCTGAAATAATAGTTACATCAGGTGTTCCACAAGGGGGGCACCTCTCCACTTTCTTATTTAACTGTTTTATTAACGACGTTAAAAGCTCTTTCCATCATTGCAAACTTCTTGCTTTCGCTGATGATTTAAAGCCCTTTAGACTTATCCGCTCGCTAAGTGATTGTCAGTTATTGCAGGAGGATTTGGAGCGTTTTTCTCTATGGTGCACTAATAATAATCTATCTCTTAATATAAAAAAATGCAAAATAGTTTCGTTCAGTAGGTCCAAAAATCCACTTATTTATAATTATCTCCTTGACTCAGAAAAACTTGAAAGACAGTCCCTAGTTAAAGATCTTGGTGTCTGGTTTGACTCCGAGCTCACCTTTACTCATCACATTGATATAATCTCCAACAGGGCAATGCGTTTATTAGGGTTTGTCTTTCGAACGCTGCGTGGATTTGAAAATATCTTTACATTCAAGCTACTTTACTGTGCTCTAATACGCTCAATTTTGGAGTATGCCAGCTGTGTGTGGCAGCCATTCTATGATATCCATAAAAAAAGATTAGAAAAGATCCAGCACAAATTTCTTCGAAAAATAGCTTACAAACTGAATATATCAGTTGAAGAAATTAATTATGTTGAAATTATGAAGCTATTAAATTTATCAACGCTAGAAAGTAGGCGAAACTTTTTTGACATCTCCACCTTTTATAAAATCTTAAATAACATGATTGATGCACCGGACCTCCTTGCAACTGTTGGTATTTATGTTTCACCAATAAATTCTAGAAATAAGGTTCTGTTCAACATAGAGTTTCATAGAACTAACTATGGGGTCAATTCTCCATTATGTAGAATGTCTAGGCTGACAAATGATGTTTTGTCAAAATGTGACATAGATATGTTTAATGATTCATATGGAATTTTTTGTAATAAAGTGAAAAAACTTTTGTATGTTTAGTGTTGGTGCTTGTCTGATCTGCCATCTTGTAGTCTTGTAGTTTTAGGATTTTATTGCATAGGTAATAATGTTTCATATCATTTTTACCTGTGCCACTTGTTACCATTTTGGACTATTGATTTTATTTTATTTTTCCCAATTTGACTTTTGTAATAGATTTAAGTAAACTATTGTAAATGCTATATGCGTAAATAAAATTTTGAATTTGAATTTGAAAAATGGTTCTCGAAAATATGCAGACCCTATATATAGGGCCGGCCATCACGCATCGAGTCAGTCACAAATAACAAACTGAAGTAGTTGCTAGATATTAACACGGAGTTATTACGCCGATTTCAGTAGTGAGTTATTAGCAAGTTATTAGTAAGTTTGAGTGCGTGTTTTGTACATAATTATTGTCGAAATAAATTGACATATCGTTTTTGACATTTGCGAGTTTTATTTGTCGTTGGGAACCCGTAACACTATGCTTTGGAAATATAATATCGAGTATAATATAGAAAACTCCCTACCACAATATAAATATAAACATTTAAATTGTATTTTAATTTTTATACCGATTTTTTGTTTTTATCCCTGATCACTTTTCATCCCGAAAATGTATTTTTAACAGGTTATTGACAGAAAAGTTAGAGAACTTTGTGTAGAGTCACATATCCTGCCCCTAGACACTCCTGCATTCAACATTAAAGAAGGGGGTTACAAAAGTATCATCATTTCTGGTGGCCCAAACTCCGTCTATGCTGAAGATGCTCCTCGATACGATTCCGATATTTTTAGAATTGGAATACCAGTTTTAGGTAAGTCACAGGTGTCCTTAACCAGAGCTGTCACAAGTACATTATGAAAGTACTTCAAGTACAAGTACCAAGTACATTAAGATTTGTAAAAGTACTTGAAGTAAGTACATTTTCTTTTCAAATGTACTTATAAAAGTCTTTTACTTTTACAATAAAAGTACTTCAAGTACTTTAAATATGTCAAAAAATGTCAAAAATATCATAAAAGTTAAAATATTTCAAAAAAGTAAAAAATGACAAAAAACGTGAAAACTTCAAAAAATATCTAAGATGACAAAAAGTGTCAAAAACCGTCAAAAGTTTAAAAATATTTCAAAGATGTCAAAAATGTTTACAAAATTTTCAACCTGAAACCAAAAAAAATATGGTT